>QNQO01001526.1:0-280963 GCA_003290165.1 Berberis thunbergii
AGTTATGTTGATAAGGCCATGCACACACACACTTCGAGTTGGGAATAATTGATGAAATTTATTTAACCTTGGGGTATTATTAAATTGTTGTGAGACTTTTTGATATATTATTGTGAAACTGTTAGCTGTTTTTAAATTTGTTTGGCAATGAGATTCTTACTCTGAGGATAATAGATCGAGTTACCATGTTTTGGAAAATTTACGAGTCATAATGTTTGTGGGTAACATTTCTGGAAACCCTCACGAGACTATAACTCGTCCTCTAGAGGTAATCTAGGGGTTTAAAGCCTTGTTGCACGTTTAAGGTAAGTGCAACCGATGATTCCTGCGAAAGTGAGTTAGATTTTATTTTATTGTTTTGCTCGAGGACTAGCAAAATATAGGTTTGGGGGTATTTGATATTCACATAATCCCTTAATTTATAAATGTTAGTGTTTCGATTATTATATTTTATAATAATTATTTCATTTTCATGTCTTTGTAAGAATTTGAGCGTGAACGATGAAATCATATTAAGGCGACAATTTAAGTAATGACAATTGGTCGATTCTAGCGGTGGTACAAAGTAGAAGGACACATATCTAAACCTAACCCTAATAAACTTAGGTCAACCTAATTTAACCTAAGCCCAAACCCAAAATGCTAACCTAAAAACTCAAGCCCAAGATAATAGGAGAACCCTATTTAGCTCCCCCATCTTAGAGAAAGCTTCTTCTCTCTTCTTCCACATCCCTTCTCCCCTCCTCTCTTTTTCAGCCACCACACCAATCCACCCTGCCGGCAATCCTCGCTCGATAGGAGAGCCGGCAGTGCGATAATCCCACCATCACCTTCATCTCGTCATCTCTCAACTCGTTCTCTCAGCCAACAACCACCTCTTCCTTCATCCCACTGAAATAGGGGCGTGACAACCCTGTTTCACGTCATCAAGCCACACAGCACCACCACCACCGTCACTAACCACCGTGAAATAGGGGCGTGAAAACCATGTTTCACTTTACAAACCTCACCTCGCCACCGAAACAGACCACCACCCTCTTTGTCCAGAACACAGCCGCCACCACCATCTCTCTCTCTCACACATCCACCATCAACAGAACACGCCATCAACCGCCGCCGCGAAACAGAGCTGCAACCACCGCGACTTTGTTCCGCCTCGCCACAGATTCTTCTACTCTTCTCTCGGCTTCTCTTCGTCTCGACCTCCTTCCTGCATCCCTCTCTCACGACAACCGTTGCGAACAGACCACGCGACCACCACCATCACCACGCGAGACAGAGCTCGCGATAAAGGCCTCCCTGTTTCGCATCCTCCTTCATTTTCTTTGTGTTATCTCATTCTTTCTTCACCCTCTCTCTCTTTTGCAGGTTCAGAACCAGGTCGGAGGTGAGGAAACTCGCGAGGAGCGAAGAACAGCGGCGGAGCAGGCGTTGTTCGGCTGAGAACGACGGGTACTGTAGCAAAGGCGCGGGAAAGATTCAAAATTCTATTTTACGCTATTGACATCCCAGGTTCTGCTCTATACCACCACAGAGCTTGTGTAGTCCTTTTCTCGGGATTTGCGCCCGTGCAGAGATGACTTTCACCTCCATTGATGTTGTGACCACTACTACCATGGAGAGCTAAACCCTTCGCCAAGGCTACGATGAAACCATAGGGTTTCCTAGAGTTTGTTGTATTTAAATTTATTGTTTTCTTTATGCTTGAACGTTAAACACATTTGATTTATGATTTTCAATAATTTGCTTTCATCGATTATATCCTGATTAATTATTTAGACTAGTCGGTAGTTAGAAGTACCCTTTGTTGAAATTCAAAAAGCCTGATTTAATCAATTAATCTGAATATGTGATTGTGTGTGTCCGTAAGAAGACACGCAATGCTAGGGATTTAGATTAATTAAAATAAACCTATGATTGTGTGTGCCGTAAGAATACACGCAATGCTAAGGGTTTATACCTTTGCTGAAATCAATTGCGAACTTAGATTAATGTTTAGGTTAGTCATGTTAAATTTTGAAAACGATATTTTTGATTACACAAATCTCAAAGAACCTGTGGTGGATTCAATGCCTTGGTTTCCCTTATAATATTCTTAAAAACTTCTTATTTTGCTTTTTAAATTGATTTTTAGTTTAGATATTTTAATTGCTGTAACCCCATTTAAATTAGTTTAAGTCAACTTTGAAAATTTAATTGCAACCACAGTCCTTGTGGGATCGACCTGTATTTGCCCTTGCCTACCAGTTAGACACTGTGCACTTGCGGTTATTACAAGTAGGTTAAATTAACCTATTTATTTAGATTAGTTAAATTTGCATCAAAACCACCCTGTGAAATTGCCTTTCCCTGCGAAAACCACCCTCTTCACTGTCGAAAACCTTCCCTTTTCACTGCCAATCCCTACTCACTTCGAAAAACCCCTGCGAGACCCCCTTTACTCACTGTCGAAAACCACCTTGCGAGATCTCCTTTACTCACTGCCAATCCCTCTTCACTGTCGAAAACCAACTTCCAAAAAGCTCAACTCTAGCAAAAAAATGGCTGCCTAAAATTGTTGAAGTTTGCGACATCACGTTACACCAAGTTCTTTCCCATGTTTAATTTGAGACTTTTTTAGATAATCAGGCTAGACAAGTTTGGCCCGCACCAGGCCAGGCCCAATATCATTCATCATTTTAAAAATGCTTATAATGGCTCAATCAAACACAATCACACGACTCTCTAGGCCTCTCATCGCTGTCCTGACTCTAAGGGCTCGGCTATCTAGATTTTTTGTTAGTTTGAACAGCCCTTGTTTTGATAGAAAAGGTGAGATATTTTTGTTTTTCAAAATTTTAAGCTAAAGAGTGTTTCACCTTTGCCCACTTTAGGTACAATCCATTGATGGAAAAGAGTGACTAATGAAATGATGGCACAACCCTAACCATGTAAACAATGGACCATAATAAATGGATTTGAACACTATGGGGTGGTTCTAAACAGTGAAGGTCAACCCCAACCATTTGGTTATCACAGCCCCCCTAGGACCACTGCCCCCCTTCTACACCCCCATTGGATGGTCCATAAGATAATTTACGCAATGCTCGTAGTGACCAATGTAAAATCCACCATCGAACTATTCACTTCGAGATTCACCTAATGCTAATAAGTCTCCTGTTACTTACCTCTATATCGGTCTCCACAACTAGTGCGCACATTTTTTTTCTTTTTGTGTTCCAAAATATGATTTTAACACGAAGAAAAGGAAAACCCCAGCTGGGATAAAAGCGCACCATTTCATGTCCCTATTTTTCGTGCTCAAATTTCGTATCTTCTCTTCTTTTTATGCAAAGATACGATATATCCTTAAGCGAGTGATGCATTATTATTATTATTATCATTATCATCAACATTATTATTATTTCTCCGCAGTAGAAAGATAATGACATTTCATTGAACCGTATATACAACTATAAAAAGACACCGTTATAGTGAATCTGAATTTAAGAATCTCGTTTGAAATTAGAATTTATGTTTGCAACAACTTATATTCTTATTTGAACGGAGATCACCTAATCTTGTCGCATGGTTTTTAAACTCTAAGGCAATTAGTGGCAAACTGGCCTATGTATTAACAAATTAATCCCTAAAAAATGGTTGCAACAATTTTTTTTTTTGGTGTAGAGTTCGATTTTTACAACTAGAGTGTAGATGATCCAAATTCTTATTGTTCAGATCACAAAAAGAAGGAATCGGAACGTGGACTTAGTTTTTCTTGCTCCTCCACTCAACTTGTTGACTCGAATTTGAGTTTGATATTCATTGTGTGCAAAATTTGCTTGATCCAACATGAGCCCAAGACTGGACCAAATTAGCCAAATAGACTTTATGTTAGGGTCTGGCTAATAGGGGCTGGCGCAGGATGGGATGGCCTCATCCCTATCCCATCCTATTCAATCGGGAGTTGGTCGAGATAGACTCCATCCTGACTTCGTCTCATCTCAAGCGGGTTCAAAACGGGATGAGATGAACATGTACTACATAGTCTTTCAATGAAAAATAACAAAAAAATTTCATCGTACATTTCTCATGCACCAATAATTAGGGGTGGGCATCCCATCCCGCGATCTCGATTCCGTCCTGGCTCGATTTTTCGGGTCCTATTGGGATTGATCAATCCCATCCCGATCTAGAGTGGGATGAGATCGGGATAAAGATTTTCAATCCCGCCCATTCCGTCCCGTCCCGAACCGATTTTTTAAAATGAAATATGTAGTATGAAACTTTTGTTGATATGACTTTTATTTGTTTTATTTACTGACATGACAATTTTATCACAAGTTTCCATGCGACTCACCTAGATAATGATTCTAACTCAAATATTCTCCCTTTTTTTTCCTCTTTTTTAACTATTGATAACAACAATATGTGTTTTTCGTAGTTTTTAAATTACAAACCCATTGATCATTTTCGTTAGCAATGTACAAAAAATAACTATCTTTAATAGTGGTTCTAAAAAATAGAGTAAAAGCTAATGAAATGGGAAAATAATAATCAATGGCTTAAAGAAATATATATATATATAGATATAGTTGTTCTTAGAGTAAATCCAAAATTTTCAATCTTGCATGATAAATTTTCAATTCGGATCCCGAAAAAATGGGATGGGATAGGGATGAAGTCCATCCCGTCCCGTGCCCACCCCTACCAATAATGCCTAATTTATGTACATATAACATTCATCATAACAACATGTTTTGCAACCAGGATGATGTGGCATCGTTAGAGGAATATTTTACAACCTCAAGATACACATAAAATCTTTGGAGATTTCATTATTCTTTCCAAATCATGACACATCATCCTGGTTACAAAACATGGTTGCAAAAACCTGGTTTCCTAGCATTTTTTATATAAAAATGTCATATAAAATTTCATTTTACACTGCTCTTAATTGAATCTTATATGAATGATATAAGTTTTCAAGTTGTCTTAATATAAGTTTAAAAATTAACTAAGGCAACGATTACTCCACACCACCAAAAGCGTCGTCTCACACCATCATGCATTTTTTTTGTTTTTTTTCTACTAACCCACACCACCTAAAAAAAATGTTTTTGAAAAAAACAGTAATTTAAAAACAGGGTAACTTTAGACCAATTTAAACCCTCAATTGAGATTGATTCTCAAGCTCATCAAAACACAAACATTTTAGTACTCTGAGTTATCTAATAATCACAACTTGAATCACTTTAAACTGTTTTGAAATGAACAAGTTATGATCATTTTACTAAAGTCGCGCAAATTTGTCTTGTAATGAAAATGGGATAGTGTCCCTGACTTTCGCCAGACAGACTCAAACTCTCACAGCATACTAGCCCCACACATCTCATAGCTATCCTCAATACCCGTAATCTCTCTTCAAGCAAGTATCTCAAATATCAGTTTTGGACGAAAAACTAAAGTTGTTATCTGTTTCCAACTAGGAAGCAAATACCAGAGTATCTTTTACAGATGGAAACTCCCTTCTACGGATTGTTCTTAGATTGGGAATGATCTTCTGCGTATCTAGGAGCACAAAGCTAACAAAGAACTTTCCTCATACAGCACGACTCCTAATTAGGGAGGGATCTCCATAGATAAATCCTTCCTAAACTATGCTTACGATGGCCTGGTAGAATCAGGACTCCTTGCCCTATAAATAAGACATGTAATAAGCTAAGGTACGCTACAAATTTTCTGTTACAACATTACACCTTCCTCATAGCACTGTTTGACTTTAGCATCAAAGTGTCATCGGTCACCCCACAGTGATCTGTGGCTCATGTGCGTTATTTGTGCAGATTAACAGGACTAGGTCAAAGTAGGGAGCGAAAAAATACTGCATCAAGTAGCATAATTAGTTGTCTCTAAGTTTGCTCAATTTTGCTAGGCAACAATTTTTTTGTTAGGGTTGGGCATTTTTACAATTTTACTTTTTCTTTTTAAAACACAACTACAAACATTATTTATAGAACGGGTAAAATTGTCAAAAAGTCAAACCTAGCAAAAAAATGGCTGCCTAAAATTGTTGAAGGTTGCGACATCATGTTACACCAAGCTCTTTCCCATGTTTAATTTGAAAACTTTTCTAAAGAGTCAAGCCAGGCAAGTCTGGCTCGCACCAGGTCAGCCCAATATCATTCATCATTTTAGAGATATTTATAATGGTCCAATCAAACACAATCACACAGCTATTTAGGCCTCCTATCGCTGTCCCGACTCTAAGTGCTCGGCTATCTAGATTTTTGGTTGGTTTGAACAACCCTTGTTTTGATAGAAAAGGTGAGATATTTTTGTTTTTCAAAATTTTAAGCTAAAGAGTGTTTCACCTTTGCCCACTTTAGGTACAATCCATTGATGGAAAAGAGAGTGACTAATGAAATGATGGCACAGCCCCATACCATGTAAACAATGGACCATAATAAATGGAATTTAACACTATGGGGGTGGTTCTAAACAGTGAAGGTCAACCCCAACCATTTGGTTCTCACAGCCCCCCTAGGACCACTGCCCCCCTTCTACACCCCCATTGGATGGTCCATAAGATAATTTACGCAATGCTCTTGGTGACCAATGTAAAATCCACCATTGAACTATTTACTTCGAGATTCACCTAATGCTAACAAATCTCCTTTTACTTACCTCTATATCGGTCTCCACAACTAGTGCGCACATTTTTTCTTTTTGTGGTCCGAAATATGATTTTAACACAAAGAAAAGGAAAACCCTAGCTGGGATAAAAGCGCACCATTTCATGTCCCTATGTTTCGTGCTCACATTTTGTAACTTCTCTTCTTTTTATGCAAAGATACTATAATATCCATAAGCGAGTGATGCATTATTATTATTATCATTATTATCAATTATTTTTTTGTGATAAAAAGATAATGACATTTCATTGAGCCGTATATACAACTATAAAAAGACATCGTTATAGTAAATTTGAATTTAAGAATCTCATTTGAAATTAGAATTTATGTTTGCAACAACTTATCTTCTTATTTGAGCGGAGATCACCTTCTCTTGGTGCATGGTTTTTAAACTCTAAAGCAATTAGTGGCAAACCCGCCTATGTATTAACAAATTAATTAATCCCTAAAAAAATTGTTCGCAACAAATTTATTTATTTATTTATTATTATTATTTTTTTGTAGAGGTCGAATTTTTACAAGTAGAGTGTAGATGATCTATTCAAATCACAAAAAGATGGAATCGGAACGTGGACTTAGTCTTTTTTGCTCCTCCCACTCAACTTGTTGACTCGAATTTGGGTGCACAAAATTTGCTTGATCCGACATGAGCCAAGACCGGATCAAATTAGCCAAATAGACTTTATGTTAGGGTCTGGTTAATAGAGGTGGGCACAGGATGGGATAGACTTCATGCCTATCCCATCCCGCTCAATTGGGACTTGGATGAGATAAACTTCATTTTGACCTCATCCCATTTCAAACGGGTTCAAAACGGGATGAGATGAGCATATACTACATAGTCTTCCAATGAAAAATAACAAAATAATTTCATCACACATTGCTCACACACCAATAATTGGGGGTAGGCATCCCGATCCCGATATCGTCCCGTCTCATTCCGTCCCGATTTTTCGGGTCCTATTGGGATTGATCAATCCCATCCCGATCCAGTCTCGTTCCGATATAGAGTTGGATGAGATCGAGATGAAGATTTTCAATGCTGCCTATCCCTTCCTGTCCTGAACCAATTTTTTTAATACTTAATATGAATTATGTAGTATGAAACTATGAAACTATTTGTTGACATGACTTTTATTTGTTATTTTATTTATTGACATGACAATTTTATTCTCACAAGCTTCCATGCAACTCACATTGATAATGAATCTAACTCAAACCCTTTCCTTTTTTTTCCATTCTTTTTAACTATTGATAACAACAATATGCATGTGTTCTTCGTAGTTTAAATGACAAACTCATTGATCATTTTCGTTAGCAATGTACAAAAATGACTCTTTAATAGTGGTTTAAAAAACGGAGTAAAAGCTAATGAAATGAAAAAATAATAATCAATGGCACAAAGTTATATATAGTTGTTCTTAGAGTTGTGTGTTTGGTAAATCCAAAATTTTCAATATTGCATGTTAAATTTTCTATTCCGATCCCAAACAAATGGAATGGAGTTCATCCCGTCCCGTGCCCACCCCTATCAATAATGCATATTTATGTACATATAACTTTCATCATAATAATATAAAAATATCATATAAAATTTCGTTTCACATTGCTCCTAATTGTATTTTGTATGAATGATATAAGTTTTCAAGTTGTCTTAATATAAGTTCAAAAATGAAAAATATTGCTTATTGACCAAGGCTACAACTACTTCATACCACTAAAAGCGCTGTCTCACACCGCCGTGTACCTTTTTTTGTTTCTACTAACCCACACCACCTAAAAAACTGTTTTTGAAAAAAAAAAAACAATAATTTAAAAACAGGGTAACTTTCGACCAATTTAAACCCTCAATTGAGACAAATTTTCAAGTTCATCAAAGCATAAAATTTTTATCACTTTGAGTTATCTAATAATCACAACTTGAATCACTTGAAAGTGTTTTGAAATGAGCAAGTTATGGTCATTTTACCAAAGTCGCGCAAATATGTTTTGCAATGAAAATGGGATAGTGTTCCTGACTTTCAACCAACTTATGTGCTCGATCAATACAGATTCTCAACTTCATCAAAATAAAAATTTTAGCATTTTGAGTTATCTAATAAACACAACTTGAATCACTTGAAAATGATTTGAAATGAGTAACTTATGGTCATTTTACTAAAGTCGAGCAAATCTGTCTCATAATGAAAATGAGATAGTGTCGCTAACTTTCGGCCAACTTATATGCTCGATCGAGACTGATTCTCAAACTTATAAAAAACAAAAATTGTAGTAATATGAGTTATCTAATAAACAAAACTTGAATCACTTGAAAATATTTTGAATTGAGCAATTTATGGTCATTTTACTAAAGTCGCCCAAATCCGTCTCGCAATGAAAACGGGATAGTGTCCCTGACTTTTGGCCAACTCATGTGTTCGATCAAGACTGATTCTCAAGATGATCAAAACACAAAATTTGTAATACTTTGAGTTATCTAATAAACACAATCTAAATCACTTGAAAATGTTTTGAAATGAGAAAGTTATGGCCATTTTTACTAAAGTCACGCAAATTTGTCCGAAAAAATTTATTGCAAAAACCTCATTGTTCTGGGGAACAGGAAATTTTTGGCAAATTTTTTTACTGTTCGCCCAGATCAATGCGAGATTTTGATTGTCTCTGGTGAACATATATATATATATATATATGATTAATTTTTTTTTTTGAAGTTTCCATGAGATTATTTCGTTTTTTTGAATTTTTTTTGCAAGAAATGAATAACTTGAAAGCTTGTTTAAGAAGTGTTGGTTTCGAAATCTGAGACAAAGTGAAGATTTGCTTGCTTGTTTTACGAGAGAGAAGATGCGAGAAGGGAATAAGCAATTGAACCAAGAGAATGAGTCAAAATCAATTTTGAATGTGGGAAATGGAAGATTTGCATGAGAGAGAGAGGAGGGGAGACTTTGTTTCGATTTGATGGTGATGAGAAAATTATTTTCTTTGTTTATATAGGTGGTGTGAAAAAGAGTGGTGGTATGAAAAAGCAGGTGGTGTGGGAGAGTTAAATGGTACGAGAAAACACTTTTGGTGGTGTGGAGTAGTCGTTGCTATTAAACAAATTTTTAACTACATAACTCATACTGCAAAACGAAACGAAACCATCATTTGCCTTTTATTTTCTACAAGAATAATTGTCCTATAGCTAATCTAAATATGAAAAATCACAAATTTTCATAGGTTCTATTTGACCTAAAATAATTTTTATCTAAATAAAGAGTATCAAATCAAACAAGTTTTCAAACAATAAATGTTTTGATTTAATTTCAACACATCCTAAACTTCATTTAGAATAGTAATTTGATTAAAATTAATAATAAATATTAAATAAATAAGCTATAACGGGATAAGATGGGCGGGATTGAAAATCTCCATCCCGATCCTGTTCTACTCTAGATCGGGACGGGATTGGGATGAGTTTGATCAATATAAAAAATATCCAAAAAAATTGAAACAAAAAGAGACGAGATCGAGATCGTGGGATGGGATGCCCACTAGGGGTGGGCACGAGACAGGATGGGACGAGATGAACCCATCCCTATCTCATCTCGTTCATTCGGGATCGGGACGGGACGGGATAGACCTCATCCCATCTCAAACGGGATCGGGACGGGATGAGCACGTACTAAATAATCCTCCAATAAAAAATAATAAAAAAAGTTTTATCTCACATTACTCACACACCAATAATGTCAAATTTATATACATATAACTTACATCATAAATAATAATAGATATTAAATAAATATTAAACTTTTTTTGAAAGTCAAATAAATATTAAATTTCATTTAGAGTTAGTGATTCAATTCATTTAGATTTCATATAGAATTTCATATAGAATTTCATCTTACATTGATTTAATTTCAACACATCCTAAACTTTAATTTAGAAGAGTATTTTGATTAAAAATAATAATAATAATTATTAAATAAATAAATTTGGGACGGGACGGGATAGGCAGGATTGGAAATCTCCATCCCGATCTCATCCCACTCTAGGTGAGACAGGACGAGATCAGAATGAGTTTGATCAATCCCAAAAGGACAAAAAAATTTGAGACGAGACGAGTTCGAGATCGCGGGATGGGATGCGCACCCCTAATGCCCACCATGGCTAATACATTTTGAATTTGGGTCGTGTTTAGATTGAACTCCTCCACACGACTATTTTGAGCCCATTGATTTAAGAGCTCCAAAATTTTGTATACAATGAACAACACCAATGACATACAGGAAGACGAAAAGTCCTTTGCCAAGGTTCTTGTACATTTTCGTATCCTTACAAATATAGTTGTGCTTCGAAAACATATTTCAATTCATATGGGACTCCAAGTGCAAAGTATGGATCAAATGATTCTTTCTATAACAATGACTAAATAAATGTTTGATGCTTGTTGGTGGCATGAGGTCCGGCCCAGTTGAGTCCAAAGCCTAGGTAGACATTTACTCCCAAGTCTAGGGATGGCAACGGGGCGGATTGGGGCGGATTTGAACAAATCCATCCCTGATCCGTCAGTAATAACCGATCCCCCGATCCGCCCCGCCAATCCGTTTACAATTTTAATCCTAAATCCATAACCGCCCCGTGCGGATGGGCGGATATCCGCCCCGCTCCGCCAATCCGCACAAACACTTAACAAAATTAAAAAAATCACTGAATTCGTACAAAAACAACAAAAAAATTCTGAATTAATTACAAAAAAAATTCTGAATTAATTACAAAGAATTCGTACAAAAAAAATAAAAAATACAAAAAATCTCTGGATCTGATTATAGATCTGAGATGATCTGATGAGATCTTATATCAGATCAGATGATCAGGATCTAAGATCAGAGGATCTAAGATCAGATGATCAAGGATCAAGGATCAACGATCAAGGATCAACGATCAAGGATCAACGATCAACGATCACGATCAACGATCACGGATCAGATGATCACGATCAGAGATCAGGATCAACGATCAGAGATCAGGATCAACGATCAGACATCAGATGATCAAAGATCAACGATCAGATGATCAAGGATCAAAGATCAACGATCAGAAGATCAACGATCAACGATCAGAAGATCAAGGATCAAAGAAGAGATCCAGATGATCAAGGATCAAAGAAGAGATCAGATCGCAGATCTGGATCTAAAGGAGAAGGAGATCTGGATCTAAAGGAGAAGGAGAAGGAGAAGGAGAAGAGAAGACGACCGGACGACGACGCCTTCGCTGTGAGAGAGAAGAGGCGGCCGACGGGCCGAGCTTGAGCTTCGCTGTGAGCCTGTGAGAGAGATCAGAGAAGAAGAGGCGGACAAGCATCGCCTTGACTCTTGAGCGTTGGCTGTGAGAGAGAAGAAGAGGCGGACGGCTCCGCCTTCGCTGTGCCACTATGGTCCTCCGCCTGTCGGTCTGTGCTCCTTCGGCGCTTCACTCTCGAATCCCTCTGTGTGAGTGTGAGAGGTAGAGAGGGTTGCGAGTGTGAGAGGCAGAGAGGGCTGCGAGGCTGCGAGTGTGAGAGGCAGAGAGGGCTCGAAGCTCTCTGTGTGTGAGATGTGTGAGGGTGAGAGGCAGAGAGGGAGAGGCGGCGTGTGAGGGAGGGATCAAGCAAGTGTTTAATCCCGTTAAGGGTTTAATCCCTTTATATATGGGAAGGGTATGGTTGTAATATTTCCTAATAAACGGATAAACGGATATCCGCGGGGCGGATATAGCCAAATCCGTATCCGCCCCGAATAGTGAACGGATATTTTTTGGATACCCAAAACCACCCGAAAACCCATTCAGCCATATCCAAAACCGCCCCAAACGGATTGGATGGGGCGGATATCCGTGAAAATCCGCCCCACTGCCATCCCTACCCAAGTCCCATTTACTCCCAAGTCCCAACCAAAGTCTGGTAAGAGTAAAACCTGTATTCAGCTAAGGATCCAAATGCTGCAAGTTGAGCAATCCCTAGATCGAAAGCTCACATTTCCATATCGTTATGTGCATGCTGAAACTTACAAACTTGGAGTATGTAGCTAGTGAGAAGACCATTTCTCACAAATTATTGGATTATTATGAAACTTTATTCAAACATAAAAACAATCACATTTTAATGGCACGTACTAAATAGTCCTCCAATAAAAAATAATAATAAAAAATTTATTTCACATTACTCACACCCAATAATGTCAAATTTATATACATATAACTTACATCATAAATAATAATAGATATTAAATAAATAAATATTAAATTTTTTTTTGAAAGTCAAATAAATATTAAATTTCATTTAGAGTTAGTGATTTAATTCATTTAGATTTCATATAGAATTTCATCTTACATTGATTTAATTTCAACACATCCTAAACTTAATTTAGAAGAGTATTTTGATTAAAAATAATAATAATTATTATTAAATAAATAAATTTGGGACGGGACGGGATAGGCAGGATTGGAAATCTCCATCCCGATCTCATTCCACTCTAGATGAGGACATGACGAGATCAGGATGAGTTTGATCAATCCCAAAAGGACAAAAAAAATTGATCGAGACGAGTTCGAGATCGCGGAATGGGATGCGCACCCCTAATGCCCACCATGATGGCTAATACATTTTGAATTTGGGTCGTGTTGAGATTGAACTCCTCCACACGACTATTTTGAGCCCATTGATTTAAGAGCTCCAAAATTTTGTATACAATGAACAACACCAATGACATACGGGAAGACGAAAAGTTCTTTGCCAAGGCTCTTGTACATTTTCGTATCCTTACAAATATAGTTGTGCTTCGAAAACATATTTCAATTCATATGGGACTCCAAGTGCAAGTATGGATCAAATGATTCTTCCTATAACAATGACTAAATAAATGTTTGAGGCTTGTTGGTGGCATGAGGTCCGGCCCAGTTGAGTCCAAAGCCCAGGTAGACATTTACTCCCAAGTCCCAACCAAAGTCTGGTAAGAGTAAAACCTGTATTCAGCTAAGGATCCAAATGCTGCAAGTTGAGCAATCCCTAGATCGAAAGCTCACATTTCCATATCGTTATGTGCATGCTGAAACTTACAAACTTGGAGTATGTAGCTAGTGAGAAGACCATTTCTCACAAATTATTGGATTATTATGAAACTTTATTCAAACATAAAAACAATCACATTTTAATGGCACGTACCGTGTTGCATGGAACAGTTTCGGACATTGAGTTTGGGAAGAACTACCTAAATCCTCATGAGCGATGATAGATAAGTTCAAAATTTTGCAAATTCTTTTACAAACCTACCTTTGCTTACACTGGTGGTCTGATTAGTTCAGCTCCAGATCTGTCCTGACTACTTTGCAAGTACTGATAATGAAATTCTAACAATAGCCATTGTTCAATACCTCCAATCACAAAGTATATAGTGTATTGCCTTTGGAGACATCATGCATGTATTAATTGTACAAGCTTTTACTGATAAATATAAACATTAATGACATGTTTGAATCTTGATTTGTTCTTTTCAGTTGTATCATTGCATATCTTGGTAAATATTATCTCTTTTTTGCAGGAAATGCCGGAGCTGAAGGTAACCTATTTGGTTAGAAAATGTGATTATGGCACCAAGAGATTGGGGAAAGAATTGTACAACAATATGCCTAGAAGTATGATGTTCAAGTTACTCGGGCACTGTAAACATTTAAAAAAAATATATAAAGAAGAAAGAAATCAGATATTAACCAACAAAATCATCATATATACAAGAGAACCATGCAATTAATCATAAAAGAAATTGAACGCGTCGTTTTTTTTGGACAAATTAGGAGATTTAAACAATAAAGAGATCTTTGAATTTGTTTAGTTAGTAAATGTTGGAAGATGGATGAGATCCAAAAAGGATCAAAACTTGCAAATTTGGCTTCAAGGCTATGAGTCAACTTGTACGCCTCACCAGTCCAACTCACATACCAACTCCTACGCTTTATAATGATTTTGGTCTATTTTGATGTGGGCAACGACTATTTAACACCATAGATTTCTTTTCTTCCACATTATTAATCTACATTTTTTCTTTCCCACACTACTCCCTTTCTGTTTCATACCACAACTTCTATTCCACGCCACCCATAGAGGGAAAAATCTCAATCTTTCTCCTCTCCCACAACAACAACATGGAAGGGGCAATCGATTGCGAGGGACGATGAGAGACGATCGGCGATTGCGAGAGAGAGGAAATGGCGCTGCAATGGTGACCATCGCAACTGCCGCCCAGTTCTCCAATCATCGCCCGTCCATGATCATCCCACTCTCTATTCTTCTCCACACAGCCACAACAACTATCATCATCCCACTCTATCTTTTTTCTCCCTTTTCTTTTCGCATAGGTTGTCGCCCCTCTTCCTCTTATTCTTCTCCTTCCCCCTTTTCTTTCTAGCCCTCCCTGCAGCCTCTGCGATGATGGGCTCCCCACTTAATAGTTGCAAATAATTTTAAAATTGATGTACTCACTTTCATTTTTTAATTTAATTACTTTTAATACGTATTAGTTTGATCCGACCCGCTATGGTTGATGAACACACTAATTATATTGTGAAGTACTTTTAAATTAGACTCACAAAGAATAGAGTATTCTCCGTTACTGTGTGTTTATACCATTGGGTGGTTTTATAAGATTTGCAAGTGAGATATTCAAAATCAAACTTGAGTTTCTACTTGTATATTCAAATCAATAATGGTTGATTTTACCAATAATACAAGCAACCAATCATAAAATTTCACCAACAAATGATCTTTATTGATAAAAAAAGAAGAAGTCAGTGTTATATATTTTAGGGTGGTGCAACAAAGTTAAAACAATCTCAAAAATTCGGTGTAACAAACACTTGGTACAATTCAACCAAATGATAGGAACGTAACAACGCCCTCAGGTGGTGTTTGTTTTTTAGTTCTGATAAGAATTTTGGTTTTGGTTCAGAAGTGGACCACTTTGAATGGATGTTTGTTTCTATTTCTAATCTAAACTAGAAATTCTGAATAGGTCTTAATTCATAACATTTTAATAAGCAACAGATGCTTAGTGTTTAGTGCTGACCACTGAGTGTTTAATGCAAGGTGCTGAAAAAAAAAACCCCTAAGTTATTTGACCGATAACTACTTATAAATGGGTGCAACCAAACAAGTTAAACAGGGTAATCCTCCACTCATAAATTTTGCAAACAAATACCCCCAAGTCTCAATTGTCTATGATACCTGACCTCATTCGCTTTTGGAGTCGATGACAATTAACAATTTATCAATCAAATTAGGTATCCATGAACAAAGGCTTCACAGCACATATGCATACACAAATAAATACAATACATTTTCTCACGAAAAGAAGAAGATGAAAAGAAATGGAAAATGATAAAACTGAAAAATAAATTGATGGTAGAAATAACAAATTTAGTAGAAGAAAGAAGCCACATTTTCAATGTTAAAGTGAAAGAGAGGAAACTAAGGGAAGAAGATTTCCTATCACCTTCCATTATTTCCTAGCTAGCTAGTTGTCATATAATAAATTTCAAGGACATTGGTCAGAAGATTCATAGAGAGAGTAATTGAGGTCCAGAAAGAGAAGTGATGGTGCATCTCCATAGCTTCATATTAACACTAAGTGCTAAACAGTAGAGACCAAACAGGTATATAATCAATTGGAGATCTATTCATGGATGGTTCAACTATTGAGGGAAAGATTATTATTCTGTTGCACACATGCCAAGGGGAATGTCTGTGGGTCCTTCCATCTCTCAATCAGAGGGTGAAGAAGTGGGTGTTTGTCAGACATCTTTGCCTTACTTTTGAATCAATATAAATATAACCAAGAGAGAATATAACATGAAGTAATGGTGATCATTCATAGAAAAATGGTGCAATGGGGATGACTTGAGTGGATATAGAAATCATTAGGTGAGGTTTTTTTTTTTTTTTGGCAGTATTAAAACAGAGTTCTTAATTCAAAACCCTAAAATGAGGGGCATACATGATACATCATGAAATCGGATAGTCGATAACTCTATAATAACTCTAGCTATCGGATTAGTGTTTTACCTTTAGTCCCAGATTGATTTCAATCTCATTACAAATTAATAAAAAATAAATTTAACAAAATCAATATCCATTGACGACGACGTCGGTCGCGCTAGTGGCTTTGAACTAGTTGATCATGATGAAAATGTAGTGGGTTCATGATCATGTTTGATATACAAGTGGGTCTACGACTAACCATGCTGAAATGGATAAATGAGTCATACCCAGTTGTTCTTGCTCTTCTGTTGCAGAGTTCCTCACATGGTTAGAAGAATCTCAGATAGTGGTGATGAGACCTGACAATCCAAGACCTGTTTAAACACAAAAATAGAGAGGAAAGGCAAAGCTAGATAAAAAAAATCAAAGACATCACCCAAAAAATAAGATGAATAGTAATTAATACACCAGATAAATAATCCACTCATCAATCCCTTGTTTTGTTAAAATCATCAAAATAAACAAATTAAACAAGTCTGATTTTGTTCCTTACAAACACCCCACAAATTCACAAGCTCTAGCTAGATCATATACCTACATACAACTTGATACATTATTCTACCAACTCCAACATGGACCATACAACACTGATGTAGTAGTGTCCACCTTCACCTAATTTTTGTTAGAAGAAGAAATAGAGATCAAACCCTAGAATTAGCAGTAGCAAATACTAGTTTTGCTTCTTGATCATCTCCTCTTCAAAGCTTCCCTTCAAAAAGTAGGGGTTTTTGATTGATCTCTTCTTCTATCTCCCTAGACAAGTACTTGACACCAATCTACTAAGGAAGCCAACCTAAAATAAGCTTCATAATGTTCAACATGAACTAAAGAGTAAAGTGAAGAACATTAAAAAGTGAAAGAAAGAAAAGGACATGTATGCTATTGTTAGCTCTAAAAAGTCCCCAAACAAGTAACACCCACCACCATCACCACCATGTCATAAAAAAGTAAAAGAAGTGGAAAGAAATAACACCAACTTGATCATCAACTTTTTGTTCTTCTTCTTTACCATGATCCACCACCTAACATTCCACTCCAATAACCATTTGAATCTCCCTGTCCTCTATTTTGCTCAAACTGATCACTTGTGCTTGAAACTTGTCTCAAATCCTCAAATGGAAACAAGAGCCTCCCACCATTCTCTTGAACCCCTTGATGATGATGATGATGAAGACTATTCCCATAACCACTTCCTCCAAGTCCATCTAGGCCAAAATTCAGTGTTGGTTTGAAATCCTGCATAGCAAATCCAGATGATGAGTAGTTTGTATTTGAGTCTGGGACCGGCGGCATCGGCATGAATGAATTCAAACCCCTTGAAGTCATTCCAGTCCTCAATAATTCTAGAGCTGAAAGTGAAGTTGAAGTTGATGATGCAGTGTTGTTGTTGTGCCTGTGATTGTTTTCAATGGTGGGTAATTCAACATATTCATGAGATATAGCATGGTTATAAGCTGACTCTGGGATTGAGAAACCCAAGTTAAGGTCTTGGCCTTCATGGATCTTAGGGTTTTGAGACGCCGACTGCGATGTAGTAAGATGATCATGTAGTTTCTTTGATGAAGCTGTTGCTGAAGTCGATGGCGATGATGATGAAGCCGAAGATCTCTTGTTCTTCCTTGATCCACCACCGACAGGGACATTTCGCAGCGAACCGCCTTCAGTCCAATACCTTCTACAAGTCTTGCAGAAGTATCTTGGTTGTGTGAGGCTGTAGTTGTTGTAGTAACAAATTTAGTGTTAGTTGAATTGCACCTTGGACAGTTTAGAGCTTGTTCCTTCTGTGGCCTTGCTTTCCTCTCTATCATAGGTCTTGAGCATGTGTTTGTGACTATCTCCTCCATAGGCTTCACTAATCCAATCTCCTAATAAACCTCCACAAAAAGAAAACAAATGAATAAAACACATAATATTTACAAAATATATAGATCTCATGAAAGTTCATCAGATCCAAAAGCACTAAAAATACTTTTAATGACTAAAAGGAATCATGAATAGAAGTAGAAGAAGAACATATATATGAGAGAGTAACAAAGAGACAAGCAAAACAAGGTGAAATTGCTTTAACACTTTTCTAGATTACTTACACACCAAAAAAAAAAAAAAAAAAAAAAGAAGAACAAATAATAATAATAATAACAAATTTTAACTTTTTTCAATCTCCTTTATCAGATACATAATTCCAAAAAATTCAGTACTTGAAAGTGAAGAAAAAGAACATAAAAATTATGGCAGACTTGGGATAACCTATATATAGATATATGAACTGAAAATATATCCAAAATTCAAGATCACAAGAACCCAACTAGGGTTCTTATGAATCAAGTTTAACAAAAAAAAAATCCATAAAATAAGAAGAAAGAAACCCATGGTAGAGAAACAAAAAGGGTACTCATAATTCCCAAGAGATGAGTAAGAAGAAGAGGAGAAAGATCTCACTACCTGAGGCCACTGAGCAGTATCCATGGATGAGGGAGAAGAAGATGACAAGCAAAACAATTCTTTTGGTGATGATGATGACCTTAAGGAAGAGAGAAGAAAGAAAGAAAAAATTTCCACCCTACCTTTTTTTTTTTTTTTTTTTTGTTTGAAGTTGGGTCTAGAAAGCAAGAAGAAGGAATGTTTTTGGTTTGTTTGTGTAGGTGTTGATATTATGTTTCTTGGTTTACTATATGAAAAGAGAGAGAGAGTGAGTTTATATGTATTTGTGCAAGTGAGAAGGAGATGATGGATATAAAGATGGGGTTGTTTTGCCTCCTTGCTTATGCTTATAATATAATACTATTTAATAATTCTATGACAGTGTCATTTTGACTAATATTTGATTATTTTAATAAATTAAAAAATGTATAAAAATTCTTTTTGAGCTAGTGGGTGTGTAGACAGTGAGGAGTGTGTCTCCTTTTCTGACTAGAGAAGGAATGAACAACAGCACCCAAGTCAGGATGATTCTTCTTTCTTCTTTATATATCTTTTGTGGATTTTGATGATTTGCTTGTTTTGATTTAATTATTGTTTGAAAAGAATTTGAGTTTGGTGGTGGTTTTTGTTCTTGGAAGATCATCATAAGAGGAGAAATTATGGTAAGATTGGGAATGTGTGTTAAGGGAAGGGTCCCTATATTGACTTGGCAAATAGTCTAAAAACAACACTAATCACCGTCATGGCAGCTCAACAGTTTCGTGCTTTTTTTTTTTTTTTAATATATGCTATATGCTTTTTTTAAAAAAAACATAGGGAGACTAGGGGAGGTGAAGCTGGGGCCCAATGGCCGACAAAAGCAAAACTTGGGTGTGGGGCCAAAATTGATGTTGGATTGATGGTGGAGAAAATTTCGGGTTTTTGTGATGATGGATTTTGGGGTTCAATTCAATTCATTCAAACCACCAAATCTCAGTGGTGATTTCAAAAGAGTATCTCATTTTTTTCAAGAAGAGAATATTTTTTACTTATTTATTTATTATATAATTAAACATCAATTTCTTCTTCTTCTTCTTTCCATATATTGACTGACTGGCTCCTCTCAAGCCCTCGAAAGTGGAAATCCTAGCTCAGCTTGGCTGCTGTGCTTGCTTGCCAACCCATTCACACATACATGATATTGTGCTTGATTTAAATAGTTAATAAATAATTAAATATTAAAGGAGGCACTAAAAATGTGGCCAATTAGTTAGTGAACTGTATATATATATATATACACATTGGGTGGGAATTTCTTCATCCTACAACTTGCTAAGTGCTTTTCCTCGATCACGCGAATACTTGTTTGATATACTAATCTAAACCACTTCATGTATATATGAGTTATCTCAATAGATATGATTTCATTTTCATCTATTGACAAGAGATATATATTGTTGCATTGCAAAGAAAAAACTCCAAAAACAGCGAAAAAAAAATGGATAAAAGAGATAATAGAAAGCACTCAAACATTGATTATGACCAAAATTTCTTTTTCTTTTCCATGATGAAATGTTCATTCATCCATATCCACAAAGGGTTTATTTATTAACAAGTCTGAGAACAAACATCATTTTCAACCTCAAGTTCTCCCACTTCTTTTCTATTTTTTCACTGTTTTTTTCATTATTTTCTACAAGTTTTTTCTTTCGATCAGACCCAACCTAACATAAAGACACTGATCCATGATCATATCTTTCATATTTACCTATTTTCATTATGTTGCCTTTTCCTATTTTCATCATGTTTCCTTTAAAACTGTCTTTTAGTTTTAACTTCAGCAATAAAGTGATGTTCATTCAAATTACTTTCTATTATTAGTTGATAAAAACACTAAATCAAAACGTAACTAAGTTAAGAGACAAGCAGCCATTCACATCACAACCACCTTGTCAATTAGGTAAACTGTTCAGTCTAATCTCTCTAAAAAAACTTCTAGTAATTGTGTGAAACCACTTGTTGAAATTCAACATAACTTGATCAGTTTCTATTCCAGCATACATAAAATTATGTTTAGATGTTGTCTACTGACTTAGAAAACACTGAGCTAGTTTCCAAACATGAATCCTACCAATAATTACTTTTGAAAGCTATTTGTACACTGTTGGGAAGTGTATTTGGCTCACTAAAAATCAAATTATCGACCTTTAATTGCGGTTACATCATAATCGAAGATGTTACATGTTGCAAACCTGTCGAGGAATGATAGGTGAGGGTGTGAAGTCACTTTCTTCGACATGAACCTAGCTAAGAAGAAACTAAAATTTCCAGTTTGAAGTTTCAAATTAACAACTATTTAGCCATGAAATATGTTAGTTTCCTCCCCCCTAACATTACGCATGCGAAACCAGTTTTAGCCATTATTCTCAGTTTTCAGAGCTGTGGTCATCGTCACAAAAATCTGCTATAGATACTGTGCCTAGAGATAATCTGTCTTGCTGGATAGTATGCAACTTGCCTTTAAGCTAACTAGTAAACGAAGTCTGATCGCTAATCTTATCTAGGGAACCCCTAAACTTAATTTGCTAAATGAACGTGAAGGAAAATTTATAGTTTGCGTCCTATTAGAATATATATCAGGGATTCCTAGTTATCATCATCAAACCCCATTCTCGATACTTTCAGAATTCCCTGTAAAAAAAAAGTACAAACAAGAGTCTAAAAAATATGAAATGCTCATATATCACTAATTATCATGAACAACTTCACCCCTAGAAATTATATAGAATTGGAAGAGAATCTCCAACAGGGAAACTCTCCCATAAATTGAAATCATCACAAGTAAAATAGTCACTGTAGAAGTTGATCATGTACTATAGTTATTAGAAGAAATCACCTTTCATTATGGTGCTGAAAAACAGTCCCAAATATAATCCAACTTAACTGAATAATTCCATCAGGACACCTAGCTAGTGCGCACACATTCCTCGAGGACTTCAAAGCAACATTGGTGCAATAAGTGAGTGATTAACAGTAAACAAAATACAAAACAATTTATTTTCTTCTTACTCCACTTGATCTATTTTTTTTTTTTTTTTTTTTGTTTATTGTTAAACCATTGTATTCCAACACAAACTAAGAAATATCACACCATTATTTGCCTACCGAAGTAGCTAAATTGTTATAATACCAAAAGTGTTGATTAGAAAGTTATAATACCAAAAGTGTTGATTAGAAAGTAAACTCCTAATATTGCTAATGATAGGGCGCCACACCCAGTATGTGGCCAAAAGAGAAGGCTTTAAATCCTGTTTCAAAATAGAATTAAGCACACCTGAATCTCCCAGGAGTAAACATGAGCTCCACTGTTTTGCCTGTATTAACATGAGAGTCGTCTCGGCTGCAAGACACTCCGCCATGGTGTTGTCTAGGATCTTCCTAGCAATCAGACTAGCAACTGTAGCCAAAATATCTCTCTGTAGGTTTATCGCAAATTTTTCATAGTACTATGTTGTGAATTAGGAAAGAAATTGGCATCATAAGAGACATAATCATGTCTGAGTGTAGTGGGTAAGGGAAAGAAAGCGTGTGATTGTTTGTGTAATTGATAGAATGGGTTCTAGCACAATGTATTTGCTCGGGTACTTTCTTCTCTGTTGAGTGGTCCATAGAGAGGTTGTAAGAATTTTCCAAGGCTTCATGAAACTGGATAGTCTTCTATGGGGGAAAAGTGGATTGGAGAACCATTGTTTATACCAAGTCTGCTAGATATTGTGAAATTTACTCAAAAAGGAGTTGAGACAGAACTTTATTTTTTTGAAAATATAGCCATTCTGGGTTCTCCAAATGGTTTGTATGAACAAAACAAATTTGGATAGAAATTGATCATTGTCAAACAGTCTAGCGTTGACTGTTTTCCACATATAATTGAAGAACTTTGGGATAGTAGGATGTTGGAAGTCTTGAGCTAGCCAGTCTATTGGTATGGGAGAGATCTTCAAAAGTCGATGGATAGCCGAGCATTGGAAAAACAGGTGAGAAATATCTTCCTGGGCAAATTTCATCAACATGAGTATGTAATCTAACTAGATTAGATCTAGTGGGTATGATATTCTTGGTAATTTTTCAAACTAAAAGTAAAACTTGGGGGGGGGGGGGGGGGGGGGGGGGGCTTTGATTATTATCCAAATATCTGTGAAATTGTTTTTTATCCAACAACAGATGACTAGTGTTCGACGAAGAGGTAATCAAACTTTCGTTGGAGAAACATTAATTGCTCTTTTGACCAAGACAAGGCCGTTTCTTTTTCCAGATTAGGGAATATGGAGAATCCGAATTTCTGAGGTTAATATTCAAGATATCGTTGGCAATTGGGGTAGGAAAGAGATTACCAATCGGTGAGTAATTTCAACAGATAATTTGATTTGTTGGATAAAGCCAGAGATCCCAAATTGAATCAGGGAGGTTTTGTAGATTGTGATCCAGGAGACAATATTTGAGGAGAAGATCTGGTTTAACCTAACTGTTTTTCCAGAAATCAATGTTATGGTCAGATCTGATTTGTCAGACCATCAAGTGTTTGATTTTGTAAAGAGCTGTGATATTATCTCTCCAGGCAAAAAAAGCAGTGGAGGGGGCTGTAGACACCTCAGAGATATTCTTGTTTCTGAAGCAAAGTGCTTTAAGCTGACAAGCTCGATGAATACGAGGTGAAGAGATGATTTGCCACATGCTTTTGAGTTTTGGCTAAGAGAGCCAAATTTTTGTTCATTGTAGAAGGAATATTAAGACCGTCAAGAGAGAGATTTTGGGAGATAAGATCCCAAGTACACATGCTGTGTTTTATAGTCTCCCGAGCCATTTCACTAGAAATTACGTGTAAAGTTGTCAATTTTGGTGGAAATGGAGCATGGAAGAAGGAAAGTTTGCATACTGTACAAAGAAATAAAGTTAATGACCGCTTTGATCATAACAATTCTACCAGCTTGGGACAAAACATTGGATTTCCAGCTTGAGAGCTTGGTATTGACTTTATCAATTATAAATTGGAAATCATTGGCTTTATTTTTTGACAATAGGAGAGGCGAGCCAAGATACTTATATTTGAGATTGTAAAACTTGGACCCCAAAATGTTATTAATCATTTTGGCGTGTTTTTCTAATGAACATTTAAACTATAAAAAATTGAGGATTTATCAAAATTTATATCCTATCCTGAAGCTTGACAGTATTGAGTGAGAATTAACCAATGATGCTCAAAGACCAAAGTCAAGAAAGATAGACTTCTCGTAACGTAATTATTGGTAAGTACATTGTATCATCAAGGATATAATTGTGATGATTATCCACACTAATTACGTATAAGAAAGCACAACAAGAACGAAAGTTATACCTCCATTGGTGAATTCGAATGAAAATAAAAAATCATAAAGTGGAACCCATATAATCAAAGGCAAAGTGTGATTTGACATGGATTTTGTAACAGTAAATAGGTCGACATATTTTTCTTGCTTTGTCATATAGATAAAGTGGTTGCCATGCATTGGCAGAACAAATTGGGTCCAATACAACAAAAATTATTTAGGTTTTCAGGTCACCTCCAAATTTTACATCAACTTTTGGGATTTTATGTTAGTTGTTACAATAAAACAAAATTAATATCTTCCATTACTAAAGTTGAGAAAAGCCACAATTATGATATGGATAAAATTTGCTAATCTTAAAAAGATAACCCTTACATGTGTTCCATACCATTGAATTAATCAATGAAGGCATATGCTCAAACAATAAGCATGCCAAAAAAAAAAAAAAAAAAATAGTTGAAAAAAAAAAACCATGAACTTCCTATTAGGGGCACTGTTCACTGCTCCCGCGGTTTGTAGTAAACCCCTTTCAAATCTGCACCCTCAAGTATATTGAACTTTACTTCCAATTATGAATCCTTGAGTGAGGCTAGGAAATCAGATTTTGCAATCAGATTCTGTAACCAAGATGATGTGGTATTGTTAGAGGAAATTTCTTACAATTTCGATATACCCATAATGTACTTTGAGAATTTCATCAATTTTTTAAGAAGATCACGTCATGTCACCCTGATCGCAAAAACTTGGTTTCTTAGTATTTTTGATGAATCCTTACTCCCATTTTCATTCATAATGATTTAAGATAAATGTGCACCAATACATTTGCTCATTTCAATTAAGGTTGAAAACTGAACTGATTTTGATTGGTTTGAAAAGTTTCAAACCGAAACTGAACCAACCATTAAGAAAATCAAATCGATTTAATTTAGGTAAAACGTAAACTGAACCGAAATAAAAATAAACCGATCAACTATTTTAAATGTATTATTCAGTCGATTCAGTTTTGTTGGTTAAAATCACGTAAAAACCAAAACTGAATCGAACCAATCGATTTGATCAATTTTATCGGTTTAGCCAGTTTTTTGGTCAACCCTAATTTCAATTGTGTATTTGAAGAAAATCTAGACTCCAAGATGAACCTTTTTAGTGGAAATTTTTGAACAAGGACTTCCAAAATTTAACAGAAAACTAAGAAATACTTGGTAGGTAGGCAATGTAAAAAAGATAATTTACTCATAAAGCCACCAAATTAGCAAAAGTGATTAGTGGGATCCACATTAGATGTAGGGGGCATGTGAAAAACATGATGTGTTTTAGAGAAGGGTAATTCTAGATGTCGAGGGTTTGGGCGAGGGTTTGGGCGAGGGAGGGTGGGGCGCATGTGCAGGAGGTGATGTGGCAAAAAAAAAAAAAAAAAAAAAAAAAGAGGGGGAAATCGAAAATTTGGGGGAGAAGAAGGAGGGAATGGGGAGCTTTCTCCCCATTTTCAATCGACAGAGAGCTCTCCTCCCCTCCCCATTTTCTCCCTCTCCCTCTCCCTCTCCCCATTTTCCATCTTAGATAGAAAAGGCTCCCTCCCTCTCCCCCAAACGAAGCTCTCCCTCTCCACCCTCTCCCCATCATCGTCATCTACTCAAACGAAGGAGAAGAGAAGACGCTCAAACGAAGCCAGAGAAGAAAGAGACGAGAAGAAGCTTCAATTTTTAGGTTTTTGGTTTCGGACTCTCCAGATCTGATTTTCATCACTCGGATCTGGTTTCCAGAGGTAAGAGCTTCAATTATTTATTTATTTTTTTTTTTTTCAGTTTTCAATTTGGGTTTTTATGGATTCATACAAAACTTTGTAGTCCTCTTCGATTTCATACCAATCGGGAGCATATATTTCATACAAAGACTGGTATGAAGTTTTCCCCAAAGTTTTCAATTCATACAAAAATCGAAGCACTTGTGTCGAGAGAAATTCGGGTACCACTCCACCACTCCCCCTTGATTTTCTCCCACATCTGGAGTCCTCTTCACTCCATCTCCTCCTTCAAATCTCTCTCTGTTGTTGGTGAAAAAGCTAGCTTTGGGTTTGATTGAAATTGGTGATTGGAGAAAGTGAGGGTTTGATCTTCAAGCACGTTGGTTTTCTGCAACGTAAGTGGTTTTAGATTCTGAAATTGAGTAATTTTGTGCAAGTTTTGGTGTAAAGCTAGGGTTTTTATGAATGTTAGTTTGATTTTGATGTTTGGGGTCATTTGGGTTTTTGGGATTTTCATTTCTTTGTATGAATGGTATTTGATGCATGGGATTGATCACATTTTTGTGTTTGTTTGTTTGTTTTTGGTTAAATTTGTTTCTTTGCATATTTATTAGTAGAGATGATTGAATGCAAGTAGTTTATGGATTTTTTTGTTTGTTTCATTAGAGCATACTTCTATGGATCATACTCATATTTTTGTAATTTGTTTTTGCAAGTAATAGTCTTAGTTCATGCGTTTGACTGATTGAGCTGTGACCGCACTTGTGTATAAATTCATATAACATTATCCTATTATAGCTATTTTGAGTTGGAACTCCGATTGTTCAATACTATTTAGCTCCTTAATTTGACATGATTATTAATTATACGTTGGTTTGTGATTTGTCTTTAAGATAAACCTCATTCAAGTTTGTAATTCATTTTCCTCTCAAAATGCAATGAATCTTGCGACCAATATGGTTTATGAATGAAGAGTATGCAAGGGAAAAGTGTTCCACTAAAAGCTGTATGTACATGTGGACAAAGAAAGCACAAATGGTGGAGACCAATAACTGTTTAATCTTGTAATACCAGAACTTATATTCACACCTTGAAGAATTTTTTAATTAGAAATTTCTTAAAGCTTTTGTCAAGATTCTTCAAATCAGGTCAGTGACGGTTTCTAAGTTTAAAATTAAATATTTTTAGGGTTGAAACCCACAGCTTGGCACACCATAATATGCCAAAAGGCAAAGGGTTGTAAGAGACAGAAGAATACTGAGACATGCTAACATGATAGGATTTACTGGATGGTGGGTATGCTAACAAGAAGCTAAGTTGTGCTTGATGCACGAGGCAATCACATCGAAGGATGTATTTAGATTTGTTGATCCAACTGAAACAGACAGATGGGAAACACAGTAGAAATGAGTAAATGGCTTTAAGATTTCATGATTCATATGCTAGTTCAGCTTATAGCTCTTTCGAATTTAAGTTTGAGCTGCCAACTCCAACTACAGTCTGTGTACATCCACACTAGATCTGACCAGTTGTCTATCCTACTTCCTTAATAGCCCATTTTTGTCTCACTAAAGTCTTTGTTTTAGTATGTTTTTGCATGATGGTCAGTCATTAAGAATTCTTTTTTCTAATCTACTCATTCCATCCATATTTCATTTTGCAGGCGACGATGTACCTATGTCAGCATTTAGCATGACAAATGTGGGAGAATGGGATCCTTTCCGGAATATTGACATGGATAAAGAGGTTTGCTACTTTTCTTTCCATGGCGTGGCATGATGCAGCATTTATAAGAAAGTCACATGTGAGATATTGCTAATAGTGAACTTGATGTTAAGGGAACTTACCATCTTTAATTTTGAGATTTTGACTATAGTCTTGAATGATTTGAAACCTTTTTAGTAACTGTTTTGTGGATTGCTTTTTTATTTCCTGCATAAGTTTACACCTGCACTCATTTTTGTTTGGTATAGTGTATGGTCAAGTCTATCTCAACTTGTCAAGCTTAGATACATTTTGAGATAGGACAATGCTTATGAAAGATTCTTCACTTGTAAGATCATACTATTATAAACTCTAAGTGGTCGACTCTAAGATCTTTTGTAAATGAAAGAAGTTGTGCGAACTCATAGCATAACTATGAGTTTAAGTTTCTGGTGTTTGCCAGTTTAGACTGTGTATGGGGGTCCCAGGAGATGATGTGTATGGACTTAACAATAGTGATTGAGATGATTTTGCTAATGTGTTTATATTGTCCTCGAAACCCATATCCTCTTGCTTGGTAGACCCCTAATCATAAGACGATGTAAATTAGATTCTTTCATGATTCTACAATTCCACGCTAATCTGTGTGCTTCTGATAAGTGAGGGGGGCTTCAACATTCTGGAAATTAATCGTTAATAATGCAAATAAGATGTTTGAATTGATTCTCTAAATTACTGATATTGTGGAGTTTGGTAACATAATTTAAACACATATGCACTACTCTGATTCTTAATCTCTTTCATGATTTTACGGTGTTATTTTCTTAAGCTAGTTTGTTTGATTAAGATAAGATTATATATATATAGATCCAGATATGTCTTGATTTGATTGAATGTTATTGGCATGAAACTGTTAAAGGAATTTGGCAGTTCGTGTATGTAGGATGGGTATTGTTTGAACTTTGAAGCAATTCACATCTGACTATTATTTTTCTCTTTGAAATTGCAGATCTAATGGAACAAAAAGGTTACCCGAATGGTTGGATGAGGGTGCAGTAGATGACACAATACTCAGTCTTACTTTTCTTCTTTTGTTGTTGATAAACACTACCAGAGATTGGGCAATTAGGAAATCTCAGTATTACTTTTCTTACTTTGTTGTTGATAAACACTCTATACTTTGTGTATCCCATAACCTTTTTGAAATCTATAACACCTTGAGAGTTAGCTTACATTCTTTTGATTTTTCATATTAATTTTTCCAATTTTCAATGTACATGTCATGATTCACAATCAGATTACTTCTGATGCTGCTTTGGTTTTCACTTTTGGCCACATTATTCAGTTTTGAATGAATTTTTCTGTAAAACTGAGTTTTGCAGCACAGCTAATCCGTTTAGCTGTAAATCAGAGTTTGCAGCACAAAAGCTCTAAACAGTTGAATGTATTGGGGGTAACTAGTGGTGCAGCATAAACTATAAAGCATGTATAGAGGTGGTGATGAGCAGTGGTTATTCTAGTTGAATGTCTATAGTTTTCTAGTATGAACCTCAACAGTGCATATAGAAGAACCTCGTGACTGTTTACTATCTTCAATTGCTTCATTGTTCCATTAGTGGAATGGTTATTTTGGACGAATCAATCATCTTGAATATTAGCTAGATAATGATGGCAGGGAAAAATCGTAGCTCACTACTTTGTTAAAGCTTGAGGTTGTTGAATGCTTGAGAAACAATTTTAACCATTTTGATGGAAAAGGATCAAGTGATCAACACATGTCCTGTGTGTACTATTTCTTGAAGAATGATCAATATACCTGCTTGCTTGCTGATTTTACATGGCTATGAATATCATTTTCCACAAGGATCATTTGGATGACTTGCGTAATAATCGAACCGGTTTTTTGGATAACTAAACTCATTTGTGGGTGCTTTTGAGTTTTGAGTGTTGATAAAAGATACAGCTAGTATGTTCAGAAGGTATCTCTCGACTAAAAGAATGTTATATCTCACTAATAGTCAATATCTAACATTGCCTACTTCCTAACATTGCCCAACATGGGAATGCGGTGATCATCCTTGTTGTAGTCTTGTAGTAGAAGGTGCGTCTTTGGAGCGGGGGTAATGATAGGCCCCCAATTAGATTTACTTATTCAAGGAAGAAGAATGCAACAAGGAATCAGTAAGTGATGGTAGCTGCTATTATACAAGTTGCTGAAGAGGACAGTCGGTGATAATTGTTGTTACGAAATATGCAAGTGTTGAGTGCTGAAACAGAATGCAGGTTGCATAACTGAATACAACTGGCTGCAATTGGGATTTAAGTCTGATAGATACAAATAGACAATGTGCTATAAATAGAACTAGAGTTGGAGCAAATAGGTCATTCATTCATTGTAACAATTGTACACTGAGCAAGTGCTCTATAGGAGATTAAGGCATCTCGAATAGCCTCTTAACATTCTATATCATTCAATACAATTCTTTTTTTGTCATCACCACTCTCTGCATTGGAGTTGCATAATCATCTTTCTTTCTTGTAACTCTCTGTTAGCATTTTGTTTGCTGAGAATGTAGGATTCCATTCATCTCACTTTGATTGCTGCCAAGGAAATCTGAGGTGAAGTGCTTCATTTCTGCAGAACACAACAAGAACAAGTCAGACCATAACACTCTCTTGTTCGGCAATCTACTCTATGCCACGCACTCAGTGCAGCCATCTTTTCTGCATCAACACGGCTTTTCTTCGGTTTAGAAGAACCCTTTAGGGATGCAATCATGCCAGCCTACAACCAACAGGAAATCCCATTACCACATATAAAACATGTTCTTAAGAGTGTCCACCTGAGAAATTCCAACTTCCCCAAAATATAAAATACGTAAAGTGTAAGCAGAATAAAAGTGCATTAACAATAAAAATCCATAACACAAAACACAAAAGGAAACAATTTCATATAACCCAGGCTGATTTAAAATCTCAAAATTAAAGATGGTAAGTTCCCTTAACATCAAGTTCACTATTAGCAATATCTCACATGTGACTTTCTTATAAATGCTGCATCATGCCACGCCATGGAAAGAAAAGTAGCAAACCTCTTTATCCATGTCAATATTCCGGAAAGGATCCCATTCTCCCACATTTGTCATGCTAAATGCTGACATAGGTACATCGTCGCCTGCAAAATGAAATATGGATGGAATGAGTAGATTAGAAAAAAGAATTCTTAATGACTGACCATCATGCAAAAACATACTAAAACAAAGACTTTAGTGAGACAAAAATGGGCTATTAAGGAAGTAGGATAGACAACTGGTCAGATCTAGTGTGGATGTACACAGACTGTAGTTGGAGTTGGCAGCTCAAACTTAAATTCGAAAGAGCTATAAGCTGAACTAGCATATGAATCATGAAATCTTAAAGTCATTTACTCATTTCTACTGTGTTTCCCATCTGTCTGTTTCAGTTGGATCAACAAATCTAAATACATCCTTCGACGTGATTGCCTCGTGCATCAAGCACAACTTAGCTTCTTGTTAGCATACCCACCATCCAGTAAATCCTATCATGTTAGCATGTCTCAGTATTCTTCTGTCTCTTACAACCCTTTGCCTTTTGGCATATTATGGTGTGCCAAGCTGTGGGTTTCAACCCTAAAAATATTTAATTTTAAACTTAGAAACCGTCACTGACCTGATTTGAAGAATCTTGACAAAAGCTTTAAGAAATTTCTAATTAAAAAATTCTTCAAGGTGTGAATATAAGTTCTGGTATTACAAGATTAAACAGTTATTGGTCTCCACCATTTGTGCTTTCTTTGTCCACATGTACATACAGCTTTTAGTGGAACACTTTTCCCTTGCATACTCTTCATTCATAAACCATATTGGTCGCAAGATTCATTGCATTTTGAGAGGAAAATGAATTACAAACTTGAATGAGGTTTATCTTAAAGACAAATCACAAATCAACGTATAATTAATAATCATGTCAAATTAAGGAGCTAAATAGTATTGAACAATCGGAGTTCCAACTCAAAATAGCTATAATAGGATAATGTTATATGAATTTATACACAAGTGCGGTCACAGCTCAATCAGTCAAACGCATGAACTAAGACTATTACTTGCAAAAACTAATTACAAAAATATGAGTATGATCCATAGAAGTATGCTCTAATGAAACAAACAAAAAAATCCATAAACTACTTGCATTCAATCATCTCTACTAATAAATATGCAAAGAAACAAATTTAACCAAAAACAAACAAACAAACACAAAAATGTGATCAATCCCATGCATCAAATACCATTCATACAAAGAAATGAAAATCCCAAAAACCCAAATGACCCCAAACATCAAAATCAAACTAACATTCATAAAAACCCTAGCTTTACACCAAAACTTGCACAAAATTACTCAATTTCAGAATCTAAAACCACTTACGTTGCAGAAAACCAACGTGCTTGAAGATCAAACCCTCACTTTCTCCAATCAACAATTTCAATCAAACCCAAAGCTAGCTTTTTCACCAACAACAGAGAGAGATTTGAAGGAAGAGATGGAGTGAAGAGGACTCCAGATGTGGGAGAAATCAAGGGGGAGTGGTGGAGTGGAACCCGAATTTCTCTCGACACAAGTGCTTCGATTTTTGTATGAATTGAAAACTTTGGGGAAAACTTCATACCAGTCTTTGTATGAAATATATGCTCCCGATTGGTATGAAATCGAAGAGGACTACAAAGTTTTGTATGAATCCATAAAAACCCAAATTGAAAACTGAAAAAAAAAAAAAAAATAAATAATTGAAGCTCTTACCTCTGGAAACCAGATCCGAGTGATGAAAATCAGATCTGGAGAGTCCGAAACCAAAAACCTAAAAATTGAAGCTTCTTCTCGTCTCTTTCTTCTCTGGCTTCGTTTGAGCGTCTTCTCTTCTCCTTCGTTTGAGTAGATGACGATGATGGGGAGAGGGTGGAGAGGGAGAGCTTCGTTTGGGGGAGAGGGAGGGAGCCTTTTCTATCTAAGATGGAAAATGGGGAGAGGGAGAGGGAGAGGGAGAAAATGGGGAGGGGAGGAGAGCTCTCTGTCGATTGAAAATGGGGAGAAAGCTCCCCATTCCCTCCTTCTTCTCCCCCAAATTTTCGATTTCCCCCTCTTTTTTTTTTTTTTTTTTTTTTTTTGCCACATCACCTCCTGCACATGCGCCCCACCCTCCCTCGCCCAAACCCTCGCCCAAACCCTCGACATCTAGAATTACCCTTTAGAGAAGGTGTGAGGTGACAATGAAGGAAATGAAAAGAAAAGGAAAGGAAAGGAAGACCAATTTGATGGATAGAGAAATGAAAGGAATGGGAGAAGAAAGGGTGAGTATGGGACCCAAATTCCGCGTGCAATTCTTTGTGCTAAAAACATACATTAGAGAAATATAGATTCATTTACTCCCTAACCAAGCAAAGAATCTATAAGAGCATCCACTTCCTCCTCGTTACCCTTCTGGGTTGCTTCATTTACTCCCTAACCAAGCAAAGAATCTATATATCAATGGCTTTCCAATGCGGATTCTAGACAATATGGTGGTGGTGGTGGTTGTGGTCGTAGTGCTGGTGCACGACATGTTAGCAGAACTACTCCTTAATTAGACACCATCCCAATTCTATCACTGTCGCTTCCTTGTTTGCTCGAAACGAATAACTATTTTTAGCTCCATTGATCAATATTCTTGATGTTGAATTCTGATTGCTCCATGGATCACTTTACATGTATTAGTTACATGTCCGCACACATGCATTAGAAATGGAATTTAAGGGTTCTTATACTATGTATTCACCATTTCAGAGATTGACACAACAGACATAAATATTTAGTTCAGCATTACTATTAGTGGATGTGATTAAGAAATAGTTATGATAATTTCATTGGATATTCAGGTTTTGGATCGTATCATTTGCATTATGGGACCTATATGAGTTTGTCTGTCCAAGCTCTTTGAGCTGTTGATTAAGATTAGTTTATCTTGGTAGTTGACTAGTCAATGAGGTCAAGGTGAAAATTAGATGGTTAACGGATTCCAGTGGTCTTGATATCTAGACTCTAATCTAAACAAACTCAAGACCCATTTGTTGAATCAATGACCCAAAATCTCAATATCTCTTTTTTCAATTACAAGTAAATGCTAAATGAATGGAATGCTTAGACTCGGAATATAGATGAGATAACAGTACACGATTTTCTAGCCGAACTGAGTCTCCGAGAATATGAACCCAAAATAAGGACACAATGTGAAAATATGTCATTTGAGAGAATTAATAATTCCAAGGGTACTTAGGTTGAGAATGCTTGAAGATTTGGAAAAAGGCAAGCACTATTTCACATCACCTCCTTTATTTTTCACACCGTCCCCTCTATTGTACACTACCAATAAAAATCAAAAACATAAAATTTTCCCTCTCCTCCCCTCTCTTCCTCTTCTCCTCCTATTTTCCTCTCTTTTCCATCAGACACCACCGCCACTCTCCCTCCCGCCACCAATAAAAAGGTATTATCCCTGACTCTGGTTCAATTTCAACTTCAACACTCAATTGAGATCAATTCTCAAACCCATCAAAACATGATAATTGTACTACCCTTAGTTATCTAATAAATACAATTTGAATCAGTTGAAAATGTTAAAATGAGAAAGTCATGACCATTTTGACTAAATTCACGCAAATTTGTCTGGCAAAGAAAATGGGGCAGGGTTTCTGATTTTCGGCCAATTTATACGCTTGATTAAGACCGATTCTCAAGTTCATCAAAACACAAAAAATGTATTACTCTGAGTTATCTAATAAACACAATTTGAATCACTTGAAAATGTTATAAAATAAGCAAGTTATGGTCATTTTACTAAAGTCACACAAATCTGTTTTGCAAAGCAAACAGGGTAGTGTCCCCGACTTTTGGCCAACTTATATGCTCGATTGGGATCGATTCTCAAGCTCATCAAAACATAAATACTGTAATACTCTAAGTTATATAATAAACACAAATTTAATCACTTGAAAATGTTTTGAAATGAAAGTTATGGTCATTTTATGACAAACAAACTATCTAGAAAAAAACAAAAAACAGAGTCTGTGTTTTCACCCATTCGCATAGGACAATGCGAGTGGGATTTTGATATTCGCAAAGGCCCATGCAAGTGGAATTCTCACATTCGCATAGGTCTGAGCAAATTTGAGACTTTCATTCGAATAGGTTTGGGCGAATTTGAGTCTCCCACTCGCATAGGTCTGGGTGAATTTGAGTCTCCTATTCACATTGCCCAATGCAAATGGGTGAAAACATATTTTTTTCTGGACAGTTTGAGTGCTTGTCGTAAAAGAACCATAACTTTCTCATTTTAAAACATTTTCAAGTGATTCAAATTGTGTTCATTAGATAACTCAGAGTGCTACAATTTTCGTGTGTTGATAAGCTTGAGAATTAGTATCAATTGAGCATATAAGTTGGCCGAAAATCACGAACACTATCCCGTTTTCTTTACGGAACAAATTTGCTTGACTTTAGTAAAATGACCATAACTTTCTTATTTCAAAACATTTTCAAGTGATTCAAATTGGGTTTATTAGATAACTCTGAGTACTATACTTTTCATGTTTTGATAAGCTTGAGAATCTGTAACACCCCTACTTTTTCAATGACGATAAAAATTTATATACCTAAAATAAAAAATCAACTGAAATATGTATTTTAAAATCTTCTTTCATTGGCAAGTTGTATTTTTTTCGAAATGCAGTTAACTTTCTTACCTTTTGAATCTCGGGACGAGATTCCATTTAACGTGTGTATAATGTAACACCCCTAAATTTCATAAAACTAAATTATTTTATTTTAAATTAAATAAAATAGAGTTACATTTAATTGAATTTAAATTTCAAAATTTAGGGTTTTATTTTGTTAAGTTAAAGGGTGGGTGCCCTCAGAATTTTAGTGGGGGCGAATAACCACCCATAATATAAAAGTAAACCCTTGATTTCTTTCTTCTCTTGTGCAATAGGAAGAGCGAGCTTTGCTCTTCCTCATCTCCTTCTTCGGTGATGACAGCGGGCGTCAGGACGTTGCCGCGCGTTTCTTCTTCCAACCTCCGCTATTTTCTTTGTATCTCCTTCCATTTTCTTCCCATTTCATTTTGGCCCTAGAAAATAGAGCAATGGCAAGAGAGATGGAAACTTGTGGTGATGATGAAGGCGGTGGTTTTGACTATTGAGAGAGATGGAGGTAGGTGGTGGACGGTGACAGTGGTGTGTATGCCATAAGAATTAAATTTAGTGAGTTTTCTTCATACTATTTCATATTTTTGTTTAAAATTATTCTTGGAATCAAGGTTAGGTTTTTGGTATTTAATCTTCTTATTTCCTTCATTTCTTTGGTTGTTTCAGTCGAAGTTAGGGATTTTTGTTGCTATGTGATCTATTTTGTTTGCTTTGATGGTTGATTTGGTTTAGTTTATGGGTTGGTTTATCCGAATGTAGTTACTTATAATGTTATGATTGATGGTTTGTCTAAATGTGGAAAGCTTGAAGTGGGTGTTGAGATATGGCATAGGATGACGAAGAACGAGTGTAATCCTGATTGTTTTACTTATTGTACTTTAATAATTGGGTTATGTAAATCGGGTGGGAAAACTTGATGATTGTTTCAAGCTATGGGATTCTATGGGAAAGATGGGTTGTCATAATATTGTTAGTTACAACATTATAATGAAAGGTCTGCTGTGGGGCACTGGGTCCTAAAAGAAGTAGAAGAGATTTATGTTTTAAGGGATCCCAACACTACTAGCCCCCAATCTGTAAAAAAAAAATTTGTTGCTCTCAAATGATTCGAAACTGATAGTTACTAATACCAATCACTTTTCCTGTTGACTTAGAAGTAGATTATGTGGTTTCCTTTGAGTGGCAAATATATTTATCTTTGTGGACACAACCCCATAGTCTTTTAGAGCTATTGTTTCTCGAGGGTAGTTTTGCCATGCCATAAGCTTTAAACTATTTTGAGCTTAAATACCATTTAATATTGGTGGCAAAGTTATGAGAAAAATCTGCAGAATCACTATTAAACATCAAATCATGGTTATAGTTTATTGACAATAAGTGGTTGTTATAAAATCCAAGTGGCGGGGTTATCTCCTAGTAATACCAAAGCTTATATTCTTCCATGATAATGAATTCAAAGACTTCATATTAAAGCAAATCCAAATCTTATTCATGGTGGAATCTCCTACTTAATCATATAATTAAGTTCAGAGATAATCAAAGGAGATGGACCCAATTGCATGAGAGTCTTAGGAAACCTTAATAAAAACTGCAAAGTTGTTTGGTGTTTTCTTGCTATAGAAAAACTTATTAACATTTTCCTTTTAATATTTAGTTTAATTTCAGATTGTTATGTTTCTCCAAATATCATGTCTAGTTTTTTGTATTTAGTAAGTATTGGTATACAATCTCTAGATTGAGCTGTCAAGTACATGTTTTCTAAATCTGACCTTGGAGGTGTGGATGCAAAAATTATGTGATACAGATAAGCTCATATGTCAAGGTCAGTACTAATTCTCAGCATACATTGCAAGCACCTATAAAGAGATGTTGTGCATGACCAAGTATGAATCTAGGAAAAGTTGATTTGAAAATTGTTGTCTTCATCAAACATCTATTGTAGGTGTTAACAAATGATGGTTGGTGATTCTGTAATAGGAAACCAAGTATTGGATGGATTCATTGTTTTGGTGGAACATGCCTAAGGTATGATGGGTTAAAAAGTATTAACACATGGGATGGTTTGAAAGATTAAAGTTTAATTGGCAGTCAAAAGTTAGAAAATTACTTAAATTTTTGTGGTGTGCGAATCAAATCGGTGAGTAAAACAAATATTGTGTTTGTTTTACTTCTAATTGATCATCATCTTGGTCTGTGTTCACAATGAATGTTTCATTGTTTGATTTATTGGTTAGTGGCTTTGTGCATTTAGTTATTTTTTTGGATTTTAATTGATTCCATTTGAATTGGTTGAATGGAAATTTATTTTTGACATACAAAATAGTTTTGTACTGGTGGTGGTCAACAATTTGAACTCCCTTGCTAGATGTGGTAATGTATGATAATGAGAATTTGAGTATGGTTTCATATATACATATGTTGGCCTTTATATAGATAACAATGTTATTAAGTAATGGTGTTATTTAATCGATTGAATTAGGCTCAATAAGGAGCTAAGATTGAAAGTGTGATATTCTCTATACTCATAGGAATATGAATCTTTTTATTGAATGACCTTTAATCCTCTTTTTGTTATCGAAAGTTCATATATGAAATGCTATGTTTCCCCAAAAATATGGGTGGAGATTGTGGTGAATCGATTTATAAATGACAAAGTGTCATTGTGAGAGAAAATTGAAATATAAAAAATAAATGATATTGCTAAACTTTGACTTCTGAAAATATAATCACCTGGAATTGTATCACTTAGAACTACCACACCTTTTTGTTTATTATTTCCCCTTTCTTATAGAGAAACTGAATCACTTGCGGGTTGTCTTGTGGAGGTGGGGGCGCCTATTTCTTATAGAGAAACTAAAATAACCTTCAGTTAGTCTTGAGCAAATGAGGTGGATTTTTATGCCTAAGATAGGTTTTGATATTTATCCGTAAAAAATGTGATGTGACGTTATGCGCATTGATAGCCCAAGAGTGGCTTTTTGTTACTCATATAGTTAGGAGTATCCAGTGATGCATGCATGCATGTATGTGATGTGTCCTTACTTGGGCATGGATGACGGAGAAGTCCTTCTTTATATGAGAGACACATACATGCATGTATGTTCGGCACATAGGTGGTGCGAATGTGGTATCGTCTAAGTGATCAATCCGTTAAAAATGAATCAAATTCAAATAAAAATGAATAGTATGCATAAGTCAAATATTGTATGAAGACAATTGTTTAATTAATAAATTACGTTTATACTGTTTCTAACCCTTTTCATATAGGATGACAAGTCCACTAATATTTATGTAGGTCAGACTTTCCATAGTCAACTTCTACAGTGTAACTATAAGTAAATGCATATTTACTTAATTGGGATCATGATATGATTGCCTTGTTGAGGAACTAAATTATTTGAACTGTATTTTTCTTGCATGACATCTTTGCCTCACTGAGGAACTACCTGTTGGTGTGGTTGTTTATTGTTTATGCTTAGTTGGATGTTACCACGTGCGAATTTATTGATTTTGGGATGAAGATTACTCACACCAGCTTTATTGCTGACCCAAGTGAGCTTTTGCTTCTTGGGTACATTCCTTTGGGAATGTAGCCGATTAACCTTTCAGGTTAAGAGACTTTTGAGCAGCGTTATTGGAGTTTTTCTAGTGGGGCTAGCAACGTCAGTATTTCCTGGTTAGAGTTTTTATTTGTTTTAGTAATTAAATCATGTTTAAATTGTTGTTGTTGCTAAATGTTTCTATTGTTATTGAATTTCACGTCCCGAGTTTTGGGGAAACAGATAATTCTACGTGAATTTTGGGATTTCATTTTTTTTGAAAATCGGGGCGTGACATAATCGGTCTTAATCAAGGGTATAAGTTGGCCGAAAATCGGAGACACTACCTCATTTTTTCTGTGAGACATATTTGCGTGACTTTAGTAAAATGACCATAACTTGCGCATTTCATAACATTTTCAACTGATCCAAATTGTGTTTATTAGGTAACTCGGAGTACTACAATTGTTATGTTTTGATGAGCTTGAGAATCGGTCTCAATTGAGAGTTTAAATTAGCCGAAAGTTGTATGTTTTTATGTTTTAAATGAGTGACAACTATGGTTGTATTGCAAAAAGAGAATAGGGGAGGCCGACAGTGGTGGGGGGCAGCTTGGTGCTACTCCGTTGTTTGTTGATCTACAGAGAAGTGAAGAGAAAAGACAGAGAACAAAGGAGGATGATTCTCTTCTCGCGATTTCATCATTACTGTTTTGTTAAAAAATCGTTTTTTGGGTGGTGCAGGTTAGTAGGTAAATTTTGTTTTTTTGCATGGTGGTGTGGGGCAATATTTTTGGTGGTGTTAAACAGTGTTTTCCTTTGGGAAAAGATGTAATTCTTGTTTAGATTTTCTGGCTAAGATGATTTAAATTTATTAGACTTTTATCACTAAAACTCTCCTAATGTTAGAAAAACTTCAAAACTGCCAATTCTCTTCCAAATATTTTTTTTATCAACCATTGATGCTCAATTTCAAAGGCTGTAATCCACAATTTTCTCAAAGATTTCAACAATTTTTTGTCTAAAATCCAAAGGCTATAATTCACGAGTTTCTCAAAATTCTGAATGATGTAATACACGATTTTCACAAAAATTTTTATCTACTTTTGACGCTGACTATCATAGGCTATATAACTCACGATTTTCCTAATTTTTTAATCAACGTTTGAGGTTCAGTTTTGAAGGCTATAATCCAAGATTTTCATCATATTTTAGATTTCACTACGAAGGCAATAATCCATGATTTTCTCAAAGTTTTTCATCAAATTTGTTGACTCAATTCCGAAGGCTATAATACACAATTTTAACAAATTTTTATCTACTTATGGGACCCACTTTGAAGGCTATAACCCAAGATTTTCCCAATTTTCATCAACGTTTTTTAGGCTCGATTTCAAAGGTATAACTCACGATTTTTCCAATTTTTGATCAACATTTGAGGTTCGATTTCAAAGGATATAATTCACGATTTTCTAAAATATTTTCATCAATTTTTTAGTCTCAAATCCTAAGGCTATAATCCACGATTTTTCTCAAAGTTGTTCTTCATCAACTTTATATTCTCAACTCCGAAGGATATAATACATAATTTTCACAATTTTTTCATCTACTTTTGAGGCTCATTTTCAAAAACTGTAATCCTAGATTTTCATCATATTTTAGATTCAACCACGAAGGCTATAGACACTATGTTCTCAAGATTTTTCATCTAATTTGTTGACTTATCTCGAAAGGCTATAATACACGATTTAAATAAAAGTTATCAAAGTTTCATATAATTTATTGACTTAACTCAAGGATATAATATACGATTTAAATAAATTTTTAATCAACTTTTAAGGATCATTTTGAAATATATAGCCCACGATTTTTCAAGTCTTTTCATCAATGTTTGAAACTCCCTTTCAAAGGCTATAATCCATGATTTTCTCAAAGATTTTAATCATTTTTTAGATTTCACTACGAAGGCTATATAACCCACGATTTTCTCAATTTTTCATTAACCTTTAAGGCTCGATTTCAAAGGGTATAATCCACAATATTTTAAAATATTTTTAGATTTCACTACAAAGGCCATAATCCACGGATTTCTCAAAGTTTTTCATCGAATTTGTTTACTCAACTATGACGGTTATGATACAAAAAAAAAATTTATTTCCTTTTGAGGCTCATTATGAAAGGCTATATAACCCACAATTTTTTCATTAACGTTTGAGGCTCGATTTTTGTCACGCCCCGATTTTCGAGAAAAATGAAAATCCTAAAACTCGGGAAATAGGAAATTTCGTTTCCCCAAAACTCGGGATGTGAAATTCAATAACGACAGAAACATTTAGCAGCAATGACAAAAGTATATTTTAGAAAATAGGAACAAACTAAAATTTTTAATAAAACTCTAACCAGAAAATACTGATGTCGCTAGCCCCACTAGCGGAACTCCAATAATGCAGCTCAAAATCTCTAAACCTGAAAGACTACTCGGCTACATTCCAAAAGGAATGTACCCAAGAAGCAAAAGCTCACTCGGGTCAGCAATAAAGCCGGTGTGAGAAATCTTCATCCCAAAAGTTAATAAATACGCACATGATAATATTAAAATAAACCAAACAATTAATAACCACACCATCAGGTAGTTCCTCAATGAGGCAATGGTGTTATCATCCTAATAAATAAATATGCATTATTTATTACCAATAAATAAAATTTATGAGTTATCAACCTTCATAAATGCAACAACAATACAATTCATAATCATATTAGGCTACCATTGAAATATTAAACAAACACATTTTTCTTTCTACCTTTAGGAAGACATGTAGTTCTCATTCAAGGTTCGAATGAGCTGTTAGTTTCTTCCCTCAAGGCTAACCTAGTATAAGCTAAAATAATCTATACACAATTTCATGGCATGCTCAATTCAATGGTTTAATTTAATTATTTATTTTGTTTTCTAATTCTTGGCTTCTTTTTCCACAATCGCACTCTCCTCCTGTGCCGAACACACCTCACCCAAGTGTGTCTCCCTTGCCATCTAAGCCACTCGGAGCGTACATGACCCAAGTGGGGTGCCACCTCGAGTGTCATGTCATCTCACCCGAAGTTTGATCACTGGCAAGCATTCTACACGTACAACCGAACTCACATGGAACGGTGCACCGATATGCAAGCAAGTCTGCATACCCATAATAATATCACACGTATACAAGCAAGTCTGTATACAAAATTTTCATTTCTTTTCACATTTTTTTTTCTGGAGTTGTGGAAAAAGAACATTTACCAAGTATTTTATTTGAGTCATTATTTTTCCAAATCAATTAACGTCACATCACATTCCCTTTGCAAGAACCATATATACATAAAACATTAGCAAGGTGATATTCACAACATGACAAAATCTATTTTGCCATCTCCTTCAGAAAAGAATGAAAAACAAGTGTGTCGCAAGCACAAACATTCTTTTAACATGGTCACATACGCGTGACAAGAAAAACAAGTTCCATTACTGGCTATACCTGACTATCCTTATGGAAATCCACCTTTTCTTTTGAAAACCACCTATCATGACCACATCTATTGATTAGACAGTGACAATCAATATAGAACATACATTGTCAACATACATATCCATACCCTTACCCATACCCATTTACTGTATGACCTTTGTCCTCTTTACACTGTCCCCACACCAAGTAGTGAGATACTCCTAATGGATATGATTGGTTTGTCAGTTCTACTTACATTCAGTTATCTACTTGGTAAAGGAACTTTTTAGGAGATTTTGACTAGTTCGAGAAAACCCAACAAAGAGAAATTTGTTAAAATTGGAAGTTAGAGTTGTATAACAATGAGGTTCTCTGTGCAAGTCCAAGATAGGGAAAAATCCAAACTACTACACTCCAGTAAAGTTTATAGAGATGCCACAACAGAAATGCACATCAAAATCCAAATCCATCAAATACCATAAGCAACTCACCTAACTAATTGAATCCATTAAAATTTCAAGAAACTAAATGCACAAAGAAACAGATCCAACACATTCATTGTGAACTACTAATCCTATATGGATTGATACAAAAACAAGAAAAAAAAACCCGTGGACACAATCCTCCTACAAGTAACTAAATTAACATCCCTGCATTAGGGTTTCCTTAGTCTTACACAAACCATACCCGATCACATGCTTTTCTAATGATAATGATGACCTAGAAAACCCCGAATGCCTTGACAATTGCCTAAAGTCAATGTGAACTACAATGCGTATCCATTCATTCACTCAAATCAATTAATTAAAGTAATCAAACCCCATCAATTTAATCTACTAAGTTAAGGGCAAAATCAGGAGGAAAGAAAATGAGGTTTTAATCAAAGTAGATTAAACACACACATAACTATCAAAACCATCACATAAAACAAACTGAAAGTGATAAAAGAAAACTCACCGAAGAGATTGCAATCCGTAAAGGATTTCGCAACGGATCCACGCAATAACCCTTCATAGTCAACGCCATCATCCCATTCAGACAACATTAACACACCACCTCCACCGTAAGCTCGACTTTACCATTCACACAAATATTGGGTTGGTGCACATTAAAAACAGGTTAAACCCGCCAAATATGTTTTCATGATCCATTGTCATTATCCTAGTGATGAGAAGCGGTAAGACTGTTAAACAATCATCAACAATGTTGAGACTTAGTCATGGTAACAATCCTTCACTCCCTTGAACCTTTCATGGTTCTAATACGTTGTTTTCTATGTTAGGGTGTCTATAGAAGAAAGCCTTTAGAAGGACCACCCATCTGTTGAGTTTGCTCAAATCATGTAATCTCCCTAGGTTAGGTTTTAAGCACACAAGACTCTGGTTTCTCTTCAAGACATGGCATTAAAAACACCCACCATCATCCTCCACTAATCACCTTCAGATTCCCCTCCCACTCGACAACTCACCGGGTTCTCTCTCTGCTGTTCTAACAGAAACCCTGCCTTGCCTTCTACTACTGCCACCACTGGTATTTGAACTGCTGGTACTCGAAGAAGACCGACACCCACCATTATTATTATTCATATCTTCCCTCAATTCAAACCCTCGAAATCAAAACACCCACAGATCTGCTGACAACGAAACGAAAAAAAAGAAGAACCAATCGGTAACAATAAATCTGCTTCAGAACTCACAAACAGACTCGGAGAGATCTGAGTAACTCTCAGATGAAGAAGAAGAGTGGTGGTGCGTTCTCCTCCGCTTTGACGATCGAGAACCACCGTTGATCTTCTTGCGAATCCCTCCTTCCAAGCCTGACCTCTTCATCCTCATCCCTCTCATCGTCATCCTCTTCCCCCTGTGCCCTGTGTCTGCCTCTCGCCTGCAAACTCATCGCCACAGCCCCTTCCTTCATCTCCATCGCGTCATTCCCCATCGCCGCCATCGAAATGCAGCAAAAGAAAAAGAAAAAAAGGAAAAGAAGAAAGAAAAGAAGGAAAAGGAGGAAGAAAAGTTTTGTTTCTTCTCTTTTTTTTTATATATATGGTGGGTGGTTATCCACCCCCACTGAAATTTTGAGAACACCCGCCCTCTTTCACAAAAATAAAAACCCTACTTATTAGTTTATTAAAAGCCCAAATACAATTGAGTAACAACCCATCAACATTAGGGTTTACAAAATAAATTTTTTTATATTTATTTAATTAGGCGGGTATTACAATATATACAACTCAAAAGAATCTCGTCCCGAGATTCGATAGAAGAAAGAAAGTTACGCGAATTTCGAAAAATACCACTTGTCAAACGAAAGAAGATTTTAAAAATAAAAACTTCAATTGAATTTTAGTTGCATAAATTTTTTATTGCCATTGAAAAAGTACGGGTGTTACAATTTTAATAGATATAACTCATGATTTCCCAATTTTTTTGATCAATATATAAGACTTGATTTCGAAAAGTATAGTCAATGATTTTCATGATTTTCTCAAAGTTTTTCATCCAATTTGTTGACTCAACTCCGAAAGGTATAATACACAATTTCATTATTGAGCCTCAAACACTAATGACAATTTTGGAAAAATCATTGGGTAAACCCTTTCTAATATATGTTTTTTTTGCCCAACTTATACTCTAATATATGTTTCCTAGTTGGATCCAACGTGTTGCTCGCCTGCCTTTCTTGGGCTTACTGGCTTATTGCAACTCAGATTTGTCTGTCTGAATTATGCCAATGATGGGCTTGCTACAGTTTGGACCTCGCTGGATTGTGCGTGCAATAATGCCTGCTTTGTTCCGTTGATTACATTATCATGATACGTGTACAGTGTTGATCACAGGACAGTTTGATGTATCATCAACTATAATCAACGATTTTTTGAAAATTTTTGGTTGAATTTGTTGACTCAACTCCGAAGGCCATAATACACAATTTTATAAACATTTTGATATACTTTTGAGACTCAATTTGAAGGTTGTATAACCCACAATTTTTCTAATTCTTTCTTCAATGTTTGGGGCTTGATTTCAAAGGCTACATACCCACAATTTTCTTAAATTTTCATCAACCTTTGAGGCTTTATTTGAAAGGGTAATATCCACGAACTTCTCAATATTATAATAATTTTTTAGATTTCACTACAAAGGCTATAATACACGATTTTCTCAAAGTTTTTCATCGAATTTATTGTCAATTTTGAAGGCTAATACACAATTTTTTTAATCTACTTTTGAAGCTTACTTTGAAAGGCTATAATCCACGATCTTCCCAATTTTTTCATCAACATACGTAGCTCGATTTCAAAGGCTATAACTCACAATTTTTCTATTTTTGATCAACGTTTGATGATCGATTGCAAAGGTTATAATCCAAGATTTTCATCGATTTTTTAGTCTCAAATCCGAAGTTTGTAATCCACAGTTTTCGCATACTTTTTTTACTCAACTCTGAAGGCAATAATACTCAATTTTAATAAATTTCTTATCTACTTTTGAGGCTCATTTTGAAAGGCGACCCACTATTTTTCTAATTTTTCATCAGCGTTTGTGGCTCGATTTGTAAGTTATAACCCACAAATTTCTCAATTTTTTTTTATTAACCTACGAGGCTTGATTTCAAAGGGTATATTTTCATATAAATTTTTTTATTTGTAAACTCAACTCCGAAGACTGTAATACGCAAATTTTTTTAAAAAAATTATCTCTTTTTGAGGCTCACTTTGCAAGGCTATCCAAAAATTTTCATTAACATTTGAGGCTCGATTTCAGGTTATAATTCAAGATTTTCCCAAAAAAATTTATCAACATCTAAGGCCCGATTTCAAATGGTATAATCTACTATTTTCTCAAAGATTATTATAGTTTTTTAGATACTACGATGAATGCTATAATAAACAATTTTTTCAAAGTTTTTTTTATCAAATTTATTACCTTAACTACGAACGCTATAATAACAATTTTAACAATATTTTCTCTACTTCTGAGGCTTAATTTTTTATTGGCTATAACCCACAACTTCATCAACGTTTGTGGCTCGATTTCAAAGGTTATAACTCACAATTTTTATCAACATTTGATTATTGATTTTGAAAGTTACAATCCAATATTTTCTAAAAGATTTTCAAGTCTCAAATCCGAAGGCTATAATTCTTTTTTTCTTAAAGTTTTTCGTCGAATTTGTTGACTCAACTCCAAATGCTACAATACTTTATTTATTTATTTTTTAGGCTCACTTTGAAATGCTAAAACTCACGAGTTTCCAATATTTCATCAAAGTTTAAGGCTCGATTTCAAAGACTATAATGCACGATTTTTTCAACTTTTGATTAACCTTTGACGCTCGATTTCAAATGGTATAATCCACGATATTCTCAAATGTTTTAACAATTTTTCAGATTCTACTATGAAGGCTATCATCTATGATTTTCTCCAAGTTTTTTTTATCGAATTTGTTGACTCGACTCCGAAGGTTATAATACATAATTTTAACGATTTTTTTTATCTACTTTTGAAACTCATTTTGATAGACCATATAGCCCATGAGTTTTCTAATTTTTTCATCAACGCTTGTGATTCGATTTCAAATGCTATAACTCGTGATTTCTCAATTCTTCATCAACCTTTGAGGCTCGATTTCAAAAGGTATAATCCATGATTTCTCAAATATTTTCATGGTTTTTTAGATTCCACTATTAAGGCTATAATCCACGATTTTTTCAAAGTTTTTCATCTAATTTGTCGACTCAACTCGTAAAGTTATAATACACAATTTTTTCTCTACTTCCAAGGCTCATTTTTGAAAGGTTATAACCCATGATATTCCCAATGTTTCATCAACTTTTGTGGCTTGATTTCAAAGGCTATAACTCAAGATTTTTAAAATTTTTTTATCAACGTTTGATTGTCGATTTCAAAGGCTATATAATCCACAATTTTCTAAAAAAGTTTCATCGATTTTTTAACCTCAAATCTGAAGGCTATAATCATTGTTTTGATGAAGTTTTTCATCGAATTTGTTGACTCAACCTCCAAGGCTATAATACCTAATTTAAAGAATTTTTTGATCTACATTTGGGGCTCACTTTGAAAGGTTGTAACCCACAATTTTTTATCGATGTTTGAGGCTCGATTTCAAAGGCTATAATCAACAATTTTCTCAAAATTTTTGGTCGAATTCGTTGACTTAACTCCGAAAGCTATAATGCACAATTTTAATAATTTTTTAACCTTCTTTTGAGATTCAATTGAAAGGCTATATAACCTACGATTTTTCTAATTTTTTTATCAATGTTTGTGGCTCGATTTCAAAGGGTATAACCCACGAGTTTCTTAAATTTTCATCAACCTTTGAGGCTTGATTTGAAATGTTATAATCCACAATCTTCTCAAAGTTTTTTGTCAAATTTATTGAATCAATTGCGAAGGCTATAGTATTTTTTTAAATTACTCTTGAGGCTCACTTTGAAATACTAAAACTAACTATTTTTCCAATGTTAATCAAAGTTTAAGGCTCGATTTCAAAAACTATAACCCACGATTTTTTCAATTTTGTATTAACCTACGAGGCTCAATTTCAAAGGGTATAATCCACAATTTTCTTGAAGATTTTCATAATTTTTTTTAAATCCCATTACGAAGGCTACTATCCACGATTTTCTCAAAGTTTTTTTTTTATCAAATTTGTGGACTCAACTATAAAGACTACAATACACCATTTAAAAAAAAAAACCTTATCTCCTTTTGACAGTCACTTTGTAAGGCTATATAATACACGGTTTTCTCAAAGTTTTCCAAAACTTTTCATCAACGTTTGAAGCTTAATTTCAGGCTTTAACTCACGATTTCCCCACTTTTTTTGTCAATGTTCGAGGCTCAATTTCAAAGGGTATATAACCCATGATTTTATCAAAGATTTTAATTATTTTCTAGATTCCACTACGAAGGCTATAATCCATGATTTTCTCAAATTTTTTTCATCGAATTTGTTGACTCAACTACGAAGGCTACAATACACAATTTTAATAATTTTTATCTACTTCCAAGGCACACATTGAAAGGCTATAACCCACAATCTTCCTAATTTTTTCATCAAGGTTCGTGGCTCGATTTCAAAGGCTATAACTCACAATTATCTCAATTTTTGATCAAAATTTGGTTATAGATTTCGAAGGCTATAATCCACAATTTTCTAAAAGATTTTATTGATTGTTTAGTTTCAAATATGAAGGCTATAATCCATGTTTCCTTAAAGTTCTTCATCGAATTGTTGACTCAAAATCCGAAAGCTATGATACACGTTTTTTTTTCTTTCTACTTTTGAGACTCAATTTGAAATGCTATAACTCACAATTTTCCCAATTTTCATCAAAGTTTAAGGTTTGATTTCTAAGACTATAATCCACGATTTTCTCAATTTTTCATTAGCCTTTGACGCTTGATTTCAAAGGGTATAATCCATGATTTTCTCAAAGTTTTTCATCGAGTTTGTTGACTCAACTCCGAAGGCTATAATACACAGTTTTAGCAAAAAAAAATTATCTACTTTTGAGACTCATTTTGAAAGGCTATATAACCCACGACTTTTCCAATTTTTCATCAATGTTTGTGGCTCGATTTCAAATGCTAGAACCCACGATTTTCTCAACTTTTCATCAACCATTGAGGCTCCATATCAAAGGGTATAATCCACCAATTTCTCAATATTTTAATAATTGTTTAGATTCCACTACTAAGGCTATGACTCACAATTTTCTCAATTGTTTTTCAACCTTTGAGGTTCGATTTCAAAAGGTATAATCCTTATTTTCTCAAAGATTTTAATAATTTCTTTAGATTCCACTAGGAAGCCTATAATTCATGATTTTTCTCAAAGTTTTCATCAAATTTATTGACTCAGCGAGCCTATAATACACAAGTTTGAAAACTTTTTATAAACTTTTGAAGCTCACCGATGCAGTCATTTTTTGCTCCCTGATTTGACCTAGTCTTGCTTACCCGCTGGCTCCCTGATTTGACCTAGTCTTGCTTACTTGCTGGCCTGCACAAGTAACGCATGTGAGCCACGAACCACCGTTGTGGTGGCCGATGGCACTCTGATGCTAAAGTCAGACAGGGATCTGAGGAAGGTGTAATGCTGTAAATAGGGAATTTGTAGCGTTATTTAGCTTACCAGCCTCATTTCTTATTTATAGTGCAGGAGTCCCGATTCGATCAGGCCATCGACGACGTAGTTTAGGAAGAAGATCTTTATTTAATTAGGAGTCATGCTGTATGAGAGAAGTTCCATGTTATCCCTGTGCTCCTAGATACGCTGGAGATAGTTTTCTATCTGAAGGTATTTCGTAAGAGGAAGTTTCCCTGTGTGATTTGTACTCTTGTATTTGCTTCTTAGTTGGACACAGAGAGCTGTTGTAGTTGCCTATCTGAAGCTGATCCTCAAGATACTTGCCTTAGTAGGACTTACAAGTATTGAGGATAGCTGTGAAAGATATGGGCTTAGCTGGCTGTAAGTATTCAGGTCTGTCTGGCGGACTGCACTGGGCAGGCTTGGAACCACTTGGGTCGGATCAGTGTTGGGCTAACGCTGGGGCTCGTAATTCCTCGATATCATCATGGCACATGTATGGCTATGGGAAGTGACCATTTTGGTGTATCATCAGCTACTCCCCCCGAGTTAGTGGATCGTCACATCGATTCGCTAAGTCATTTCATGATGATTGAGTCCGATTCGTTTGCTTGAGTCGCGCGTTGCATTTATTGAATGTGCGTCAGTTCAACGAAAAAGAGGCGGAAAACCAATCCCTATTTAGGTCATCCGTTTTGCAGAATCTGATTCTTCTATTCTCTTTGCTTTTGAAGATACTGCGCTGTTCATCTTTGTCATGGCTCAACAAAACCTTCTTGTCGATGTAACCTTGGCCAGAGGCCTGAAATTTTTTGAATACAGGATGCTTTTCGAGCCTGGCCTTGCTGAAATCCGTACAAAGTTTGGGGTCCCTGAGGACTTGCCACTGTCTTGAAGGATGACTAGATTCCAATGTCGCCACCGGCAGGGTTCATCTACTTGCATCGTGGGATGCTTCAAACTGGAGTGCATTTTCCCATTATGGACGTGATTTAGGAATTTTTGGACCTCCTCGGGATTCTTCCAGTCCAGTTGGGGCGTAATGGGTGTAGGATTATCCTTTTTATTCTGATTAAGGCAAAGGAGGCTGGTGTTTGCGTGACTCCGCGAGTAATCCAATTGTTGACTTTTTCTCGACTGAAGGGTAACGCCGTTTGCAAGATGACATCGCCTACTTATTTCGCGAATATGCTTGATGACTTCAAGTTCTGGCAAAAGTATTATTTTTTAGCCCCTTCGGATTCAAAGTACTTACGGTTTAAGGGTCGTTCTCTCGAGTGGGAGTTCAAACCACTTCGTAAGTGCAGATTTTCTCTTTGGTTTCGCTGCGATTGATTGCGTGCTAATCATTGTTTTATTATTTTTTTATTTTTAAAACTTTTACAGGAAGGATTCCCACTACTCCTCTTACCATAGAGAAGTAAAACACTATGGATACATTATGTGGCTTGTCAACGAGGAACGTGGTGGATGTCATATGTGTCCCCAACTTCATCCGTAGTGGGTTGTGGACAACCGACACGCAACCCCCACTCTCTACCAAACATTGTGGGTCAAGGCTAAAGCTGGAGCCCCTTCTAGGAAGAGGAAGGCTGTTGGGGCCAAAACTCTTGTTTTGTTTGACACGGAGGATCCGTTGGAGAAGCTTCGATGAGGTCCCTATCAGAACTACGTTGTCTTTAGCACAACCCACTCCAATGAATGAAGAACGTGAGTCTGATCGACCCGTCAGGGTGAAGACTGGCTATTCGATTGGGAGAAAGACTATATGCGATTTGTCGGGGTTGAAGACAGGTCAAACCTTAGTGATGTGCAGGCCGAAACTTTGAGTGAGCGGCTGATGCAGGTTGCAATAGTGACTTTTATCGGTGGTGATCTGCGCAGGAATTTTCCAGTAGAAGGTTCCTTTGAAGATCCCCCCGAGGTTGTGGAATCTGATCATCCCATTGGGGTGTTATCTGATAGTGGCCGTGATGGCACATGCCAAGTTTCTTGTAGTCCACATTGTTTACCATCTCGTTCAAGGCCACAACTTGAGGTGTTGGAAGGCTCTTTGGATAATTTGCTTCCTCCTCTTCCTCCGGATCCTGTTGAACCGTCACGCAGTAAAGGGTCGATTGTTCGTAACAAGGGAAAAATTGTGGAGGAAAGCCTGGGGACAATGGTGACTGAGAAGGGAGGTGCCGACGTGATTCTTGACCTAGGGAAGCTTTAACCGGATGCGCAGATAAGCCTGTTAGCATTGGACTTGGTAAGAATGAGCACTCAGGTCTGGCACCAGGAAGTTGACGTGGAGTATGCTTCAAGGAAGCACATTAGTAAGCATCATAACTGGCTGATGAATTACGCTCCAAACCTGAAAAGGATACGCTAGAGGGGTGTATGGATAAGGGCTTAAAGTACCTTATTCTGGGTATGTTTTACTTGAGCCAGGTGGTCGTTGTTGGGACAGAAGTCGAGGCAACTCGTGAGAGGGTATCAACCGTGGATGCTAGCTAGCTGAGTGACTACAAAAGCAAGCTGAGGAGAAGAGGCTGGAGCAATCAACCGTGGATGCTGCGACTCAGAGGGCACGTCTAGAGGCCCTCGAGCGTAATTTGGTGGAGGCTGCGTCTGAAAGAGACAGACTCAAACAAGAGTTGGGCCGGACTTGCCAAGATTTGGATCGCGCAGAAAGCTGCGGCTGAGGCAAGCAGTGCATTGCGATCTTTCGCTGAAGAAAGTACTTTGAAGTAGGCCGATTGGGCCGTTCAGAAGCAGCAACTAGAGGCGTTGTGGAGTTCAAAACAATATTAGATTGGCAGGCTGGAGCTACTAGAGCATGAACTGGCCGACACGAAGGTGCGGGAAGAAGAACTTCTACAGGAACAAGGCAAGTGCGAGTTCCACTAGGTCGTGCATGTCAGGCTGAAGTTGTTAGTGCTGATGAAGGATGAGCATTTGGAGTGGGATCTTGGCCCATATAAGAAGATGTCGTACGTAGACTTGTCCGTTGTTGCATCCTCGGACGAGGAGGGCGGTTCATACTTTGATGCTCTGGCCGTGGTGTGTGTAATTGTGACCCCTGCTCCTTCCTCCGTAAAGCTTAGCTTATCTGTCTTTGTACCTTCTCTTGATAAGGAGTAAACTTTGGATACTTGTACCCTTTTTGTTTTGACAGTTAATGAGAACACTTAGTGGCTTGCCGAAAGGATGAGCTATAGCTTGGGTAGCATAGGCCGCTGGTAAACCATCTGCGAAACACCCACTATTGGATGTAACCAAGCAACAATGACTCTGAGATTTCACAGTAGAGCAGGTCAGAATCACTCACAATACAAATGGTTAAACTCTCAGCAGCAGACAGACTACTCGACTTCCTATTGACTCAACCAGCCTATGCCAAAATAAAACAAGGCAAAATAGAAGGTGCGCAATAGGGAAACCAAGCATAATACAGGTACATAACTTACTCAAGGTAAATTTGTTTTCATTAATAGTCGAAACAAAAAGGTACAAATGTTCAAAATTTATTCCTCATCAAGAGGGTACAGAAAAAGAAGAGCTAAGCTTAACGGACGAGGGAGCAAAAGTTGCATTAATACGCACCGCAATCTGAGCCTCATTATCTGGATCATCGTCTTTATCCGATGACACGGAAACCACTGATAAATTTGCATATGACATCTTCTTATAGTGATCGAGGTCCCATTCCGGATGCTCCTCCTCTATCAGTGCCAGCAGCTTCAATTTACCGTGTACAACCTAGCGGAATTCAAACTTTCCTAGTTCCTGGAGAAGTACTTCTTCCTCACGCGCATTCACTTCAGCAAGTTCACGCTCCAATAGCCCCAACTTGTCAGTTAGCAAGTCGACATGAGACTGCTTTGTAATCAGATTGCTCTTTACAGCGCTACGCTCATGTTGCTCCAGTTGAAGCTGGTCATCAGCCTTTCTTGCCACCCGAGCACTGGATTCCACATCCAACTCCAACTGTTATCTCTGAGTAGCCCAATCAGCCTCCTTCAAGGCGTTCTCTTTAGCAGAAGACCACAGGTCGGAACACAATTTTTCCACAATTTCTTGTGCAACCTCCAGATCACGGTGGGTCAGATCCAACTCTTGCTTGAATCTGTCCCTCGCTGACACCACCTCTACTAAGTTAGCCTCAAGGGATTCCAGATGAACCCTCTGAGTCTCAACAACAATGTCTGACTGTTCCAACCTCCTCTCCTCAATCTGCTTCTTCAGCAGTTCAATTTCAAAAAGTGCATCAGAATACAACTTCTGCATGTTCGAGAAGACATGCTCCATGGTGTACACACTTTCACGAGCTGCCTCAACTTTCGTCCCTACGATGGACACCTGGCTAAAGTGAGACATTCCCAGCATAAGGTACTTTAAGGTCTTATCCATACGCCCTTCTAGTGTATCCTCTTCGGGTTTCAGAAAACCATCAACCAACTGTGACGCCTGCTTATGTGATTCCTCGAAGCATAGTCAACGTCAACCTCCTGGTGTCAGTAATGGTTGCAAACAGACTCATCCGCGCATCTTGGTAAAACTCTCTTGCACATGGAATTACGCTGGCACCACCCTTCATAGTCGCCACTACTCCCAGGTCCACCTCTGCACCATTTCTTCTATCACCAACAACCGACCCTTTATTGCGAAACGGCTCAGCGGAATCCAAAGGAAAATAAGGAAGCGAATTGTCCAACGGACCCTCCATCACCTTGAGATGCAGCTTAGAGCAAGATGGGGACAATGCGGACTATGAAAAACTTGGTCTGTGTCACCATGACCACTATCGAATGACCCACTAATGGAACGATTGGACTTCGGGACCTCAGGTAAATCCTCACTAGAACCTTTCAGTAGAACGTCCCGAACGGGTCAGCACTGGCAGCGCTGCTACAACGGCCAACATCAGCTTCTCACTCAGAGCTTCGGCCTGCACGATACTCAGATTTGATGCTCCTCCCTTACTTGAGCAAGTCGCTTGGAAGACGACTCAATCCTAACATGGGACTTCTTCGAACCTACAAAGGAAGTGAGCTTCTCAGAAAGCCTCTCTGTATTAGACAAAATAGGAGCTTTAACTTCGGGGGCTTTCCTTTTTCTAGAAAGGGCCCCACCTTCAGATTTAACTCGCGGCGATCGATAAAGAGTGGGGGCCTCATGCTAGTTGTCCCACAACCCACTGTGACTAAAGTTGATAGGACATATGACTTCCTTCACACTCTTCTTCAGCAAGTCGCATAATTTCTTTATAGTGTTTCTCTCCTCTAGGGTAAGAGGAGTAGTGGGGAACCTCCCTGCGAAGAAACACAAACAATGGTTAGCACACAATCAGCGTGACAGATTCAGAAGATAAAACTACACATACTAAGTGGCTTGAATTCTCGTTAGAGTGGACGACCCTTGGATCGGAAGTACTTTGAATCTGCAGGAGCCAAGAAGCAGTACTTCTATGAGAACTTGAAGTCACCCGGCAAGTTCCCAAAGCAAGTCGGCGATGTCATCTTACAAACAATGTGATCATTCAGCCGAGTAGAACTTAGCAACTAGATCACCCATGAAGTCACGTGAATGCTAGCCTCATTCGCTCTGATCAAAATAAGAAGAATAATCCTGTACCCATTGGGCATCAACTGGGCAAGAGGAATTCCAAGAAAATCCAGGAAGCCCCAAATCACGTCAAGAACAGGGAAGTGGACTCCAGTTTGGAGTATCCCGCGGTGCAAACAAATAAACCCCGCTAGCAAAAACATTGGCGTCTGATCATCCTTCAGAGCATATAGTGGCAGGTCCTCAGGGACTCTGAACGCCTTCCAGATTTCAGCAAGGCCCGATTTAGAAAGTGACTTATCTTCAAAAAACTCAAGGCCCTTTGCCAAAATCGCGTCATCGAGATGGTCTTGGTTAGCCATTAAAAAGATGACAAACTTTCAACCAAAAGATGAACATAACAAAATCGCTAAGGGCAAAGGAAATAGAAAAGTTTGTTCCGCAGAGAGGAAGATCTAAATAGGGATTGGATTCCCGCCTCTTCTCCACTGAACCGACGCACACTCAATTAATGAAGCGCATGACTCAAGCAACGATTTAGACTCAATCATCATGAACGGCGTATCTATTCAAGAAGTGACTTAGTGATCCGATGCAATGGCCCACTAACTCGGGGGGGGGGGGGGTAGTTGATAATACACCAAAGCCATCCCTCATATGTGCCATACACGTGTCATGATGATCTCGAGGAATGAGAGGCCCTAGCGTCAGCTCAAAACTGATTCGGCCTAAGTGACTTAGTTTCCATGTGTCTCACAGCTATATTCAATACCCGTACGTAAGCCCTGCTAAGGAAAATATCTCGAGAATCAGCTTCGGACAGGCAATTACAACAACCTTTTACTTTCATCTAGGAAGCAAATACCATAGTACATGTCACACATGAAAACTTTCATCTATGGACTAACAGGGAAACTCCCCTCCACAACACAACTAATAATTAGAGAAGGATCTCCACGAAGATCTCATTCCCTAAACTACGCCACCGATGGTCTGGTTGGACTAGAACTCCAACACTATAAATAAGAAATGAGGTTGTAAGCTAAGGTATGTTACAAATTTCCTATTTATAGCATTACGTCTTCCTTATATCCCTATTTTACTTTAGCATGTGAGTGTCATCGGCCACAACAACGGTGGTCCGTGGCTCACGTGTGTTCTTTGTGTAGGTCAACAGGTTTACATGTCAAGGTCAAAGCAGGGAGCGAAAAACGACTGCAACAGCTATAATTCACAATTTTCTCAATGTTTTTCATAGAATTTATTGACTCAACTCCAACGGCTATAATACACAATTTTAATCTTATTTTTATCTACTTTTGAGGATCACTCTGAAAGGTTATAACCCTTGATTTTTGATTTATCATCAACATTTGAGGCATGATTTCAAATACTCTAACCCACGATTTTCTAAATTTCATCAACCTTTGAGCCTTGATTTCAAAGGCTATAACTCATGATTTTCCCAATTTTTTTATCAACGCTTAATTATCAATATTAAAGGATATATTCCCCGATTTTCTAAAAGATTTTCATCAATTTTTTAGTCTCAATCCAAAGGCTATAATCTACGATTTTCTTCAAGTATTACATTGAATTTTCGACTTAACTTCAAAGGCTATAATACACAATTTTCTTATCTACTTTGAGACTCGCTGGAAGGCTATAACCCGCGATTTTCTCAAAGATTTTAATTGTTTTTAGATTCCATTGCATAAGTTATATTCAACAATTTTCTTAAAGATTTTCATCAAATTTGTTGATTCAACTCGAAAGGCTATAATACACAACCATAACAAATTTTTTTATCAAGTTTAGGGGCTTACTTTGAAAGGCTATAAATCACGATTTTTCCAATTTTGTCATCATCCCTTGAGGCTCGATTCAAAAGCAATAGCCCACGATTTTCTCAAAGTTTTCATCAAATTTATTGACTCAGCTCCGAAGGCTATAATACACAATTTAGAAAAAAAATCATCTCCTTTTGATGCTCACTATGAAATGCTACAATAACTCTCAAATTTCCCAATTTTTTTTATCAACATTTGAGGCTCGATTCAAAGACTTTATCTCACCATTTTCCCAAAAAACATTTATCAACGTCTAAGGCTCAATTTCAAAGGGTATATAATCCACGATTTTCTCAAAGATTTTAATCATTTTTGGATTCCACTCGAAAGCTATAATCCACAATTTTCTCAAAGGTTTTCATCGAATTTATTGACTCTACTCCGAATGCTATACTATGCAATTTTAACATTTATTTTATCTACTTTTGCGGCTCACTTTGAAAGGAGATAACCAATGATTTTTCCAAATTTTCATCAACATTTTAAGAGAGATTTCAAAGGCTATGACCCACGATTTCAAAGGCTATAACTTTTGATTTTACCAATTTTTTTATCAACGTTGATGATTGATTTCAAAGGCTATCCACGATTTTCATCTTTTCAAGTCTTAAATCCAAAGGCTATAATCCACGATTTTCTTGAAATATTTTATCGAATTTGCTTACTCAACTCCAAACACTATAATTCAAAAAAATAAAAATAAAAAATTATCTACTTTTGAGACTCACTTTGGAAGGTTATAAAGAGCGTATGATGCTCTTTATAATAGGCTAGGTACGAAGGAAGGGGAGAAAGATATTTTCAAGATAGCTAAAGCTAAAGAACGAAAAACTAGGGACTTGAGTCATGTTAAGTGTGTTAAGTATGAGGATGGAAGAGTTTTAATGCAGGATAAAACTATTTTAGATAGATGGAAGGATTACTTTTGAAACCTACTCAATGGAACACATGTAGGGGAGTTAAACTTGGAGGGGTATGCTTCACAGGAAGGAGAGATCGCGTGTTCCATCACAGAGTTAGTGCCACAGAAGTGAGAGAAGCTTTAAAAAGAATGAAGACAGGGAAGGCCGTTGGACCGGATGATATACCAATTGAAGCATGGAAATGTCTGGGAGAAGTTGGGATTCAATGGCTAACTAAGATCTTTAATAGGATTTTGGAAACTAGAAAAATGTCAGATTCATGGAGGCATAGCATTGTGGTACCAATTTATAAGAACAAAGGGAATATTCAGAATTGCTTGAACTATAGAGGGATAAAACTTATGAGTCATACGATGAAACTTTGGGAGAGGGTTATAGAACAAAGACTTAGGAGTTTAACCACGATTTCGGAGAATCAATTTGGATTTATGCCAGGTAGGTCTACTACGGAGGTCATCTTCCTGCTTAGGCAAACTATAGAAAAATATCGAGAGGCATGTAAGAGTTTGCATATGGTTTTTATTGATCTGGAGAAAGCATATGATAGGGTCCCCAGGGAGTTAATTTGGTGGGTGCTTGAAAGGAAGAAAGTGTCTCAATGTTATGTTGATATCATTAAGGATATGTATGAAGGGGTTGAAACAAGTGTTCGCTCAGTAGGTGGGATGTCTGGTGAATTTTCAGTGTTAATATGGCATTAAGTCCATATCTCTTTGCTTTGGTCATGGATGAGTTGACGAGACATCTGCAAGAAGATGTACCTTGGTGCATGTTATTTGCAGATGATATTGTCTTAATGGATGAGACTAGTGCAGGTTTAGGTAAGAAAGTAGTTAAGTAGCGGGAGGCTTTAGAGAGTAAAGGTTTTAGAATTAGTCGTTCGAAGACTAAGTATCTAGTGTGCAACTTTGGGTGTGAACCAAGAGGGAGAACTAATGCAATTGAGATCGAAGGTGTCGAGGTCACAGAGTGCGAGGCCTTTCGATATCTAGGATCTATAATTCAAAAGAATGGGGCTATTGGAGAGGATGTAGACCATAGGATTAAAGCTGGTTGGTTGAAATGGATAATGACGTCAGGAGTATTATGAGATAGAAGGATGCCTGCAAGGCTAAAAGGGAAATGCTATAAGACAATTGTTCGACCAGCCATGATATACAGTTCAGAATGTTGGGCTACTACGGGACAACATACGCATAGGATGGTAGTAGTAGAAATGCGTATGTTAAGGTGGATGTGTGGCAAAACTCGTAAGGATAAAATTAGCAACCAACGAATTAGGAGATACTTAGGTGTAGCGCCCATAGAGGAAAAATTAGAGAAAGACGTTTAACTTGGTTTGGTCATGTGCGGAGGAGATCAAGCACGACGCCAATTAGAAAATGTTTAGATTGGCAAGTTAATGGAGGGTGTTGACGGAGGGGACGACCGTTGAAAACTTGGATGAAGATATCATTGAGCTTGGATTAGGCGGGGAAATGTGGGAAGATTGCATTGCTTGGAGAACCAAAATCCATGTAGTCGACCCCAAAAATCTCGGGAATGGGCTTTGATGATGATGATGATGATGATTTAGATTCCACTGCACAAGTTATATTCCACGATTTTCTCAAAGTTTTTCATCAAATTTGTTGACTCAATTTTGAAGGCCATATACACAATCATAACAATTTTTTATCTACTTTTGAGGCTTACTTTGAAAGCTAAAACCCACGATCTTTCCAATTTTTTCATCAATGATTGTGGCTCGATTTCAAAGGCTATTTTCCAACTTTTTTTTTTAATCGATGTTTGATGATCAAATTTCGAAGGCTATAATCCATGATTTTCTAAAAGATTTTCATCAATTTTTTTGGTATCAAATTCAAATGCTATAATCCATGATGTTCTCAAAGTACTTCGTCGAATTTGTTGACTCTACTCCAAATGTTATAATACACATGTTTTTTGTATATACTTTTGAGACTCACTTTGGAAGGCTATAAACCACGATTTTCCCAATCTTTTCATCAAAGTTTGAGGCACGATTTCAAATACTATAACTCACGATTTTCCTTTTTTTTTACTAATGTGTGAGGCTCGATTTCGAAGGGTATAATCCATGATTTTTTTCAAAGATTTAAATTATTTTTTTTATTCCACTGCGAAGACAATAATCCATTATTTTCTCGAAGTTTTTCATTGAATTTGTTGACTCTATTCCGAAGGCTATAACTCACTTCGAAATGGTATAACCCCTGATTTTTCCATCAATATTTTAGGATCGATTTCAACGGCTATAACCTATGACTTTTTCAATTTTGACAACCTTTGAAGTTCAATTTTAAAGGCTATATAATCCACTATTTTTTTCAACTTACTCGTCGAATATGTTAACCTTACTTGAAGGCTATAATATAGAATTTTAACAACTAATTCTTATGTACTTTTGAGGCTCACTTTGAACCCACGATCTTCCCAATTTTTTCTTCAATGTTTGTAACTCAATTTCAAAGGCTATAACTTGATTTTCTCAATTTCTTGATCAACATTTGATGATCGATTTCAAAGGCTATAATACTTGATTTTGTAAAAGATTTTCACCGATTTTTTTGTCTCAAATCTGATGGTTATAATCCTTGATTTTCTTATAGTATTTCAATTAATTTGTTGACTCAACTCCAAAGGCTATAATACACAATTTGTTTTTTCTATTTTTGAGACTTACTTTGGAATGCTATATAGCCCACGATTTTCTTAAATATTTTTTATTTTTCAGATTCCACTACACATGCTATATTCCACGATTTTCTAAAAGTTTTTCATTAAATTTGTTGATTAAACTCCGAAGGCTATAATACACAATCATAAAAAGTTTTTTTTTAAAAAAAATCTTTTTTTTTCTACTTTCCATGCCTACTTTGAAAGGCTATAATCCACAATCCTCCTTATTTTTTCATTAATATTTGTGGCTCAATTTCAAAGAATATAACTCTCAATTTTCCCGACTTTTTATTGACGTTTGATGACCAATTTCAAAGGTTATAATCTACAATTTTTTAACGATTTCCTTCAATTTTTCGAATAATCCACGATGTTCTCAAAGTATTTCATCAAATTTGTTGACTCAATTCCATATGCTATAATCCATAAATTTTTATCTACTTTTGACACTCGTTATGGAAGGCTAGTCTGAGGCTCGATTTCAAAGGCTACATCTCTCAATTTTCCCAACATTTTAACCGACGTTTGATGATCAACTTTAAACTCTAAAATCCATGATTTTCTACAAGATATTCAACAATTTTTAGTATCAAATCCGAGTCTAATCCATGATGTTTTCAAAGTATTTTATCGAATTTGTTAACTCAAACTCCAAAGGCTATAATACTTACACTTTTTTTTTCTACTTTTGAGACTCACTTTGAAAGGTTATCCACGATTTTCCCAATTTTTCATCAATGTTTGAGGCTCGATTTCAAAGGATATAAATCACGATTTTCCAAATTTTTTGTCAACGTGTGAGGCTCGATTTCAAATGGTATAATCCACGATTTTATCAAAGATTTTAATTATTTTTATAGATTCAAATGCGAAGGATATAATCCACTTTTTTCTCAAAGTTTTTCATTATATTTGTTGACTCAACTCCGAAGGCTATAATACACAATCAAAACAAAATTTTATCTACTTTTGAGGCTCACTTTGAAAAACTATAACCCACGGTCTTCCCAATTTTTCATCAACGTTGGTGGCTTGATTTCAAAGTCTATAATGCATGATTTTGCCAATTTTATATCAACGTTTGATAATTGATTTCAAAGGCTATAATCTACGATTTTCTACAAGATTTTCATCGATTTTTTAGTCACAAATCCGACTATAATCTGCAATTTTCTCAAAAAATTTCATCGAATATGTTCACTCAACTATGGGGGCTATAATACACAATTTTTTTTATCTACTTTTGAGGCTCACTGTGAAAGGATATGACCCATGATCTTCCCAAGTTTTTCATCAACGTTTGAGGTTTAATTTCAAAGGCAATAACTCACGATTTTCTAATTTTTTTATCAACGTCTAAGGTTCGATTCAAAGGATATAATCCACCATTTTCTCAAAGATTTTAATAATTTTTTAGATTCCACCATAAAGGCAATATCCATGATTTTCTCAAAGTTTTTAATCAAATTTGTTGACTCTACTTCGAAGGCTATATTGCACAATTTTAGCAATTATATTTATCCACTTTTGAGACTCGCTTTAAAAGGTTATAACCCACAACTTTTTCCGTCAACGTTTGAGGCTCGATTTCAAAGGTTGTAACCTACAATTTTCCTAATTTCATAAAACTTTAAAGCTCGATTTCAAAGGCTATAATCCACGATTTTCTCAAAAAGTTTATCATTTTTTAGATTCCACTTCGAAAGCTATCATCCACGATTTTCTCCAACTTTTTGTCGAATTTGTTGACTCTATTCCAAAGGCTATATTACACAATTTTAACAATTATTTTTATCTACTTTGAGAATCACTTTGAAAGGCTATAACCACGATCTTCTCAATTTTTGCTTCAATGTTTGTAGCTCAATTTCAAAGGTTGTATTTTACGATTTTCCTAATTTTGTGGTCAACATTTGATAATTGATTTTAAAGGCTATAATCCCCAATTTTCTAAAAGATTTTTGCCGATTTTTAGTCTCAAATTCGAAGGTTATAATCCTCGATTTTCATAAAGTAATTCATCGAATTTGTTGACTCAACTCCAGAGGCTATAATACATAATTTTTTTTGTCTACTTTTGAGACTTACTATGGAAAGACTATACAACCCACAATTTTTTGAAAGGCACATGCTATATTCCAAGATTTTCTCAAAGTTTTTAACAAATTTGTTGATTCAACTCCGAAGGCTATAATACACAATAATAACAAAAAAAAATTTAATCTACGTTGAGGCTTACTTTTAAAGGATATAAACCACGATTTTTCCAGTTTGAAGCACGATTCAATGGCTATAACCCATGATTTTCTAAAAAAATTTCTCGAATTTGTTGACTCAACTCCGAAAGTTATAATAGACAAATTAAAAAAAAAATATCACCTATTGAGGCTCACTTTGAATTGCTACTACCCTCAAAATTTCCAATTTTTTCATCAGCATTTGACGTTCAATTTAGAAGGCTATAACTCACAATTTTTCCAATTTTTTTTATCTACATTTGAGGATCGATTTTCAAATGATACAATCCACGATTTTCTCAAAGATTTTAATCATTTTTTAGATTCACTTGAAATATATAATCCACAATTTTCTCAAAGTTTTTCATCGAATTTGTTGATCTACGCCGAATGCTATAATACACAAATTTAACTTTTATTTTATTTACTTTTGCTACTCACTTTGAAAGGATATAACCCATGATTTTTCTGATTTTTTCATTAACATTTAAGGCTTGATTTCAAAGGCTATAACACACGATTTTCTCAATTTCATCAACCTTTTAAGTTTGATTTCAAAGGCTATAACTCATGATTTTCCCAAATTTTTTTATCAATGTTTGATGATCGATTTCAAAAGGCTATAATTTTCGATTTTCTAAAAGATTTTCATTGATTTTTTAGTCTCAAATCCACGGTTTTCTTAAAGCATTTAATCGAATTTGTTGACTCAACTCTAGAGGCTATAATACAAATAATAATAATAATAATAACTTAACTAATTTTAAGACTCACTTTGGAAGGCTATAACCCACAAGCTGTATTCCACGATTTTCTCGAACGTTTTTATTTTATTTTATCAAATTTATTGATTCAATTCCGTTGGCTATAATACACTCATAACAATCTTTTTTTTATCTTGTTTTGAGGCTTACTTTGAAAGGCTATATATATAATACACAATTGATCATTCTTTCAAAATCACGTTGTGTCACCAACGATGCAAAAACCTGGTTCCTGGCATTTTCGTTTTTATCTACTTTTGAGACTTACTATGGAATATTATATAACCCACGATTTTCTCGACGACACATGCTATATTCCAAAATTTTATCAAAGTTTTTGACGAATTGGTTAATTCAACTCCAAAGGCTATAATACACATTCATAACAATTTTTTTCTATCTACTTTGAAGCTTACATTGAAAGGATATAAACAACGATATTTCCAATTTTTTCATTAACATTTAAGGGATGATTCAAAGGCTATAACCCATGATTTTCTCAAAGTTTTCCTCGAATTTGTTGACTCAACTCCGAAAACTATAATACACAATTAAAAAAACTTTATCTCCTTTTGAGGCTCACTTTGAAGTGCTACAACTCTCAAATTTCCCAACTTTTTCATCAACATTTGAAGCTCGTTAAAAGGCTTTATAACTAACGATTTTCCCAATTTTTATTTATCAACATTTGAGGATTGATTTCAAAGGTACATTCCACGATTTTCTCAAAGATTTTAATCATTTTTTAAATTCCACTATAAAGATATAATCCACAATTTTCTCAAAGTTTTCATCGAATTTGTTGATCTACGCCAATGCTATAAAACACAATTTTAACCTTTATATTTATTTACTTTTATGGCTCACTTTGAAAGGATATAACCCATAATTTTTCCGATTTTTTATCAACATTTAAGGCATGATTTCAAAGGCTCTAACACACAATTTTTTCAATTTCATCGACCTTTGAAGTTTGATTGCTATAGTTCACGATTTTCACATTTTTTTTGTCAACGATGATCGATTTCAAAGGCTATAATCCCTAGTTTTCTAAAAGGTTTTCATCGATTGTCTTAAAGTATTTCATTGAATTTGTTGACTCAACTCTAGAGGCTATAATACACCAAAAAAAATTATCTTATTTTGATACTCACTTTGGAAGGCTATAACCCACAAGCAATATTCCACGATTTTCTCGAAGGGTTTTTTTATTTTTATCAAATTTATTGATTCAACTTTGTTGGTTATAATACACTCATAACAAATTTTTTTTATCTAGTTTGGAGGCTTACTTTGAAAGGCTATAATACACAAAAAAAATTATCTACTTTTGAGACTTACTTTGGAAGGCTACATAACCCACAATTTTTTCAGAGATTTTATTTATTTTTTTATATTCCAATGCACAGACTATATTCCACGATTGTTTCAAAGTTTTTCATCAAATTTGTTGATTCAACTTCGAAGGCTATAATAACATTTTTTTTATCTACTTTTGAGGCTTACTTTGAAAGGCTATTGATTACGCCCAAATAGTACACGCAGTCAATTGCAATAAAGATTGGGTGTTGATCCTACGAGGAAAAACGATCTACAAAACAAGGTCAAGGAACAAAAACTACGCGAAACTAAATGTAAGAAATTCTAACAAATTTAAAATAAGAAATTGAATTTAATTTAATAAAAAAAAATCAAGTTTAGAGAAATCACAAGGTTCCAAGAATCCCTCCTAGATTTCACGCGCCAACTAGTATTGATTCGCTATGATGACTCGATTACGTGTTTCACATTCCAAACAACATAATTGGAAAAAAATAGTCTTTAATGCATTAATATATCCTAATGTAAATGGATTTTAGATTTCACTTTTTTTAGAAAGCACAAAGGTTGGTCATATGTGATATCCTAAATTTACGATATATCTGGAGACAATAACATAATAAAAGACGATCACATATAACTAACCTACCGGAATCAATTGATCCTTAAAAATTCCACACATAAGAAAAGCGTGACTAAGTTTATATGGAGAAGAAAAAAACAACCACCGGAATAATAATCTACGAAGAAATTGATGAAATCTTTGTCACTAAAATAACATAAATTTTGAAAGGCTATAACTCACGATTTTCCCTATTTTATTTACCAATGTTTGATGATTGATTTCAAAGGATATAATCATCAATTTTCAAAAAGATTTTCATCAATTTTTTTGTAACACCCCTCAATTTCATAAAACAAATTTATTTTATTTTGAATTAAATAAAATAGGGTTACATTTAATTGAATGTGAATTTCGAAATTAGGGTTTTATTTGGTGAGTTAAAGGATGGGTGCTTTCATAAGTTCAGTGGGGGCGAATAGCCACCCACCCTATAAAGAGAAAACCCTCTTTTCTTTCTCCTTCCTTCTTCTTTTCTCCTCCTTCCTTCATCATTTCTTTGTGTTTTGTTCATGATGGCGGCGATGGGAATCACGTGATGAAGATGAAGGATCAGAACAGCTAACAAGAAGATATGGTGTAAAAGGTGCAAATGCTTCTGTGAAGGGCTTAAGGTGTATTTGGATTTCTCATATTCATGCTGATCACCATACGGGTCTTGCAAAAATTCTTGCTCTGCGATCTGAATTGTTCAGGGGGGGGGGGGGGGGTTCTTCATGAACCCATACTTGTTATTGGGCCAAGACAGCTTAAGAGATTCTTAGATGCATATCGAAGACTCGAAGATCTAGACATGCAGTTCCTGGACTCCAGACATACAACCAAGGATTCTTTGGCTGTTCTGGAAAGCAGTTTTGCATTAAATGGTAGTCACTCAATTCAGGGAAGTCCAGATAGTGCCAGTGACATGAATAAGTTAGATACCACTCAAAATATCCAAACAAGTTTGTTTGCTAAAGGCAGTCCCATGCAGAGTTATTGGAAGAAACCCAATAGTCCAGTTGACACTGCTGCGGGTATTCAAAACTTAAAGAACTTGAAGAAAGTGCTTGGAGAGGTGTTGGCGGCTATGTTGAATGGGGTGAACGCTATAAGATTTAAAATCGGTGAGTTTCTTCATTCCTCCCTTTTAGCTTTGTGCATTTTATTTACTCAATCTCTGAGATTCTACATTTTTTTTCTTGAGTTATGTATGAGTGTTCATTTAGTACTTTTTAGCTTTTACTGGTAAATTCTGGGTGTTGCGTGGCTGGATTCAAATCTTGCATTTGTTACTTGGATGATAACGGAATTTACACTGGGCAATTCAGTACTTTTGCTTTGTGTGGTTTTGTGCGAGCTCAGGTACTCGTTCTTTTAAGACTGTTTCATGAACTGTGCATTAATACTTTGCATTGTGCTGTATTTATATATATATATATAACGTATCAATTGAGTTTGTTATGTTCCATAGTTCCCATTATGTAAAGTTGATCACAATGTAGCACTAGTTTGAGTACTTTACCAGTGTGATGCTTGTAATTGATAAAATGTTGGAGGCATAGGCATTTGAGTACTATCATCCATGCTAATAGAGAATTGATCCAGCAGCTGTTCTTTGATTGTGCTTGCTTGAAGTAAGTGTGGGTTAGACTAGTTAATAAATTTGGAGTCTCCTAATTGCAATCAGTTTAGTGATTGGATCATGCAATGGCATCAACAGCCTTTCTCTGCTAAAGCCAAATGGCTGTGGGAGAGAGTTCCCATAACAACTTTATGGATGCTTTGGGGAATAGGAGAATCTTCAATGACAAAAGTTTGGACCCTTTGCACTTAGTTAGGGAGATTGAAATGTGTGTTAGGCTATGATGTTTCACTTGTTGGGTAATCTTTTCATTCATGTTTGGGGTCACCCATGTTTACCATTTTTTTTATTGGGTGTGACTTTGTTTGGTTGGTGTTTAAATGGTTGATGAATATTAATGCATTGTGATAAATTTGGAGATTTGTATGCATATTGACTTGTTTATGCATTATAAAGAATTTGGATATTTGAATCAAGGAGTGGCTTGATTGCCATATTGTTACATAGCATGATTAATGAATATGCTATGTTTTCCCCAAAAATGTGGGTGGTTAGATTGTGAATCAATTTACGAATGACAAAATGTCATTGTGGAGGAATATTGAATTATCAAAAATAAATGATATTGGTAATCCTTGATTTCTGAAAATATAAACCACTTGGACTTGTATCATTTAGAACTACCACATCTCTTTGGTTTATTATTTCCCCTCTCTTACTAGAGAAACTAAATGACCTGTGGGTCGTCTTGCGGAGTTGGGGCACCCATTTCTTACTAGAGAAACTAAAATAACCTTCGGGTTAGTCTTGCGGAAATGTGGTGGATTGTATGCCTAAAATAGACTTTGATATTTATCCGTCAAAAATGTGACGTGAGTTTATGCGCATTGATAGCCTAAGGGTGGCTTTTGGTACTCATATAGTTAGGAGTATCCGCGATGCATGTCTGGATGTGATGTCCCCACTTGGGCATGGATGACGGAGTAGTCCTCCTTTATATGAGAGAGGCATACGGGCATGTATGTTCGACACGGAGGTGGTGCGAATGTGGTATCGTCTAAGTGATCAATCCGTTAAAAAGATGAACCTAATTCAAATAAAAATGAATAAATTATGTTGCATTGTTTCTAATCCTTTTTATGCAGGATGGCAAGTCCACTAATATTTCTGCAGGTCAGACTTGCCATAGTCAACTCCTTTAGGGTAAGTACTGGTAAATGCATATTTACATATTAGGATGATGAAATGATTGCCTCGTTGAGGAACTAAATTCTTGGAACTGTGTTTTCTTGCATCACACCTTTGCCTCGTTGAGGAACTACCTATTGGCGTGATGGTTTGTTGTTTGTGTTTAACTTGATGTTTATCACGTGCAATTTTATTGATTTTTGGGATGAAGATTTCTCACACCAGCTAAATTGCTGACCCAAGTGAGCTTTTGCTTCTTGGGTACATTCCTTTGGGAATGTAGCCGATTAGCTTTTCAGGTTTAGAGACTTTTGAGCAGCGTTACGGGAGTTCCGCTAGTGGGGCTAGCGACGTCGGAATTTCCTGGTTAGAGTTTTGTTATAAACTTTAGTTGGTTCATATTTTCTACACTTTATTTGTCTTTGCTGCTAAATGTTTCTGTTGTTATTGAATTTCACGTCCTGAGTTTTGGGGAAACGGATAATCCTACGTGGATTTTAGGATTTCGTTTTTTCTCGAAAATCGGGGCGTGACATTTTTAGTCTCAAATCTGAAGGTTGTAATTCACGATTTTCTTATATCTAATTTGTGACTCAACTCCAGAAGCTATAATACATTTAAAAAAAAAACGTTTATCTAATTTTGAGACTCACTTTGGAAGGCCTTAACCCACAATTATCTAAAAATTTATAATTATTTTTTAGATTCAACTGCACAAGCTATATTCCACGATTTTCTCGAAGGTTTTTCTTTATCAAATTTTTTCATGATTCAACTTTGTTGGCTATAATACATTATCATTACAAAATTTTTTAATCTAGTTTTGAGGCTTACTTTGAAAGGTTATTACTCACGATCTTCCCAATTTTTCATCTATTTTTGTTCCTCGATTTCAATGGCTATAACTAACGATTTTCCCAACTTTTTATCGACGTTTAATGATCAATTTCTAATGCTATAATTCACGATTTTCTAAAAGATTTTCATTAATTTTTTAGTATAAAATCCGATTGCTATAATCAATGATGATCTCAAAGTATTTCATCGAATTTGTTGACTCAATTCCAGAGGTTGTAATACACAATTTTTTTTATCTACTTTTGACACTCACTTTGCACTACAACAAAATTGCTCGTTTTAAGGCATTGCAAAAATGCTATGAATGAGGTACCATAGCATTTAGTACAATTCATAGTAGCACATGTTATCTTTTTTACACAGCTCTGTGAAAATGCTATCCCAACAATTGGAAAGCTATAAACCACGATTTTCTCAATCTTTTCATCAAAATTTGATACTCGATTTCAAAGGCTGTAACTCACTATTTTTTCAATTTTTTTACCAATGTGTGAAGTTCGATTTCTAAAGATATAATCCACGATTTTCTCAAATATTTTAATTATTTTTTAGATTCTACTGCTTAGGTAATAATCCAAGATTTCTCGAAGTTTTTCATAGAATTTGTTGACTCTACTCTGAATGCCATAATACACAATTTTAACAATTATTTTTATATACTTTTGAGACTTACTTCGAAAGGTTATAACCCAGGATTTTTCTGATATTTCCATCAACATTTGAAGCTTGATTTCAAAGGCTATAACCCACGATCTTCTCAATTTTTTTATCAATGCTAGTGCTTTGATTTTAAAGTCTATAACTCATGATTTTACCAATTTTTAATGGACGTTTGATGTTCAATTTCAAAGGCTATAATCCACGAGTTTTTAATATATTTTCATTGATTTTTTTAGTCTCAAATCCGAACGCTATAATCCACGATTTTCGCAAAGTTTTTCATCGAATTTGTTGACTCAACTTCGGAGGCTATAATACACAATTTTTTTATATACTTTGATGCCCGATTTAAAAAGCTACAATTCACGATTTTCCTATTTTCATCAACGTTTGAGAATCGATTTCAATGGCTATCCACGATTTTTGAAAACATTTTCATCGATTTCTTGGTATCAAATTCTAAGGCTATATACGATTTTCTTAAAGTTGTTCATCATCAACTTTGTATACTCAACTCCGAAGGCCTTAATACATGATTTTCATAAAAATTTTAATCTACTTTTGAGGTTCACTTTGATATGCTATAACCCAATTTCTCAATTTTTTCATCAACATTTGAGCCTCGATTCAAAGACTGTAACCCACGATTTTCTCAAATTTCCATCTACGTTTGAGGTTACTTTCAAATTTTCTCAAAGTTTTTCATTGAATTTGTTGACTTAACTCCAAAGGCTATAATACACAATTATATAAAATTTTAAAAAAAAAAGTTATCTTTTTGAGGCTCACTTTGAATGGCTATAAACCTATGCTTTTCCCAATTTTTTCATCAACATTTCAGGCTTGATTTTTTTTTTAAAATTAACCTCTAGTGGGAAGGGGCAACTATGGAATGCCAGACTTTTATTACTTATCAAAAATTGACTTACAAACGCTACGGGGCTACATTACGACGTTACCTGTATTAAAAACCAAACAAAATTAAGAACAAAACATGTCCTTAATACAGTTGCCAGAATACAAAACTAATACTAACAAGATAAACTTAAAACACCAAAAAGAATTGAATCCAACCCTTTGCATCTTGAAAGGAAACAAAATGCAAAATGACCCATCCGGTTTGAGAGCAAATCTGCCCAAGCAGCCAGCTCACAAACACATGAAGAACACGCTGAAGAAAGCAGCAGAAGACGTTAAGGAACCAACCAGGACAGCACGCTGAAGAGCAGCAGTGCACACTCTGATTTCAAAGACTTTAACACGTGATATTCTCAATATTTTTATCAATGTCTGAGGCTCAACTTCAATGGGTATAATCCACAATATTCTCAAAGATATTAATCATTTTTTAGATTCCATTAGAAGAATATGATTTTTCTCAAAGTTTTTCATTGAATTTGTTGACTCTACTTTGTTGGCTATAAAACTATAACCCCAGGGTATTCCACGTGCCATTGGCACGATAAATAACATGATAAATAAATTTTATTCTACTTTAAATATCAAGAAAAATAAATATCAAAATATTGGGCATGAGAATCGAACTCATGCACTCTTATTGGGGATTGATTAAAGGTAAGACATAAAGGCTAACTTTAAGTCTCAACTATTAGATGAAACAAATCTCAACCATGAACTATGTTTATCTACAAGCTTATCCCTTAGTGTTTTAAGTTTATGTGATCCATTAGATTTTTATATTTGGGTAAATCTCAGTCGTCTTTTATCTCCAACCTAAAACACCATTCTGAATTATAGAGATACCAGAGTATTCTTCGTGTCGTTGGCACGATAAAAGTTTAAAACTTGTCAAAACATGATCCCCCTTAAGTTTTCATCCTTCATACTTACATGTCTAATCACACCATCAAGTACAATTGAAGAAAAATAAATAAATATCAAAATGTAGGGTATGAGAATCGAACTCATGCGCTCTTATTGGGGATTGATTAAAGGTAAGATATAAAAGCTAACTTTAAGTCCCGAGCATTAGATGAAACGAATCTCAACCATTAGATTAAATTTATCTCTTAGTTCTTTAAATTCTATGTGATCCATTAGATTAATATATTTGGGTAAATCTAACCCATCTTTTATCTCCAACCTCAAACACCCTTTTGATTTGTAATAGTTTCACCGCGGCTAACCTTTCATAGTGTTTCAAAGGGCTTTTACTATGTTGAAAAATCTTCCGGTATGCCTCTAGGGATTTTAGCTCAATATGCTATCAGTACTTGGTATGTGGGCTTAAACTAAATCATAATTAAAAAAAAAGATTCAAAAGCTTATCTATCCCTTCAACGTGTAAGTAAAAAAATCTATGTAAATAAAACAGAGTAAAAAATGAACATTTTTCGCTTCTTGAAACCATTGGCACGACCATTCAACTTCTCATGTTTAAAATTTTTACAATCGCTCTTGTTTCTTAACATTTAATGAAACGCAATCACAAAATCCACTTAACCAGTCGACAATAATATGATTGAAATACGTAACTCACAGATTTGAAATAGGAAAGATTTGTAGAGATTATTAGGCTAGAGACATGGGGAAAAAATCATGCAAGATGTAGGGTCGAAAACTGAACCGTCGGTTTGGTTTTTCACTGTGAACCGAACCGACTTTGGTCGGTTTCAAAATTTTTAAACCGAAATCGAAACAATTCTAATTAATGCAAACCGTAACCGAATGACTATTTTAAACATATTATATTTTTTATATAAAATATATATTATTTATTATATATATTCAGTCGATTCGGTTTTGTTGGTTAAAATCACATAGAAACTAAAAACCGAACTGACCACTTCAATTTTGAATTTTTTAAAATTGAAACCGAACTGAACCATTCGGTTCGGTCGGTTTAATCGATTTGGTCGATTTTTTGTTCAACCCTAGCAAGATATGCAATGCGTGCAAAGTTGTGTGGTAAACATATATGAACTGTTCAGGGGAGAGAATTAATTGATACATTTGTCCTCCATATGAAACTCAAATAAATAAGAATAATTGAGGAAGAAATTTAGCATGAGGCCAATTATTCAAATAATAATTAGATGTTACCATAAAAAACGTTTTTCTAAAAAAAATATATTGTCATTCAAGACATGTGTTACTAATCATACCCCAAGGTTGTGGCACATGTACCATTACCACTAAACATATTTTTTTAGTATCTATCGTGGTATTCATCTTTTTAATATCCATTGCGGCATTATCTCAACCACAAATATTTGGTGTTTATGTAACGGTGACTAAACTAAATTATCACAATTTTTTTGTGAAATTTTGACAGTTTACCTTGTCATACCTTGTAAATTTGAATGTGTAATTCATCAAATAAATAAATACGTAATGAACCACTATAGCATTACTCTAAATGCTAAATGTTTGAGTACGATAAATAAATAAATAAATATACTTACATGCCTAATCATTACCATAACATTTGAATAAAAAATATATTAAAATGTTGGATATGGGAATCGAACCCATGCACTCTTGGTGCTTTAAGTTCTATGGAAATTGTTAAACTCCGAAGGCCATAATAAATTATTTTAACAAAAAAATTTATCTACTTTTGAGGCTCACTTTGATAGGCTATAACCCACGATTTTCCCAAAATTTTCATCAACATTTGAGGGGTGATTCAAAGGCTATAACACACAATTTTCTCAAATTTTCATCAACCTCTGAGGCTCGCTTTCAAACGATATAATCCACGACTTTCTCTAAAAAAGTTATCGAATTTGTTGACTCAATTCCGAAGGCTATAATACACAATTGTTAAAAAAAATTGTCTCCTTCTGAGGCTCACTTTGAATGGCTATGAACCCATGATTTTCCCAATTTTTTCAACTACGTTTGAGGTTTGATTTCAAAGACTTGAATCTTGATTTTCCCAATTTTTTTTATCAACGTCTAAGGCTCGACTTCAATGGGTATAACCCACGATTTTCTCGATTTTCATCAACCTCTGAGGTTCGAATTCAAATGCTATAATCCACAATTTTCTCTAAGATTTTAATCATTTTTTAGATTCCACTATATAGACTATAATACACGATTTTCTCACAGTTTCTCGTCAAATTTGTTAACTCAACTCCGAAGGCTAATTTTTACAATTTTTTTCTACTTTTGAGTCTCACTTTGAAAGGCTATAACCTACAATTTTTTCGGATTTTTCATCAAAGTTTAAAGCTCGATTTGAATTTTTATACTCCCAGAAACTGCAGTCTTATTTCACACCTTCTGTATGCAGATGACACTCTCATTATTTTAAATGGAAGAAAGTCCTCAATTATGGGATGCACGGGCTTCTTGAAACGTTATTGTTCGACCTCAGGGCAGAAAATAAATGAGGGCAAAAGTTCTTTTATTTTGGATGATAAGGCAGTCACAGAAAGGATTGTGGTGTTAAAAAGTTGTACAGGTTTCCAGTTTAAAGATGCTTCTTTGAAATATTTGGGCAGGCCAGTGTTCCAAGGGAGAGTTAAAATCTCATATTTTGAAGACTTGATTGCTAAAATTCAAGCTCGTATTTAGGGATGGAAGGCAAATTTGTTATCTCCGGGAGGAAGATTAATCTTGATTAAACATGTCCTTAGCTCGATTCTAATATATATTCTTAGTACCATGTGTGTATCTAGGAAATTTTTATCACGGATTAATTGTTTGTTGGCGGACTTCTTCTGGGGGGATTGTGAAGGACTTCTAAAGAAAAAATGGGTGTCATGGGATAAAATTTGCTTCCCACAGGAGGAAGCAGGTTTGGGAGTTAGAGACTGGACGGTTGTGATGAAGGCTTTTCGAATCAAGGCTCTTTGGAGACTAATTACTTCAGATTCCTTATGGGCTACTTTTATGAGGAGCAAATACTGGTTACATGGAGTTGCGTTGAATAGTCAACTTGTAAAAGGTGGGTCTTCACCTTTTTTTAAAGAAATCATGTTTGGGAGATATTTTATTTCGAGTAATTCGCTTTGGCGGATTGGCATGGGGGATATCAGTTTTTTTGAGGAAAATTGGAACACGGTGGCTTCTTTCAGGAGGTCGGGGGCTTTGGTTAGTCAAAGTTTTTGGCCTTCAGTCAGCGAAGTGATTTTAACAAACTTTGAATTGGTCCATCTAGATCTCAGAGGCTTGGCGTGTAGTCTTTTTGCAGATAGATTACGTGGTGAGGACTATGGCGAGGACACGTGTGTATGGGTCCCAAACCCAAATGGGCTTTTTCCCTTCAGTTGGCCTATGAACTGTTACGGAGACATGGGAAGGCCAATGTACTAAGGCAGAAGCTTTGGCACGACTTGCTTCCTTCCAGAATATCAGTTTTTGTTTGGAAGTTACTCCGTAGAGGGGTGCCAGTGGATGGGGAATTATACAGATGCGGTTTAAGCCTAGCCTCTAGATGCCGCTGTTGCAGCTCGCCAAAGAGCGAATCTTTGAATCATCTTTTTCTGGACGGAGAATTGGAGATGCAGGTATGGCGCCACTTTGAACGGATTTTTGAAGTGCACATAAGGATACCAGCAGAAATATCCACGGTGCTCGTAATTTGGTTCAAGAGAGTCAAACAGACATCGCAATCAGGTGTATTATTCCTTCTTACTCCTATGTTCATTCTATGGGAAATTTGGAAATAGAGATGCAAATGTGTATATGAAAATGCCTCCCCAAATCCGGCCTTTGTGATTTTGAATATTAGGCGAAACCTGCGATTGGCAAATAATTTTATAATTCCCAAGCAAGTTAGCAATAACAAGGCCCCATTACGGGCTTTGGGGTTACAGGTGCACCCAGTTAGAAGGAAGTTAGTCAGAATTGTTTTTGGCACCCCCCTCCGTCAGATTTTGTTGCTCTTAATGTGAATGGATCCTCCCGTAAGAACAAGGCATCTGGTGGTGTGATCATTAGAGATTCTAGGGGTTTCTGTGTTGTGGAAAAACAATTATTTTTCGATGAAGGTTCCAATAATAAAGCGGAAATTTTGGCTATGGCTGAGGGTCTCCGCCTTTGTCTCGCATCGGGATTCAACAAGGTGGTAATTCAAACGGACTCGGCACTGGTTTGTGGCTGGCTTAAGGACACTTTGAAAATCCCTGGCACTTGGAGAATATTTTGAAGGAAATTAAGCAGTTGGCGGCAACAATGACATTAGATTGCCTTCATATATATATAGAGGCCAACGCGGTGGCGGATGCGTTAGCGGATAGAGCACAATGAGTTAATAGGACTATCTCTTTCGGTGCGAATGATCTTCCTAGGAGAGTGGCAGGATTGTTCGTGCTGGACTAATGGCATACGGCGTACATCCACCATGGGGAAGAGTAGAAGTAGCTTTAATTAGCGGCGCTGGCAGGTTGCGGGGTAGTGCAGGTCCTGGAACAGCTGTGTGGAGCAGGGGCAGACTGCAAGACAACGTTTCTGGGAGAAGCTGTCTCGCGGGCGTCTGGACTGTTTTGCGCTCAGTTTTGGTCAGGAAAAAGGCCGTAAGGCACACTCAGGCGGTCTGGGATAGGGGGTATTCTGCAGGGGCACCCTGTTTTGGGGCTCTCTATTTTGCTGTAAAGCAGGAGAGTTCTGCCAGGCAGAGCCAGGCGCTGGTAAACAGGCCGAGTTTTGTTGACGGAGCTGCTGCATGATACGAAGCAGCCGAACGCGTACTTGTTGTCTGGTTTCGGCAGGGTATGGTGTGCTGCTTGGTGTGGGATTGGTGCTACAGGTGCGAGGATGCGGATTGAGTAGGGAGATGCATGATCAAAGTTGCTTGTGCTGTTTTTTTAGTTTTTGGTTTGTTTTAAGTGATTGTTAGTGGGCTTTTAGTCTTCAAGTTATTGTTAGCCAGCTTGTGGTTGGGGATGCGATCTGTTTGATTGGGCAAGGTTTCCTGTCCACATTTTTGTTTTGTTTTTTATACGGGTAAAGTTGTAATATACCCCCGTTTTGATTGTCAATCAATTTTTTTTTGATAAGTAATAAAGGTCTGGCATCCCATAGTTGCCCCTCCCCACTGGAGGTTTAATTAAAAAAAAAGGCTCGATTTGAAAGGCTATAACTCATGATTTTCCCAATTTTTTTATCGACGTTGTGGATTAATTTCAAAGGCTAAATCCATGATTTACGAAAAGAATTTCATTAATTTTTTAATCTAAAATCCAAATACTATAATCCAAGAGTTTCTCAGGGTTTTTCATTGTATTTGTTGACTCAACTCCAAATGCTATATTATACAATTGTGACAAATTTTTTGTATCTACTTTTAAGGATCACTTTGAAGGGCAATAACCCATGATTTTTCCAAATTTTCATCAACTTTTGAGGCTCAATTTCAAAGGGCATAATCCATTATTTTCATAAGATTTTAGTAATGTCTTGATTCCACTATGAAGGCTATAATTCATGATTTTCTCAAAGTTTTTCATCAAATTTGTTGATTCGACTCTGAGGGCTATACACAATTTTAACAAATTTTTATCTACTTTGTGGCTCACTGTCAAAGGCTATATAACTCAAGATTTTTCCAATTTTTTATCAACATTTGAGGCTCTAGTTCAAAGCATATAATCCCCGATTTTCATCAAATTTTTAGCCTCAAATCCTAAGCCTATAATCCATGATTTTCTAAAATTAGTTAATCATCAAGTTTATATATTCAACTCCAAAGGGCTATAATACACGATTTTTACAATTTTTTAATCCACATTTGAGGCTCACTTTTTTTTTTTTTTTTAAATTTAAACCTCCAGTGGGGAGGGGCAACTATGGGATGCCAGACCTTTATTATACCAAAAAAAGGTTTTACACATTTCGGGGGTACATGACGACTTTACCCGAATAAGAAAAAAAACCCATGGGACTATCCCATATGAAACAATAGAAAACTGACCAAATCCTGCCTAACACCAATAAAACCTAAAAAGATCTTACCTAAGGTCAGGGCCACATGAGAATGACCTTGAAACATGAATCCGAAAATCTATGTCCAAGTACCCGTGCTCAAATTGCAACTTTCTCTACTAGTACACAAAATTCATATTGCCACTTAGCAGCTTGAAAAACTTGCACTAGCATAATGAGTGAGTGTGCAACCTGCAAAAAGGAACTTGCAGGAAAACAAATTGCCATAACACGTTGCAACTTGCCGTCAATAACACACAACCCATTTTGCACCTTACAATCCATTTCCTGTGATCGAATTGGCACAAACAGATCGCTGTCCAAGCAGCAACAATTTCGCAAAATGACCCTGTCCAGCGAGACAGCACACTGTCCATGGTCAGGACACTAAGAAATGTCACTCTGTCCAGCGAGATAGAGCACGCTGTCCAGTATCCCTGCCTAGCAGACTGTCGTAGACCGCATCGAACACAGGCATTCCTGCTCCTGATCATATCGTTGCGTTGAAATAAAATCTGCAGTCTGTCCAGTCTGTTGCCCCTTCAAAACAGAGTATTTCCCCTGTTTTTCTAAAAAAAAGTACTCCATTTCATCCCCTGTTTAAAAAGTACTTCCTGCGACCCTTAGACTGCCGTAAACTCGTATAATATATAACCACTTTATTTAACATCTGGAAGTCTAATATATGCCGTCTTGTTCTTGTCAAGAATAATTAATGACTTTATTCTTTTAGGCAGCGATCCCCACGAATATGTAAGAGACATATGCTCCCCTTGTGCCAATCTAGCCAAAGTGTCCGTCATTGAATTAGTCTCTCTGAATACATGGATGCATTGCCACCCCTTATCCTTAATCAACTCTCGTATCTCCCTCCACCAATTGCTAAGGAACCAAGGTATCTTTGTTTTTTGGGAAAGCCATTGTTTAACCACCATGGAATCCGTTTGAATGACGCATGGTTGAACACCCTGATCAACACAAAATCTCAAGCCTTCAAGCAAGGCCCTCGTTTCTGCAGAATTATTCGTTCCTTCCTCGAAAAAACATTGTCTAGCCGCCACAAAGTTACCCTTTTCATTTCTAATAACAAAACCTCCAGAAGTAGTCTTCTCCCTACAAGATCCATCTACATTGAGCACAAACCATCCCTAAGGAGGGAAATTCCAAAACACTGCCCGAGGAGGAATCATGGTTACTTGTTTTTCCTATATACCCAATCTATTGAGCAAAGCCCCATTAGTGTCCTTTGATTTAGGAGTAAAAAATTTTGCAACACATTTAATCCAGTGATACACTTTAATGATCACATAACTTGACGAGCACTCCTTTCCGTCATAAAGTTTTCTGTTTCGCTGAATCCAAAGCTCCCATAAAATAAAAAGAGGATTGAGATGAATGAGGGTACCTGATAATGTAGATTTCCTTGCCTTCCTAAACCACGCTTTTAACATGGTAAATACTTCAACCGGTCTATGTACGTGAATGTCAAAAATCAAGTCAAAATGTCTCCACACTCTGCTTGCTAATTCGCCCTCCAAGAAAAGATGTTTTACTGTTTCCTCCTTAGATTGAACACAACAACCACATTTAGAAGCCAGCTGGAACCCAATTCTTCTAATTTCACCATCTAAGGGGATAGCCCTTTTAATAAGTTTCCATGTGAAAACAGAAATTTTCGAAGGCAATAGAGGATGCTAGATCCAATTCCAGAAATCATCAGGTGTCCCTCTGCCACCTAGAATTTTACAAACCGAGCTGATAGAGAATAGACCATCCTTATTGGGTATCCAAATTCTAGTGTCTCGATCGCCATCATCGCCTTTCACTATCGTCTTGTAAGCCTCTTGAGCTTGTCTTTGCGTTCCCGGGGTTAACCTTCTGAAATTATCCTACACATTTGCCTTAAGGAAGGGAAAATATCATTAGTCTCCACTTCCTCATTTCTTGTAAATATTGCATCCTTAGCCCAATGTTCTTCAAAGAAACTGACTCTACCTCTAATAATCCTCCAACTGGAATTTTCCACTATAAAATTTTTATGCACCAACAACTCTTTCATAAACGGTGAAGCCCCAGCTTTAAGCTCCTATTTTCGGATTGGTACCCCTGCCTTCAAATATTTATTTCGTAAGAATTTTGGCCATAAAGAGTTGGTGTTTATCAGATTCCAAAGGGATTTAACTCGAAAAGCTTTTATAGTGTCGTCCAGACTTCTAACATTTAATCCACCTTCTTCCTTAGTAACACTGATTTTATGCCATGCAATCCATTTCCGCTTATGTCTCCCTTTATGATCTCCCCAAAAGAATCTGCAATCATTTTCTGAATAGAATGCAAGACCTTCATAGGGATCACTGTAGCTGCTATAGTGTAAATCGGCATAGACAAAAGTACATGTCGGATCAATGTCAATCTTCCCCCAGGCGACAATAGTCGGGATTTCCAGCCTTGAATTCTATTGTGGATCTTATTCACCAAATCCTCATAGTAAGAAATTCTGCATCTGCCTTGATAAATGGGAACTCCAAGGTATGTAAACGGGGACTGTTTGTAAGAGAAGCCTGTCCATAATTTGATCATACTTAATTTTTCGGCTCTAACTTTCTCATCAATCATGAAAGAACTTTTCCCCGTATTAATTTTCTCGCCTGAAGCCCGACAGTATCTATCAATAAACTTCATACATCCTGCAATGGATTTTTTCCTACCATTCAAGAAAACTAGTGAATCATCAGCATATAAGAGATGAGTAATCGGGGAGGCCGTCATGGGCGCGTGATAAAATCCAATTTCCTCTCTACGAAAAGCTCTAATGAGTCATCTACTTAGAACTTCAGCAGCAATAACAAAGAGTGAGGGGGAGAGAGGGTCACCTTGTCTAAGACCCCTAGAAGATCTGAAATATCTGTCATACTTGCCTTGCATCAACACCGAGAATCCACATTGAGTTACGCAATTTGAGATCAAATGACATATTCTGTTATTAAAACCAAATTTACGAAAAACCGCCAAGAGAAATCCCCATTCAGTTCTGTCATACGCCTTTTCCATGTCCAGCTTGAAAATTACGTTGTTCCCCATCACTTTTTTGCCAATCTCCCTCATTAATTCTTGTGCCAAGCCAATGTTTTCTGAGATAAGTCTCCCATGGATGAAAGCCCCCTGCTCTAAAGATATAATATTTGGGAGTATCTTACCCAATCTCAAACATAGGATTTTACTAAAAATTTTATAAACCACGTTGCACAAGCTGATAGGTCTAAATCAGAATAATATACGGGCTCTTCAATTTTAGGAATAAGAGCTAAGAAATTGGAGGAGAAGCTACCTGGCATCGCTTGGCAATCAAAAAATTCCTTCACGGCTTTCCAAATATCCAGACCAATAATGTCCCAACATCTATGAAAGAAACCAGCTGTAAAGCCATCCGGGCCTGGTGCACTATCATGTGGAATGCTAAGAGCTGCTTGTCGGACTTCCTCTAAATTCGGAGACTTCATGATCGAATCACAGTCCTCCTCCCTTATCAAGCTCGGAATGCACTCCATGAGTTCTAGATCCTCTTGATATCCTCCTGCTGAAAGCAAAGTTTCAAAAAAATTATTCGCTTCCATCATAATAACTCTCGGATCAGTGGTTAACATCCTTGCCTTGTCATAGATTTTTGTGATCGCTCTTTTTTTTTTTTTGGTTTTGACGAAAGCAAAGAAAAATTTTGTGCATGCATCTCCTTCTTTGAACTCATTTTCTCCTGATTTTTATTGCTAGTAAATTTCTTCTCTTATCAGCGCCATTTTGAGTTCAGCCTGATATCTATTTAGATTAACCATATCATTTGTATCCCAACCCTGCATTAAACTGAATTCCAATCGTGTTGTTCATAACTGTCTAAGGCATTTTGAGGCTCACTTTCAAAGGCTATAATCTAAGATTTTATTAAAGATCTTCATCATATATTAGATTTCACTACGAAAGCTATAAACCACAATTTTCTCAAAGTTTTTAATCGAATATGTTGACTCGGCTACGAATTGTATGATACACGGTTTTAAAAATAAATTTATCTACTTTTGAGGCACACTTCGAAAGGTCATACCCACGATTTTCTCAAGTTGTTCATAACTGTCTGAGGCTCAGTTTCAAAGGCTATATAACTCACGATTTTTCCAAAATTTGAATCAACCTTTGATATCAATTTCAAAAGCTATAACCCGCAACTTTCTCATAGTTGTTCATCATCAATTTTGTATACTAAATTTCGAAGGCTTCGCAATTTTTTCATCTAATTTTGTGGTTCATTTTTAAAGGCTATAACCAATGATTCATCGTTTTTATCAATGTTTGAGGATCGATTCGAAGGTTAGAATCCAAGATTTTCTAAAAAAAAATTCATCAGTTTTCATATTCTTTCTAGTAGTAATTTTGGGTATTATTGCATGTAAACATAGGTCTAGTGGTTCTAGAACCATCGATGATAAGTGAACCAGCAGATTCATTTGCAACCCCTTTGGAAATATTGCCCGAATGGTATTTCTTTCCTGTATTTCAAATACCTCTACGAATGCTATAATCCATGATTTTCTCAAAGTTTTCATCCAATTTTTTTTATTAACTCGATATGTTATAATACACGATTTAACAAATTTTAAATCTAGTTTTGAGGCTCACTTTATAAGGCTATAACCCACAATTATTTTGTCAACGTTTGAGGTTCGATTCAAAGGCTACAACCCACAGTTTTTTATAATAAAAAAATTCTCAATGTTTGAGGCTCACTTTGAAAGGCTGTATAACCCACAATTTTTTCAAATTTCTCATCAATATTTAAGGCTCACTTTGAAAGACTATAACCCACTATTTTCCCAATTTATTCATCAACATCTGAGGCTCTGTTTCAAAGGCTATAACTCATGAATTTCCCAATTTTTGATGCTCAATTTCAAAGGTTATAATCAGTTATTTTCTCAAAGTAATTCATTATCAACTTTGTATACTAAACTCCGAAGGCTATAACACACGATTTTCAAAAAAAATAATTCATATACATCTTTTTTGTAAATTCATCTACGACGGTTATAATTTGTGATATTCTCAAAAAAATTCATCGAATTTGTTGACTTAACTCGAAAGGCTGTAATACATTATTTTAAAAAAATTATATACTTTTGAGGGTCACTTTGAAAGGCTATAACCCACAATTTTCTAAAAAAATTTATCAACACTTAAGCTCAATTCAAAGGTTATAACCCACGATTTTGTTAAATTCTCATCAAACTTTGAGGCTCGATTTCAAAGGGTATAATCCACGATTTCTCAAAGATTTAAATCATTTTTTAGATTCCACTACAAAGGCTATAATACACAATTTTCATCAATTCAAAGGCCATAATACACAATTTTCACAAAAAATTTAATCTACTTTTGACTCTCACTTTCAAAGGCTATAACTCACGATTTCCCGTTTTTTTAAATCAACGTTTGAGGTTCAATTTCAAAGTCTATAATCCAACTTTATATTAAAGATTTTCATCATAATTTTGGTTCCACTACGAAGGCTATAATCCACGAATTTTTGAACATTTCTCATTGAACTTGTTGACTCAACTCCGGAAGTTACAATACACAATTTTAACAACTTTTATCTAATTTTAAGGCTTACTTTGAAGGGCGCTACTAAACCCATGATTTTTTCAATTTTTCATCAATGTTTGAGGCTCGGTTTTCAAAGGCTATAACTGACGATATTTCCAATTTTTTTTTATCAACATTGAGGATTGATTTCAAAAGCTATAATCCGCGATTTTCTAAAATAGGTTCATCAAATTTTTAATATCAATCCGAAGGCTATAATTCATGATTTTCTTAAAATTGTTCGTCATCAACTTAGAATACTTAACTATGAAGGCTATAATAAATGATTTTCCAAATTTTCTTAACAACGTTTGAGTTACGATTTCAAAGGCTATAATCCCCAATTTTTTGAAATCAAGTCTCAAACATTGATTAAATTGGAAAATTGTGATTGTAGCCTTTGAAAGTGAGCGTCTAAGTAGATTAAAAAAATTGTGAAAATCGTGAGTTGTAGCCTTTGAAAGTGAGTGTCTAAGTCGATACAAAAAATTATGAAAATCATGTACTACATAGCCTTCGGAGTTGAGTATACATAGAAACCGTGTAATATAGCCTTCGTAGTTGAATCTAAAACGTCGATGAAATACTTCGAGAAAATCATGGATTATAGCCATTTTAGTTCAGTCTACAAAATTATTGAAAAACTTCTAGAAAATGGTGGACACAATCTTTAAAAGTTAATGAAAATCCCAAGAAAATCGTGGACTACAACTTTTGAAATTGAACCTCAGTAGATGGTGAAAAACATTGAGAAAATCATGTGTTACAGCCTTTGAAATCAAAACTCAAAAATAATAATAAAATCCAGGAAAATCGCGGATTCTATCCTTTGAAAGTGAGACTAAAAAGTTGATGCAAAGAACCAAGAAAATCATGGATCATATCTTTTGAAAGTGAGCCTGAGAAGTAGATATGTTTTTTTTTTTTTGAAAAAACTTGAGAAAATTGATCTTTTTAAAGTGAGCCTAAAACGTTGATGAAAAAATTAAGAAAATCATGTATATAGCATTTAGAATTGAGTATAAAAAAAATTCATGATAATTTTTGTGAAAATTGTTGAAATTAATTGAGCCTCAAAAGCTAATGAAAAATCGTGGAAAATAACCTTTGTAGTTGAGTCTTAAAAATTGATGAAAATTATGGAGTGTAGCCTTTGAAATCAAGCCTAATAAGTAGATAAAAATATTTGTAAAATCATGGGTTACCTTTGAAATCATCCAGAAAAATTTGATGTAAAAGTTGAGAAAATTGCACAATAAAGCATTCAAAATTAAGCCCAAAAGTTGATTAAAGACTATGAAAAGTTTGGATTAGAGCCTTTAAAATTGAACCTTTAAATTCGGTGAAAGAAACATAGAAAATAGTATATTACAGTGTTTAAAATTGAGCCTCCAGTTAAAAAAAAAATTGGATTATAGCCTTTGAAATTGAACCTCAAAAGTCAATGAAAGAAATAGACAAAGCCTTTGAAATTGACTTAAAATTTGTTGAAAAACTGAGATCATGAATTTAGCTCGTGAAATTGAGCTACAAAAGTTGATGAAATTGTTTAAAGAAATTGAGCCTTTACAAGTTTATTTATAAAATGAAAAAAGTTATGTATTGTAACCTTCGAAATTGGGCCTTAAATTTTTTAATAAAAAATCTGATAAAATTATGAATTATAGCTTTTAAAATTGAGCCAGAAACTTTGATAAAGAAAACTGAGAAAATCATAGATTATAGTCTTTTAAATTAACCCTCGAATGTATGTAAAACAACACCTTATGAAGCCAAGGATTACAATCTTTTGCACCCCAAATTTTGATATATAAACTAATAAAATTATGGATAAAAGCCTATGAAGTTGAGCCTCAAAATTTTATAAAGAAACCTGAGAGAAATCATTATAGCCTTTCAAACTGACCCTCAAAAGTTGATGGAAAAACTATAAAAACTATGGACTACTACATTTGAACTTGTGTTGCAAAGTTGATGAACAAAACTTGGAAAACCATGGATATATCATTGTCGTTGAAATTGAGCTACAAAAGTTTATCAAAAGAGTGAAAACTTTTATAGAACTTACATTGTATATGTGTTTATGCATGTTTTGATTTAGAAAATAAAATCGATGCGACTCATGTAGAAGTAAAAGAACAAAATATTATCGAAATTGTGTATATTATTTGTCTTGAAATTGAGCTTCAAAAGTTCATAAAGAAAATGTGTAATCTCAAAGCTTTGTATTTAGAGTTGTAAACAAACTTGTATGGGAATTTTGCTAGGTTATTTCAATATAATCATGGCCATCCATGGTGGGAACTACAATCATTTCTGTTCAACATACTCGGGCCAGACCATCCCCTAAAAGAATTAGGCTCAAAATGCGAAGGCCCGATTTTGTGAACTACCCAATTGTACTCAAGACTCTGACTTACTCTGATTATCAACCCAATCACAGAGTCATCCAACAATGTGCACAAGGCCGGGATCCTATTGTTCCAAAGAGTCGCCATATTAACCCTTTCGCAATTGACATATTGTATGTCCTATAGTTCTTGTGCAGTCATAATCCTTGAAAACAAAGATCATGGTGTGGAATAGCCCATAAGTGGGTCAGACTAACCTCACCAATAATTAGTTTCTTGTCTTGGTTTATCAAAATATTCTTTACACTTTTACAGTTAGACAGAAGGTAAGAAGATATATGAATCAACCTCTAATGGAAGAAGAAGATGGGCAACCAAATAGTACCATTGTTCCCTTCCCTTGACCCATATATATGAACATGGTTTCTGGACTATATAAATAACTTTTTGATGTCCCAAGATTTGTTCAAATCTTTGATCATTGAGACTTAGGTTAGTAAAAGTGTTCTGACAGTGCTTGCACTAAAACCCTACCAATTCTACCACTAATCATAGATAATAATAATTGATACACCGTCAAATTGAAAATGTTGGTTTAGCTCCTAATCTAATTACTGATGTGGGAAATGGTCAAGGTGCTTAGATTTTAATTGTTGAGCCAACAAATTTGATGAAAAATTTTGAGAAAATCGTGAATTATAGCCTTTGTAGTGGAATCTAAGAAATGATGAAAATTATTGAGAAAATTTTGGATTATAGCCTTTGAAATTGATCATCAAACATTAAAGGGAAATTTGAGAAAATAGTCAATTATAACATTAGAAAGTGGGCCTTAGAAGTAGATGAAAATTTTGTAAAAATTGTGTACCATGTAGCCTTCGGAGTTGAGTATACAAAGTTTGAGTTACGACCTTTGAAATCGAGCCTGAAATGTTGATGAAAAATATGGTAAGTCGTATGTTATATAACCTTTGAAATCGAGCCTCAAATATTGATTAAATAAATTGAAATAATCATGAGTTATAGCCTTTGAAAGTAAGTGTCAAAAGTAGATTAAAATTTTGTATAAACTGTGTATTATAGCCTTCGGAGTTGAGTATACAAAATTGATAATGAACAACAGTAAGAAAATCGTGAATTATAGCCTTTGGATTTGAGACTGAAAAATTGATGAAAAACTTTGAGAAAATCTGTAGGTTGTAGCCATTGAAATTGAGAATAAAAGGTAGATAATGAGCATTTAATAAATTGTGATTAGAGCCTTTAAAAAACAGCCTTATAAGTAGATAAAAATGTGAAAAGGTCATGTATTTTTGGAATGTAGTCTACAAAGTGTATGACGAACAACTTTGAGCAAATCATGGGTTATACCCTTGAAATAGATAATAAAAGGTAGACAATGAACACTGAATAAATTGGGAGTCGTGTCTACAAAACTTGAAGAAAACCTTTGACAATATCCTGGATTGTAGCCTTAGGAGTTGAGTCAACAAATTTGATGAAAAACTTTGAAAAAAATCATGGATTATATCCTTTGGAATTGAGTCTAAAAAGTTGAAGAAAACATTTGAAAATATCGTAGATTATATCCTTGGAGTTGAGCCTAAAATGTTTTTTAAAAAAATTATAAATTGTGTATTATAGCCCTTGAAAAAAATTCATTGAGAAAATCCTTGATTATAGCCTCAAAAATTCATTGTGTATTAAGTAAGCCTCAAAAGTATATCTTGGATTACAATTTCCGAAATCAAATCTCAAAAGTTGATTTTAAAACTAAAAAAAAATTGTGGATTATAGCTTTTGGAGTTTTGTCTACAAAATTGATGAAAAAACATTGAGAAAATCGTGGATTATAGTTTTTGAAATCAAACCTAAAAAGTTGATAACGATAATTGAGAAAATTATGGATTTTAACATTTGAAGAGCTTCAAAAGTGGATGGAAAGTAGAGAAAATCGTGTAATATAGCCTCCGTAGTTGAGTCTAAAACATCAATGTCATACTTCGAGAAAATCGTGGATTATAGTCATTTTATTTTAGTCTACAAATTGATGAAAAACTTTTGGAAAATGGTGGATATCGATCTTAAAAAGTTAACAGCCAAAGAAAATCGTGGACTACAACATTTGAAATTGAGCCTCAAAATATGATGAAAAGCATTGAGAAACTTGTGTGTTATAGCCTTTGGAATCATCATCATCATCAAAGTCTATTCCCGATACTTTTGAGGTTGGCTACACGTATTTTGGTTCTCCAAGCAATGCGATCTTTCCACATATCCTCGCTTAATCCAAGCTCAAGGATGTCTTCATTCGCCGTCTTCATGCAAGTTTTCAACGGTCGTCCCCTCCTTCTACACCCTCCACTAATTTTCCAATCTAAATATTTTCTAATTGGCGTCATAATTGATCTCCTCTGCGCGTGACCAAATTACGTTAAACGTGTTTCTCTAGTTTTTTCTTCTACGGACGCTACAATTAAGTATCTTCTAATTATTTCATTCTTAATTTTATCCTTATGGGTTTTATCACACCTCCATTTTAACATACGCATTTCTGCAACCGTCATCTTATCCATAATTGTCCCGTAGTAGCCAAACATTCTGAATCATAGAGCATGGATGGTCGATCAATTGACTTATATCATTTCCCTTTTAACCTTGCAGGCATCATTCTATCGCATAATACTCCTGACGTCATTCTCTATTTCATACAACAAACTTTAATCCTATGGTCTACATCTTCTTCAATAGCCACATTCTTTTGAATTATAGATCCTAGATATCAAAAAGTCCCACACTCTGAAATCTTCACACCTTCAATCTCAATTGAATTACTCCACCCTTTTGATTCACAACCATAGTTGCACACTAGATATTTTATCTTCGAACGACTAATTCTAAAACCCTTACCCTCTAATGCCTCCCATTACCTATCTAAGTTCAGACCTAAATTTTCACCAGTCTCATCAATTAAGACAATATATAGCATCTGCAAACAACATACACCAAAGTACAACTTCTTGAAGATGTCTTGTCAACTGATCCATGACAAAAGCAAAGAGGTATGGACTTAAGGCTGACCATTGATGTAGTCCTACTGACATAACATTGAGACACTTTCTTTCTTCTATAAGCACCCACCAAATTAACTCTCTGGGAACTCTATCGTAGGCTTTCTCCAAATCAATAAAAACCATATGCAAATTCTTATGTTCCCCTTGATATTTTTCTATAATTTGCCTAAGCAAGAAGATGGCCTCCGTAGTAAAACTACCCGACATAAATCAAAATTGATTCTTTGAAACAGTGGTTAAATTCCTAAGTCTTTGCTCTATGATTATCTCCCAAAGTTTCATTGTATAAGTCATAAGCTTTATCCCTTCATAATTCAAGCCATTCTGATTATCCTCATTGTTCTTATAAATTGATACCACAATGTTGTGCCTCCACGAATTTTGCATTTTTCTAGTTTTCAAAATTCAATTATAGAGCCTAGTTAGCCATTGACTCCCAACTTCTTCCAGACATTTCCACACTTCAATTGGTATATCATCTGGTCCAACTGCCTTCCCTGTCTTCATTCTTAGCAAAACTTCTCTTACTTTTTTGCACTAATCTGGGATGGAGCACGCAATGCCTCCCTTCCTGTTACGCATACTCATCCAAGTTTAATTCTCCTACATGTGTCCTATTGAGTAGGTTCCAAAAGTAATTCATCCATCTATCTAAAATAGTTTTTATCCTGCGTTAAAAATCTTCTATCATCATGCTCAACACACTTACCATGACTCAAATCCCTAATTTTTCCTTCTCTCGCTTTAGCTATCTTGAAGATATCATTCTCCATTTTCTTTGTACCTAGCCTCTTATACAAATCATCATATGCTCTCTTTTTAGCTTCCCCTACTATTTTACTACTCAATCTCTTAGCTTGCTTATAGATTTCATAAGACTCTAGGCATTTATTTATTTGCCACTCCTTAAAGCATCTTTTATTTTTCCATAATGGTGTGTTGTACATCAACGTTCCACCACCACATCTCCTTATTATATCTAACTCCTCCTTTGGCCTCTCATAACACTTTTTTTGCCCCTCTTCTTATTTGGTTCACCAAATGCTAAAAACGATCTGCACTACTAATCCTATCTTTTGGTTCTAGATTCTCCCAACCTTCTATAGCTAACTGGCCATTCAAAATCTTATTTCTAAATTTCTGGCACACATCTCCCTGTAAGGTCCATCATTTAATTCTCTATCTAACCTATCTTGTAGCAATACGATTCCTACTCTTAAGACTAAAATTAGGATTAACAGCCTATGTTGGTTTGTCAGACACTCCCCTGTTATAACCTTACAATTTTTACACATACCTAGATCATGTCTCCTAATAAGAAAATAATCAATTTGACTTATATTACGCCCACTCGCAAAAGTCACCAAGTGATCTTTCCTCTTCTTATAAAAAGTATTGACGATCCCAAAATCCTTAGCTAAAGCAAAATAAATAATAGAAACCCCGATAGTATTTCGATCCCCAAAGCCTTGACCTCCATGAACCCTTTCATACCTAACTCTATCCTTACTGACATAGTCATTCAATCAACACCTAGGAAAACCCTATCGAAAGAGGAAATTTCATGAACTAACTCCTCTAAAGAGTCCCAAAACTCTTCTTAGTCTCCTCATCTAAACCCATTTGTGGCACATATATGCTAATAACATGCACTACCTCTAGTTCTAAATCTAATTTAATACTTATGATTCTATCCTCAAACTTCGCAACGTCAACTATCGCATCCTTAAAAACTTTATCTAGTACTATTCCCACCCCATTCCTAGTTCCATCTATTCCACAATAAAAAAAATTTTGAACCCTCCTCCTACATCTTTAGCCTTGTTCCCTTCTTTTTTTTTTTTTTTTTTGATTTAAACCTCCAGTGGGGAGGGGCAGCTGTGGGATGCCAGACCTTTATTACTTATCAAAAAATTGATTGACAACCAAAACGGGGGTACATAACGACTTTACCCGTATAAAACCAAAACAAAAATTGACAAAAAACCTAACCCAAAACTAAATTACTGCTACCCCAGCCACAAACTACTGATAGGACTTGAAAACTAGTAGCCAACTCACAATCTTGTAGCATAAAGGAACACATTAAAAAGGGCACCGTCCTGCTCATACCGCATCGTCGCTCCTGCAGCACCAAAATACCATTCTCATTTACACACCAAACAGCAACAAGCTCCCAAATTATTATTACCCTGTTGAACCAACAAACCACTCGCATTTCCACAGCCTCGGTACATGAATAACGCACCATAGTTCTGCAGCCAGCCAGCACTGCTTCGCACACCACAGAGTGGCCCTGCAGGTGTTCCTAGCAGCTGCTCCAGTGCCGAGCTCTGCCCAGTGTCACTCCCTGCTCAGTTCCGAGCTCTGCCCAGTGTCCCTCCCTGCTCAAAAACAGAGTGCCAAAACAGAGCAGCTCCAATGCTCCTGCAGAAAGCACCTTGAGCCCAGACAGCACGAGTGCGCCTGACTGCAACCTTCCACACCGAGCACCAGTCCATTTTAATCTTCCACGTGAGCTTATATCGAGCAAATTCCAAACACCAAAAACCATAGCACAATATAAGTTCGTCGCAACAAATCCACTCCCAAGCCATGTGATCTTTTTTGACATGATCATTAAGCATCCGAGAGTCGAATATACACCGTCTTATTCTTATCAAGAATAATTAAGGACCTTATTCTTTTGGGCAAAGCGTCCCAAGAATAAGTTCTAGACAATAGCTCCACTTGTGCCAATCTAGCCAATGCATCCGCCACTGAGTTAGTCTCCCTGAACACGTGTATACAGTACCACGTCAATGCCTTACTCATAGTCCTAATCTCCCTCCACCAATTGCTAAGAAACCAGGAAATACTAGCTTCTTGGTAAATCCATCGTTTAACCAACATAGAATCCGTTTGAATCACACAATTTCAAATTCCCAGGTTAATACAAAATTTTAGACCCTCAAACAAGGCCCTCGTCTCGGCAGAGTTATTTGATCCTTCACCAAAACAACACTAACTAGCTGCTACAAATTTGCCCTCGTCATTTTTGATAACAAATCCACCAGTAGTAGTATTATCCACACAAGATCCATCCACATTTAGCACATACCATCCTGTAGGAGGGAAGGCCCAATATAGTACCCGAGGAGGATACGTTTTTACACTCTTTGCCTGAATGCCCAACCTACTGAGCAATGCTCCGTTGGTTTCCTTTCGTTTAGGAATAAAAAATTTGGCCACGCATTTGATCCAAAAATGAACTTTAATAATCACATAACATGGCGAAACCTCCTTTCCTTCAAAAAATTTCGTATTTCTTTGGATCCAGATTTCCCATAGGATGAAAAGTGGAGTAAGGTGGATGAGGGTGCCTGACAACGAAGATTTCTTCGCTTTCCTAAACCATGCCTTAGCATTGTGTAAACTTCAACTGGTTTGTGAATGTGCATGTCAAACACCAAATCAAAGTGTCCCCACACTCTTCTTGCTAACTCGCTATCAAGGAAAAGATGTTTCATAGTTTCTTCCTCAAAATGAAAACAGCAAACACATTTAGACGCGAGTAAGAACCCAATTATTCTAATTTCACCATCAATAGGTAATGCCCTTCTAATAATTTTCCAGATGAAAATAGAGCATTTAGAGGGCAATAAAGGATGCCATATCCAATTCCAAAAGTCATCAGGTGTCCCTCTAGCACCTAGAATTTTGCAAACTGAACTAATCGAAAAGTCACCATCATTGTTTGGAACCCAAATTCTTGTATCTCGATCACCCATTTCACCTTGAACTATTGTCTTGTAGAGCTCTTGAGCTTTTCGTTGCATATCCGGGTTTAGCATTCTGAAATTTTCCTTGTGCATTTTCCGTAGGAAAGGTCAATTGTCATACGTCACCACCGCCTCATTTTTATTGAAAATTCCATCCTTAGCCCATTTTTCTTCAAAGAAACTCATCATGCCTTTAGAGATCCGCCACGTGGAGTTTTCAACAATAAAATCTGTGTGCACCATCAACTCTTTAATGAACAGAGACGCCCCAACTTTAAGCTCTTGCTTTCTGATTGGAACCCCATCTTGCAAATATTTACGCCTTAGATAGATTGCCCATAAATAGTTGGAAGTTATAAGATTCCAAAGAGATTTAATGCGAAAAGCTTTGATGATATCTTCCAAACTCCTAACGTTTAGACCACCTTCCTCCTTTGGAACACTGATTTTCCTCCAAGCTATCCATTTTCGCTTATGTCGCCCTTCATGATCCCCCCAAAAGAAGTCTGCAATCATTTTATGAACAGCTTGCAGGACCTTAATAGGGACGACTGTAGCTGCGATGGAATAAATTGGCATTGACAATAAGACATGTCTTATCAACGTCAATCTACCCCCTGGCGACAAAAGTCTGGCTTTCCAGCCCTGAATTCTCTGCTGAATTTTATTGACTAAAGGTTCAAAGAAAGAAACTCTGCATCTACCTTGATAAATAGGAACGCCAAGGTATGTGAACGGAGATTGCTTGTAGACAAAACCTGTCTTAAGTTTGACAGCAATGATCTTTTCTGCACGGACTTTCTCATCAATAAAAAAAGAACTTTTTGCAATATTAACTTTCTCTCCTGAAACCAGACAATATCTATTTAGAAACCGCATACATCCTTCCATGGACTTTTTCCTGCCATTCAAAAAGATCAATGTATCATCAGCATATAAAAGGTGGGTGATCGGGGTGGCCATCCTGGGTGTGTGATAAAAGCCAATTTCTCCTCTACGAAAAGCCCGAGAGAGCCCTCTGCTCAGCACTTCTGCGGCAATAACAAATATAAGAGGGGATAGCGGGTCCCCTTGGCGAAGGCCTCTCGAAGATTTAAAATAGCCGTCATATCTGCCTTGCATCAACACCGAGAACCCGCAATGAGTAATACAGTTCGAAATCAGGTGACATGTTCTGTTATTGAATCCGAATTTGCGCAATACTGACAATAGGTATCCTCATTTCATTATGTCATAAGCCTTCTCCATATCCAATTTAAATAATATATTATTTCCATGGACCTTTTTCCCAATCTCTCTCATCATTTCTTGTGCCAGCCCAACATTTTCAGAAATGAGTCTCCTATGAACAAAGGCGCCCTGCTCTAGTGAAATAATATTTGGGAGAAACTTGGCCAATCTCAGACTAAGAATTTTGCTAAAAATTTTGTATACCACATTGCACAAACTAATAGGCCTAAAATCAGAATAAGAGATATGTTCTGCAATTTTAGGAATAAGCGCCAAAAAATTGGAAGAAAAGGAACCTAGTAGTGCATGACAAGCAAAAAATTCCTTTGCAGCTTCCAAGATGTCTAGGCCAATAATATCCCAGCAATCCTGATAGAATCCAGCTGTGAAGCCATCCGGGCCCGGGGAACTATCATGAGGAATACTAAAAATTGCTTGCCTGACTTCCTCTAACTCTGGCCTCTGCATGAGAGTATCACAATCCTCCTCTCGTATTAGACTCGGAATGCAATCCATGAGTTCAGGATCATCTTTATGCTCTCCCGATGAAAGCAAGGATCCGAAAAAATTGTTAGCTTCCAAAATAATATTTCTCGGATCCGTGATTACATTCCCCGCCATATCTTGAATTTTGTTAATAGCTCTTCTTTTCTATTTGGCTTTAACTGATGTAAAAAAAAATTTAGTGCATGCATCACCTTCTTTAAATTCCTTTTCACCTGATTTTTGTTTCCAGTAAATTTCTTCTCGCACCAAAGCCAATTTAAGCTCAGCCTGACATCTGTTCAAATTAGTCATATCACTTGGGTCCCAACCCTGCATTAGACTGAATTCTAGTCTTTCAATTTCATCCTCCAACCTTCTAAGAGTACTGAAAATATTCCCAAAGGTTTCTTTATTCCATTTCTTTAAAGCGTCTCTAAGACGTTTAAGTTTGGAGGCCACACTAAACATAGACCCATTGCCTTCTACGGCAACATTCCAAATTTTTTCAACAAATCCTAAGAAACCATCATGACTTAACCACATATTCTGAAATCGGAAAGGAGACATACCTGCTCTCTGTGACAGTGGTAGAGAAAGTAATAAAGGAGCATGATCCGAACAAACTCTAAGTAAATGATCAACTCGATGCATAACACTTAACCATTCTGAATTTCCCAGAAAACGATCCAATCTAGCCCAGGTTCTGTCCTGCCCTTTTGATTGTTACACCATGTGTATTTAGGTCCTTCAAAACCACAGTCAGAAAGTCCGCAACTCGAAATACAGCTGGAAAATTCTGTCATCGCCAAAATATTAGGAGTGCGTCCTCCTAATTTTTCGCCGCCTTCAACAATCACATTAAAGTCTCCACCAGTGATCCAAGATTCATTCATACCCATTGCAATGTGTTCCATATCATCCCATAAACTTTGCCTCTCATGTACCGAACACTTTGCATATACAAAAGAAATGAAGAATATGATATTGGAAAAGAGAATATGAACCTTATAGTGCATTAGTTGATTCGTGTTGAGCAGAACGTCCACTTGTAAGTTATTATCCCAGAAGAGCCAATCTTTACCTCCATACTCATCATTCGTTGCAAAGCAAGGCAAGCTCACCTTACTTGCGATCTCCATGTGTCTTGCAGAGTGAATCATAGGCTCCGCAATAGCAAGTAACCGAACATTGTTATCTTTAACCAGCTTTTTGAGTCTACATCGGGTCGCCCGGTTTCCAACGTCCCGTGCGTTCCAAAACATGATGTTATCTATCATTACTAACACTTGGGATAGCCATGTTTCTCGTCACTCTCCAAGACCCCACCACTGATCCGTTCTTAGAACTTTTCTTTTTTTCCTTCATCTTGACCTCACCCGAATGGTACCCTGGATCAATCATATTATTCGAAGACATTTTAGTATCGGATTCATTATCCGACACCGCGTCACGGTCTAGCCTTTTACCCTCCCCCTGTTCCTGAGTTATGTGATCATTTGCGTCTTTAGCCTGGTCCTGCAAAAGATCGGGGTACCTAGAAGCCTCATGTTCACCAAGTTTCAGCTGATGCTGCTCAATCTGCCTCTGTTTCGGCAGCTGATCAAGCGGATTCTGTTTCAGCATCCGAACATCACAAATTTTCAGCTTTTGCACCGTTGAGTCTAGCGTATCCTGCAGAATATTAATCCCTAACTCAGATGTGATCAGTTCAGGTCCTGGTCGCTGGATGTGCCCTGGCCTTTTCAGGACCCTAGGACCGTCAAGAGCTGGCCCCTGTTTCGCCTCTTTTTCAGCAGGAATTAGCGTCTGCTGCTCCTCTGTTTCAGCAGGAATTATTGGTTGTTGCTCCACCATATCAGCAGGATTATTAGAGGTGTATCGCAGCTTGACCTACTACCTTCTTGCACGTTATCATAGCTACTATCCCCCACAAACAGAACCATCCACAATGGAGCTACATTCGCGGAACCCCCCTCAGATTTTTCTGCATCACAATTCTCCATTAACATTGTCATTTTAATTTCACTCGTTGTGTAGTCGACTTCTTTTAAAATCTCTTGTGTATTTTCCAACTTATTCTTACCCAGCTTCGAGTTTTGAGCCTCCATCTTGCGGTCCTCTTGGGTTTTTGTTACTTCTTCATTATCCTCCCCAATTCCTTTCGAATTTTCGGCCGCTAATACCCCGTATTTGTTCTTCGAAATCACGCTCTCAAATTTGTTTCCCCTTGTATTCTCCTTGGTTTCTTTTACAAGTGCACTATTAATCTCGACTCCTTGAGAATTTTTGGCTCTGCTGGTTCCTATTTTTCCATTTCCTTCCATCACTGATTTGGTAACTGGGACATATTTTTGCTTTTGCACATAATGGTCTTGCTTTGCTTCAAACTGAGTTCATTTTTGTTTGTCCTTTTGAAGAGGCTTTGTTTCGTTATTGTTTTCTCCTTCCACTTTAGTTTGTGCTCTCTTACTGCCAACCAGTTTTCTGCAATAGTCCTTCTCATGCCCAATTAATGAGCAATGATCGCAATATTTGAATCTTGGATAGTCTAGTTTTTGCCAATAACCTCCATATTTTGGACTCTCAAGCCAAATCCTATGTGGGAGAGGTTTAGAGACTTCCATCTCTACGCACATTCGCGCGACCTTTGGGCGGGCAAAGTATCTAGTACCATCATCAATCCGAAGAAAGTTACCGAAGGAATCCCCAATCGCCTTCATGATTGCAGGGAGAAAGAAGGCGAAAGGAAGGTTAGGTAGTTCAACCCATATTGGTGCCAATTCCGGATCCGACCGTAGGCTAAAACCAGGATGCCAACGAAATATTTTATATTTAACTCCCCGAATCGTAAATGAATCATTTGATAATACTTTCTTGACTTCATCTTCAGATTGTAAATAAACCATCACATGCCTATGATCAATGAGACCCATTATGAATTCACCGGATATCCCCCAAGATCTATGGATGGAGTCTCTTATCGAATCCAGCGACGGTCTGAAACTAGAGAATTTCATAACTACAATATGATTAGAAACATGAGACTCACCTCTGGCAACATCCGAATCTGAAAGCTTTAAAGCCGGACTTCCTTCTTTCCTAAAGGTTGTGAAATCTGTCAGCTTGTCATCAAGATCATCCTGCATCGCCTTCCCAAGAACATGCGCAAAGGAGCGCCTAGGAGAGCCGTCGGCCTCCTTACCAGCCGCAGGGACATCCCCCTTGGCTTGTTGTGTCACCTCCATGACCAGCAATACGGCTAGGGAACAAGCTCCAGTAGCTCGACCAAATTCATTCTGAATACAACTCATTCAGGAACGTCCAGGATTGAAAAGTCCAGGATCGAAACTAAGCGATTGAAACAACCGTCCAAGAAAACAAAACTTCCAAGGAATCAGCAACTCGTGCAGGAAACAGATCGTCCAGGAATCAAACAATCCAAGGATCTACAACTCGTCTAGGTATCAAACCGACCATGAAACAAACGTCCAAGGAAAGCAACTTCCTGGATGAAGCCAGCCAGCCCTTGATGGCTAATAATCCAGGAATCCACTCGAGGTCCAGGAGCGATTGTCAAACCGATTTAGGAACTCTGCGTTCAGGAATTAATACGTCCAGGAAACAGTCCAGGAGCGCTCAGGAAACAAACAGTCCAGGAGCGAGAAGGAATCGAATCCAACTCGCCGTCCAGGAATCAGGAACGTCCAGGAGCAACCAGAAAATCAATCCAGGATCGTTCAGGAAACAGCAATCCAGGAGCGACTAGGAAAACAAGTCGATTTAGCAACTCGCTGTTCAGGGAATCACTCAAATCTTCCAGTAAGCAAGCAGCCCAGGAATCAAAACGACCATGAAACCAACCATCCAAGAAAGCAAATCGTCAAGGAAAGCAACCGCCCAACAACTCGTCGGCCTGAAAGAGTGGCGGCAGCTGTAGGGTTTGGGCTATTCGACGATGGAGATGTACTCCCAGGATCTTGGGACGGTTAAGATTGCAAGGAGTAAGATTGAAAATTTATTCCAAGATTACCCCTGAAATCGCCTCAGAGCAGAGCTCCTAGAGAAAACCACGCGCGTTAAGGTTCCTACGTTCCAAGAAGCTAATCTAATCATTATATCTCTCGTTCTAGCCTGGACTAGCTTATTTACCCGCCCCTGTCCAGAATGGTGCGAAAACCCTTGCCTATTTAACGCTACAACCGGACGTCATAGATGCAGCATGTCGCTTAAAATGAGGGACACCCTAACTTTCTGCATTAATCTTTTTGAACCAAAATCCATGAATACTGATGTAATGAAATTTTTTACAGTTGGTTGTCACGGTCCTAACACCAACCCTTCTCCTTTGGAATCGAGATTCAAAAATAAAAATCGAGAAAATTGTGGACTCTAGCCTTTGAAAGTGAGACGAAAAAGTTTATGAAAAGAACCCAAGAAAGTCATGGATCATAGCTTTTCAAAGTGAGCCTCAAAAGTAGATAACTTTTTTTCGAAAAAAAAAAAATCGAAGAAAATTGAACCTAAAATGTTGATGAAAAAATTAAGAAAAATCATGTATATAGCCTTTAGAATTAAGTCTCAGAAGTTCATGAAAAAATGTGAAAATCATTGATCATAGCCTTTATAATTGAGCCTCAAAAGCTAATGAAATTTGTTTAGATGACATAGTTAACCAGTGAACTTGCTTTGACCTACGTATTGATAAAAATACCCTTATAAAATAGATCCTAAATTTAATTATGATAAATCAAATGAACTCCAAAGACAATTAAAAAAATTTGAAAGTTGTGGATTATAACATTTAAAATTGAGCATAACGTTGACAAAACATAAATTATAAAAAAGCGTGTCTACACAGCCAGGACGTGACGCTAAAGCATGGAGAGAGACTCAACTTAGCGTTAACCCAATCCCTCCCCCACTTCAACTAACGTTTAACTTCTTTCTCCCCCAAAACATAACCAATCCCCCACTTCACTCGACTAGGGTACTTTTCCCAAAAACAAAAAACAACAAATTGCTCCGACTAGAAGGGAAACATCAGAACAAAAACAATAACAAAACATATAACTTGTTCATCTGAGTAGAAGAATAAGGGTTTCTAGGTTAACAAAGAGGTCGTGACCCTAGTAAGAGTTTGAATTGTTTCTACTTTAGAGGTTAGGAGCTCAAGAGATCTCCCAAATGTAAATATGCTTGTTGAGTGGTTTTTGTTTTGGGGAGATGAGGAGAGAGTTCTGTTAGGGTTTACTTTCTCTCCCCCTCAAAACTTCTTTTTACAATTTCTATCCCCAAAGCACGTGCATGGCAACAGCTCCTAGCACAAACTTGACTAACACTCCTGGCTGTGTAAAAATGTTGATTATAAAATTGTGGATTTCAAATGTTGATTAAAAAGAAACATTTTTCAAAATCTTGGCTTATACCCTTTAAAATTGAGCAATCAAAATTTGATAAAGATAGCTAAGAAAATCATCAAATTATTGCCTTTAAAATTGAGCCTCAAAAGTTTATGAATATTTTGTGAAAATCACAGATTATCACCTTTGAAATTTAGCACTAAGTGTTGATAAAACAAAGCTGCAAGAATTGTTGATTTGAACCTTTGAATTTAAACTTAAAATTTCATAATAATAAAAAATTACGGAGAAAATTGTAGATAGCCTTTGAACTTGAGCTACAAAAGTTGATGAACAAAACCCAAAAATCATGAATATATTATTGCCTTTGAAATCTAGCTATAAAAGTTTATGAAAAGTGTGAAAACTTTTATAGCACCAAGCCAACATTGTATATGTGTTTATGTATGTTTTGATTAAAAAAATAAAATCGGTGTGACTCATAAGTGTTAGGGTAAAAGTAAAAGAACAAAATATGAAGGCTAAATTTCGTGAACTAACCAATTGTACTCAAGATTAGGGGTGGGTATTCCATCCTGCGATCCCGTTTCAATTTTTTTCGGGTCATTTTGGATTTGATTAAGCTCATTCCGATCTTGTCTAGTCTTGATCTACAGTGGGATGGGATCGAGATGAAGATTTTCATTCATGCCCATCCCATCCCGAACTTATTTATTTAATATTTATTATTTTAATTTTAATCAAACTACTCTTCTAAAGAAAAGTTTAGGATGTGTTGAAATAAATCATAACATCTATTGTTTGAAAACTTGTTTAATTTGTTACTCTTTGTTTAAATAAAATCTTTCGTTTGAATTTATTTTTTTCAAATAGAACCCATAAAAATTTATGTTTTTTCACCTTTTAGATTGGTTATAGGACAATTATTCTTGTAGAAAATAAATGCACATGATGGTTTGGTTTAGTTTTGCACTATGAGTTATGTAGTTGAAAATTTGGTTAATGAGCAATATTTTTCATTTTTAAACTTATATTAAAATAACTTGAGAACTTATATCATTCATACAAGATAAAATTAAGAGCAGTGTGAGATGAAATTTTATATTGTTACGATGAAAGTTATATGTATACAAATTAGACATTATTGGTGTGTAAGCAATGTGAGATGAATTTTTTTTTGTTATTCTTCATTAGAAGACTACTTAGTATATGTTCATCTCGTCCCGTTCCGAACCCTTTTGGGATAGGACAAGGTCGGAATAGAGTCTATCCCGTCCCAATCCTGAACGATCGGAATAAGGTCCATCTTGTCCCATCCCGTTTCGTACCCACCCCTACTCAAGACCGCTGCTTACTCTGAGTATCAACCCAACCACAGAGTCATCCAACAATGTGCACAGGGGTCCTATTGTTCCGAAGAGTCGCCATATTTAACCCTTTCGCAATTGATTTATGGAAAATTCTACAGTGCCCGGCTGTATGCTCGGTGCACTGTAGCACCGTAGATATTCATCGAGATAGGAGATGCCGCTTATCTCTCGATGCATATCTACAGTGCTACAGTGCACCAGGCACTGTAGCATTACTCTTGATTTATTGTATGTCATATAGTCCTTGTGCACTCATAATCCTTGAAAACAAAAGGTCATGGTGTGGAATAGCCCATAAGTGGGTCAGACTAACCTCACCAATAATTAGTTTCTTGTCCTGGTTTATCAAAATATTCTTTACAGTTGAACAGAAGGTAAAAAGATATATGAATCAACCTCTAATGGAAGAAGAAGAAGATGATGATGGGCAACCAAATAGTACCATTATTCCCTTCCCTTGACCCACATATATGAACATGGTTTCTGGACCATATAAAGAAATTTGTTTTATGTCCCAAGATTTGTTCAAATCTGTGATCATTGAGACTTAGTAGAAGTGTTGTGGGTGAGAGTGCTTGCACTAAAACCCTTCCTATTCAACCACTAATCATAGATAATAATTGATACACCGACAATTGAAAATGTTGGTTTAGCACCTAACCAAATTACTGGTGTGGGAAATGGTCATGGTGCTTAGATTTTAATTGTGATTTAACTATGTAGAATGCCCAACACCTTCAGATGTACCTCAGCTTTATGTAAGTTGCTAATCGCATTAACACCTCTCCTAATCATCTTTGCTTTTTTCTTTTTCTTCTTCTCTATTTTCATAATTTTATTGCTAAACCTGTGTTTTGATGATAATGAAATCCATTAAAACCTATGGTTTCAGTGAGATATCGCGGTCAATTCTTTGATCCAGCTATTACATGTCAAATCCCCGAATATTTAATTGATCAAAGTCATAATCAATCTCCGCGTCTCAACCAATTGTCGGTACAAAAATGAAACAAGATTTTGCAATGCCATTGGAAACTCATACAAGCCGATTAATTAAACATATGGAATTTGCATACTTGGTCTCTTAATCATCCCTTTAATGAAACCATTGGTTTTATCATAATACAATATTATGCGACACACCACAGATCTGAAACTAAAACAAGCACCCTTTTTCATTTCCCTTGGTTGGAAAGTCAAGATTGTCACTGAGTTGGCACATGGAAGATGTCACTATAAGAATAGAAAACATGGATTTTAACGAGAGATTGGTGGGGGATGGAGGTGTGAGATAGTGCGACGTGCTCAAGTGTCTGGCATTCTGGTGTAACTTCACTAACTTGATGGCATCATCCTTATATCAAAATGTTCTTCAATGTATGGTAAAGGATCACTTTGATTACAATTGGATTAAATTATTTGAAAATATGTTCTTTAGTCGACACGAAGTTGTTTTACTTAGTTGACTCGTTCGTTCAACATTTTGTTTTGTTAAATTTATGCGTCTAGTTAAACCATTCACTCAACTTTTATTTCGTTGACTCGATATCCGGGTCGATTTGAAATATTTGTGTTTAGTTTACTCGAGTGTCCAACTTTTACCTCTTTGGTGCGACACTCTAGTTGACCAAAGTCATTTTACTTAGTTGACTCATTTGTTCTAACTTTTACTTCATTAACTCGATATCTCGGTCAATTTGAAGCTTTTGTGTTTAGTTGACTCGGGTGTTCAACTTTTGCTTCTTTGGTGTGACATTCTAGTCGACCCGAAGTCATTTTACTTAATTGACTCGTTCATCCACCTTTTACTTCGTTAATTCGACATCTTGGTCAATTCAAAGTTTCCATGTTTAGTTGACTTAGGTGTCCAACTTTTACTTCGTTAACTCGACATCTCAGTCGATTCAAAGTTTCTGTGTTTAGTTTACTCGGGTGTCCAACTTTTACTTTGTTAACTTGAAATCTCGGTCGATTCGAAGTTTCTGTGTTTAATTGACTCGGGTGTCCGACTTTTACTTCTTTGTTGCGACACTCTAGTCGACCCGAAGTCATTTTACTTAGTTGACTCGTTCATCCAACTTTTACTTTGTTAATTCGACATCTTGGTCAATTCAAAGTTTCCGTGTTTAGTTGACTTAGGTGTCCAACTTTTACTTCGTTAACTCGACATCTCGGTCGATTCAAAGTTTATGTGTTTAGGTTACTCGGGTGTCCAACTTTTACTTTGTTAACTTGAAATCTCGGTCGATTCAAAGTTTCTATGTTTAATTGACTCGGGTGTCCGACTTTTACTTATTTGTTGCGACACTCTATTCAACCCGAAGTCATTTTACTTACTTGACTCGTTCATCCAACTTTTACTTCGTTAACTCAACATCTCGATAGATTTGAAATTTCTGTGTTTAGTTTACTCGAGTGTCTAACATTTACTTCGTTAACTCGACATCTCGGTTGATTTGAAGTTTCTGTGTTTAGTTGACTCGAGTGTCCAACTTTTACTTCTTTGGTGCGACACTCTAATCGACCCGAAATCTTTTTACTTAGTTGACTTGTTCGTCCAACTTTTACTTCGTTAACTCGACATCTCGGTCGATTCGAAGTTTATGTGTTTAGTTGACTCGGGTGTCCAATTTTTACTTCGTTAACTCGACCTCTCGGTCGATTCGAAGTTTATGTGTTTAGTTGACTCGGGTATCCAACTTTTACTTTCTTGGTTGATCAGACCAAAAGTTGATTGTGAATACCTGACTTTTACTTTTGGGCTTTTTACGCCAAATGTTTCGTATAGCTTTGCTACGAAGTTGTTCGCCTTTGTCGGATGTCAATTCCAAAATGAAACTTTATTGATTCTTTGACCGTCTCTAGTGGTCTTTTTCTATAGTGGCTCCGTTACACTGTGGAAAATTTCTTATTTTATTCTTGCATTGCTAATGTCTATCCTTGCGTTGGTGTCTCGCGCCTCTGTTGTTCCTTTTAATTGATGAACTTCTTCGCTAGGACCATTATTGCTCCCCATTTGGCATTGCTTGTTAGGGTCTGATAGAGTTTGTCGTTGTTAATCCCCTCATAAGCAATTTTGGTTGAATTTGTATCCGTTGTCAGAGTCTTCGAGTTGGTTTGTGTAACCGCTTTTAGAGTGTTGACCTTTTCGACTTCGATGTAGGTATGTTCGAACGAGAAGTGCTTATTTACTTAGGCGGATGCATTGTAGAGCATATATCAATTCTCTGGACCGTTCTTTTGATTCCTTAGCTGCAGCGTCCGAAATTTTTTTTTACATTTGAACTATTTGTCTGATGTGCCAATAAACTCGTTCAGTCGCCCCCTTTTGATCCAATGCTTGATTTCTTCTTTCAACTTGTAGTAGTCTTCAGTATCATGTCTGTGATCTTTGTGAAAATAGCAGTACATGCTCTTGTCTCGTCCTCCCAAGTTTTTTTCATTCTGGTTGGTCAGTTGACATTCTCCTAGTTCGATATGTGTTTTAAGATATCGGTTCGGCTTGCTTTTAGGGTTGTGTACAGTTTGTACTATTTCCTCATTATGTTGGTTATTCGTTCGTGACTAGGTCGCGCTGATTGCAATTTCCTGAACTCCCGTTGGTTGGACTCAGTAAGTCTGTCACTCCGATGTTTCTTTGAAAGATTGTTGTCATCTCGTGGTCCGTCGTCTCGCCTTCTTTAATTTTTCCTTTTTTGTTTCCTCAAATGGTTCTCCCTCTCCTGCTCATTTGTTCTTCTCGCAGCTTTCATTTCTTCAAGGGAGATATGTTTTTGTGCTATTTTCAGCAGGATTGTCATGCCTTTTGGAGGTTCCAAGTTAAGAGCGTCGAAGAAGGGGCATCTCTTCAGTCCGGCGACGAAAGTTGCAGCGGCTATGTTGTCGCTACATCCATCCATCATCGTTAACTCGTTGGTGAAGCCAGTGACACACTACTGTATCGTTTCTTCTTACTTCTATTGGATGTGCAGAAGGTAGTGATGTCATTTCCTCATCCGTTGGCTCCCAATGAATCTGGTAATGAAAGTGGTTGCTAAAGCCTAGAAAAAGTCTATTGACTTCAGCGGTAGGCTGTTGAACCAGTTCATTGTTGTGGACGTGAGGCTGGTTGGGAACGTTCTGCACATGATCGACTCCATGGTTTCTTTTAGAGCCATTATGTGGTGAAAATATTTTAGGTGGTTCGTTGGGTCAGTGGTACCATCATACGCTTTGAATTTTGGGGGAGTGAACTTTTTTGGCATTGTCTTCTTCATGAGCGCGTCGAAAAATGGTGGCTTGGTTAACTGGTATAGTACATTAGGATCCGTGACTCAAATCGTGAATGGGGCCTCAACAATCGTTATGCCGCATTGTGGAGTCTTGTCTCGGTGGAGCTCGCTACTCTCGACATTTCTCTGTTGGGGTTATGCTAGGGCTTCGTTGCTTCCTTATGTTCGGATAGTGGAATTTTGTTGAGGTGGTGTTGGAGCAAGGTCGGCTGGCTGAACACGTTCCTAGTTGATTTTCTCCAGCATCTTTGTCATGTATTTCATCTGGCCCATGAGAAAATCTACCCGAGGGTCCGTAGTAGCACGCTGGTTGTTTGGACTATTGCGTGTAGCGGATCTGCATTCTTGAATGCCCAGTGACTCGAGTTGCGTCTTCTCCCTGAGTTGTCGATGATACATTGGTGGAAGAGTTTTCGTGATCATTATTAGATTGAGGATCTGTAGTGGCTTCATTATTTCCTCTGATGACTCGTCAATCTTTCGTTAGGCTGTGGTGAGCTTTGTCACTGTGTGTTTTGTTTTAGGAAAAAAAAAACTCGTCATTCCCCACGGACGACACCAAACTGATGCGTCCAAAAATTGTCATCCTGTAAGTTTGACCATCAAAACAATTGTTAGACTGCCAAAGACCACATTTTTTATAGCCGAATGCACTTTGATGTTTAAGTCAGTAACTTTATTGGAAGAAGGATGTAAGTCTGGACAAAAACTCAGTTAAAATTGCATACCTTTGTCAAATGTTCATTTTACCTTTTATAATGGTTGTGGTTAACTTTTTGCCTGACTTAAGCATGTGAGGCGGAACGGAAGAAGATTTCTTGCAACAGTCTCTTCCTTAATGGAGATGTGTTCGGGGAGGCGTAACTCCCTCTACGACTTGTTTTTTGTTCAACGTTTCTCTTCTTTATGAGAGAACTTGTGTCGGGTCTGGATTAGGGCTCTGATTCGTTCGGGTCTGGATAGGGCATTGTTTACGTCTCTTCATTGGCGAGCCTCATCTGGGCCTTAGTAATTAGATTTATTCTTCGTAGGCTTATGAGATGGCCCAATAGATTGGGCATTGTATTTTCGTAATGGATCTTTATATCATGTATACGCCCGTGATGTTCGATCTATTTTGATATATTATCAATAATAATAATAATGCTAGAATGAATATTTTGCATTTTTAGTCTTTACATATTAGTATGCAAGAGCGATGAGATTTCGAGCGTACAACTTGGAGTATAGGTATATTTTGTTGAGGCCGTGTCTTTAGTAACAATTATTTTCAAGACCAAACACATTGAATATACGAGTGTTCATTTAAGACTATGATTGAAAAAGTAAATACATTGATAGATATGATACATTTGCTTTTTAATGTTTATAAATTTATTAAAGAGCAACAAGCGTAACAAGTCATTTTGTGTCAACTGTGGATCTGAAGTGTTTGTGTATTCATTTGCTTCCGGTCTTTTTTGTGTCTTCTTCATCTCCTTGCTCTTTTCTCGTCTCTAACTTGCACATGTACATCATCCCCACGCAGTAGAATTCTAGTAAAATTTAGGGTTTTTTGCATTTTGTCCTCCAATAAACTTCTCTAAATCAACTTTGGCCTCTAAAATTTTCAATAACCGGCTTTACTCACCTCCGTATAGTTTCTATCACGGAGATTAAAAATATATATATCTTTAAATTTATGTCGGTCACTCTAATTAAGGTCAGAATTAAAAAAGAACCCTTCCGTGAAAATTCAAAATGGAAGGTATTAGTCCATATGTTTATAAAAGCCACAACTACGGATTTACGTGGGGTCAAGCGAGGGCAAATGCTCTCACTGACTTTTGAAAAAATAAATCGTTGTTTTTTTGTCAATTTGCCTAACTTGCAATCGATGATGCCATCCTGACCCACCACTTCTTCTCTTCCACTATTTTCAGCGACGCTGACAATCTCGTTCTTCCTTTCTTCTTTTCTTTACCCTCTATTTGTTTATTGGCAAAAGTGTACTAGCTAAGTTAGTAGAGGTATAGCGCATGGGATCACACGACGGCATGGAATGGGGAGGGTTATGGGTAAAAAAAATGTTTACTACGAGAACAACAACCGCCCCACCTCCACTTCCCTTCCTCTCTTTCTCTCTCTGTTTGATTTATTTTCCTATTCTACCATCGCCACCAGCGCCCCAACCTGTTTTGTCTGCTTTGAAGAAGAATAATGTTTTTTAAGTATTTTCTCGAGATGAATTTGTATATCAAGATATAGTTTAGTATTTTATTCATAGAATTACTTGGAGAAATGACTCATTAGTATTTTTGGCCCTTAACTTTATACACCAAATGAATTGACCAAATCGATAGAATTGCACGATATCGAGTTCTCTCCTTATTATATATATTTGAAAGGCAAGTGTGTCGTCGTCCTCTATATATTTATCTCTTGTGCACCTACAAAGTAGATAGTTGGATCAATTTTTCGCACCCATGAATTAGATGGAATTTTGTTTAGCAATTGATGTTTTGTATAATTATTTATGTCTTATTCAAAATTTAATAAAAATTATATTAAAATATTTAATTATTATATTATCATTAATTAAATATAACCTTAGGGGCACATATGAGTCTAATTAGGGAAAACCCTTGAAAGAGGGAAAAAAATGAAGAATCCAACTAAATTTCAGAAGCAAACGCAAATACGCGTTTAACTAAATCCAATCGTCATTTCTCATCTATAGTGTGGACCCATCACATCAGTATTCACTTATAGTAACATACCACGTGTCAAAACAAAAAAGTAAGAGTAGATCCGTTGCAACCTAACACCCGAAAATACTGGACTAGGATATCTCTAGCACGTGATAGATCCCTGTTCACACGTGCAAATCTCCAAAATACGAAACAGAGTTGTTGAGATACAAATCGCTCTCTACTCCTCACTCTCTCTCTCTCATAAAAGGCAGAGAGATGCGCAAACCCATTTAACACGGACTGTCTGCTCTTCTCTTCTCTCAATCTCTCTGAATCGATCGATCTGAAGAAGAAGAAGAAGAGATGGAGATCTTTTACTTCCTGGTGTTCGGGGCGCTCTCGTTGGTGGTGGCAGTGCTGGAGCTCAGCAAGAGCAACAAGGACCGCATCAACACTTCCACTGCTTTCAATTCTTTCAAGAACAACTATGTCGTTGTCTACTCTCTAATGATGGGTAAGCTAGATCTTCCATGTTACCAACATTTTTCGATTTGGGGTCGAGCATTTATGTCAATTTGGTTCATATTCATTGGTTTTGCTGAATTTTAGATCTGGGTGTCTTTAAGTTACTAGTAATTCGATCATTTAAGCTTGTTTTCATGATGGGGTTGGGTCATTATTGACTTATATGTGGTTAAATTGTTAGATCTGTAATGGGTGTTCGATGTTTTGATGATTAATTGGTAAATTTTTGATTAATTGGTAGTAAATGATCTTACTTTTTACTGTTTTTTAGTTTGTAAGGTGCTTGATCTGTTGTCTCAATGTGTCGGCAAGTCTTTAACTTTGTAGAATATTGGTTTAGTGAAATGGAAGTAGAGATCTTATTTGCTCTCATGTGGCGGGAATCAGCATTACGTAATTGTAGTAGTTGAATTGGATTGTATTTCCTTATCTGACTCATATTTATTTCTATGGCATTAGCTGGGGATTGGTTGCAGGGACCATATGTGTATTACCTATACAGCACTTATGGTTTTAGTAAAGGGGACATTGGGAGGCTTTTCATTGCTGGGTTTGGATCTTCGATGCTGTTCGGGACGATAGTTGGTTCTTTGGCTGACAAACAGTAAGATCTACTATAATGAAATGGCTTTAGCCATTACTTAACTAGATCTTACTATTGTTTATTAATTATTCAATTTTTATTTGTGAAATTCAGGGGTAGGAAGAGGGCATGTGTGACTTACTGCATTACTTATATTCTAAGTTGCATCACCAAGCACTCTCCGGAATACAAAATCTTGATGATTGGTCGTGTGTTGGGAGGAATTGCCACCTCACTTCTTTTCTCTGCCTTTGAGTCATGGCTAGTTGCTGAACACAACAAGGTGAGTAATCCGATCTCTTATCTTGAATCGCATGGTACATTGTGATGAGTTTGTCTTGATAGTAATAGTCGTGTAACAAGGTTAGGATCTTTTTTTTTCAAATAATTTATGGTAGCTTACACTTTGTAGTACTCCCGTATCAGCTTTGACATGCTTTAGTCTGAGCACCTCAAATGCTATGCCCAAACTCAATATCAAGCCATCCATTTTCAAAATGTTTGAGGGCTTTAATAAGCTCAAATAGAGATTTTGGTTGGCTAACAATTGTGCGCCAAGCAAGCTCATGTCTGGCAAGTAGAGATCTGAAAGCACTATTTCGAGCTTTGAGGGTTCCATTGGTGATGTTAATGGGACGGACCCTTATTACTCATATATGAGGCCTGGGGTAACACTGGCAAATGTTGCTGTCGCCGTGCTACAGGAATTCTATGGTTATTTGGTTAAAAATTAAAATTGGGTATGAAGGTAGGCCAATCTATTTAGTAGCCACTAGGAAAAAAGAGAGTGGGACACTACAAGCATAGATAATAGTGATATAAAATTTTGGCTTTCCACTAACAAGGAATCAAATTGGACAAAACTTATTGAAGAAGATGTACATAGTGTTAGGTAAGAGCTCTCTGATAGCGAGTTTCTTTACCATTATGATGTTCTACAGTTGACCTAAAAGGTTATTGTGGCTTCCCATGTTGTGATGTATTTTCTGTTACTGATGACTTGCAATGATATTCCTCCTTTGACATATGCAGAGAGGCTTTGAACAACAATGGTTGTCTCTAACATTTTCCAAGGCCATATTTTTCGGCAATGGTCTTGTCGCCATCATTGCTGGGTTGTTCGGGAACTTGCTAGCTGATACTCTAGGATTTGGGCCAGTTGCTCCCTTTGATGCTGCCTCAGTTTTTCTTGCAATCGGCATGGCCATCATCCTATCATCATGGAATGAAAACTTCGGAGACCCTTCAGAGAGCAAAGACTTGCTTACCCAGTTTAGAGGTGCTGCAGTGGCCATTGCTTCGGGTAAGTTCAGCCACATTTTAGCTTGAACACTTTGATTTTATTTTGTTTCTTGTGCACCTGTACTAAGCGCTAGCTAGTGGGTACCTTGATAATGCTTCTACCTTGATTTTTTTATTTTTTTTGGAACCCTCCTAATTTTATTTTGTTTGTGTCAGATGAGAAAATTGCTTTGCTAGGCGCAATACAATCATTGTTTGAAGGCTCAATGTACACCTTTGTGTTTCTATGGACCCCTGCTCTTAGTCCTAACGACGAAGAAATACCTCATGGTTTCATTTTCGCTACATTCATGTTGTCTTCTATGTTGGGAAGCTCCATTGCATCACGGCTTCTAGCCCGTCAAACCATCAGAGTTGAGAGCTACATGCAGCTCATATTTGCAATCTCCGCCTGCACTTTACTGCTCCCTATTATCACCAGCGTAAGCCATTGATTCCTGATCCTCTTGTTTTATTGTAGAATTTTAATTATTTGAAATGCTGCTGTCCAACCTTTTCTGCTAACATGGAACAGTTTCTTGTACCACCCTCTAAAGAGAAAGGTGGGAGTATTTCATTCGCTGGGTGTATCCAAATTCTTGGCTTCTGTACTTTTGAGGCTTGTGTGGGAATATTCTGGCCATCAATCATGAAGATGAGATCTCAGTACATTCCCGAGGAAGCAAGAAGCACCATAATGAACTTCTTCCGCATTCCTCTTAATATATTTGTGTGCATCGTGCTGTACAATGTAAGTATGCAATGGATTTCACTACTTGAACTTCCACTACTTAAGATTTTTTTCTCCCTGCTAAATGACATCAATTTTAGTTGCTTATTATTTGAAAAATATTGGAAAATACTAAGTCAAGTTTTCGGTGTGTTTTCATCAATGCATTGACCAACCCTATTTGCAAAAGCACCCCAAATATATTTTGAACATGTGTTTTCCTTGTATTGAAGGTTAATGCATTCCCCATTACCGTCATGTTTGGGATGTGCTCCATCTTCCTCTTCATGGCAGCCATTTTGCAAAGGCGCCTTATGGTGGTTTCTGAAAGCCACAGGACAAGTAAGTTCCATACTCCATAGTGAGACCCATTTTACATAATTTGATGTTTTAAGAGAATCTAAACGCTCACCATATTGTGGTTATATGCAGAGTCCCAAGATTGGACATCGATGAAGGAGAGGGATGCAGAGGAGGAACCATTGAATGCCTAATTTATTTCAAGAAAAGACAACCATTAGAACTTGAAAGGCTAAAAAACTCACCTCGTACTTCCACCACAAGACAATGATGGAAGCTATTAATAAGAGAGTGGAATGTAATAGGTCCATGATGACCACAAATTGTGGATGGTTTATAGGTCTAGAGAAGCTGGTATGAATTCTCTTGCAGAGGAAATAGGAACTGCCGAGGACAAAAAAGAAGGGATCTACTTCAACATTTTAGATATTTCTTCGCGGTTGGTAATTTGTCTGCTGCATAAGTATTAGGTATATTTCAGTCGTTATTTTTAGGGAGTTAAGTCGTCCATAATTTTGTTGTATTCTTTGAAGATTGGGCCATGGTTGGACTGCTTGGAGGTCTAGAATTTTTTTTTTTTTTTTTTTTTTTTTCTGTTCTACATTTTGTTTAATCATCGTAAGATGCAGAGGCACTGAAATGTGGAATTTTAATAGTTTCAATATGTAATTGGCTGATGTTATATGGTATTTCTCATCATTCATTTTACATCTTGGCTGATGAAGCAATGTACTTTTAAACTTTATTTGATTTCCCCGTAACATTTTGCTCTGAAAATATACTGCTCTGGCGAAATTTCGACTGGAACTAAATACATCAAGCTAGAAGCTGATGGAGTTCAATAATCTTTTTCTGAGAAGCTTGCGTGCCCATCTTAGTATCCATAATGAAGGCAATCAATGGTTTGTTTTGCTTAACCAATGGAGAAGGGTGTCTTTGATTTCAATATGAGAATCCTACCCGATGTTGGATTTGAGAAAGGAAAGTTTCAAAGGGATGATACGCTGTTTTTGGCATTTGAGACTCGCCATGATAACGCATTTGAGACTCGCCAAGTGTTATCATGGTTTCGACATTGCCCAGGTTGTTGCTGGGATGGGAGGGAAGCATACTGTCACGAGCTATCTAGCATAGCTTTCTCTAGATGCCTCCGGAAGGTTCTAGAGTGCTCTTGGACATTCTAGGTTAGCTTTCTCTAGAGTGTTCTAGCATGGATGAGTCTAGAACACCCTTGTACAAATTGGTGTAGTATTTTCTAGAAGCCTCCTTGTAATTTCTAGTTCCTTTGGAGGTGGGAACTTTCTAGATGCATAGAGAATACTCCTTTGATGGAGGATTGTGGAAGGTTCTAGGCTAGAAGCCTCTAGGACTTTAAGGGCCTATAAATAGGCCTTGGCATTCATTTGTAGAGATCATCAAGCACTTGTACAACTCTCTCAAGCAATACAAAGCATTCTTTCAAAAGCCTAAACACTTGTGCCTTAGCATTTTCCTCACTTAAGCTTTCGTAGCAACACTTAGCATTAGCCAAGCATCGAAGTGCCTTGACTAGTTAGTCCGACGGGAGTGTGACGCTAGTAGGCAGCGTGTTAGCCAAGGGAAAAAGGTCAGCACGTGACACGTGGTATCAGAGCAGCTACGATCGTAGGGGCGGTCTTGCTGAAGTTGCGTTGTGCTAACTACTGTGTGTACGAAGGTTAGGTGCGGAGCAATCTGATCATGTCGGGAAACAAAGAGAGTGCTATTGTAGGGTCCGTGATCGAGGAGACTGGAAGAAAGACTAGTCGGACCAGCATGCTTGAGGATCGTATGGCCAAGGTGGAGCTGACTGTGGGTGATCTCCAGGACAGCGTCGGGGAGATGGAACAGAAGGTTGAGTCCTTCAATGGGACGTTGGCTAGCGTCACTATGGATATCGAGCAACTCGATAGCCGCGTCCATGACCTTGAGCTCGGCACTGTGGAAGCCAAGGACGAGACTCAACTTCTCGTCAACCAAGTTGCGGATGCTATGCGCAACGAGATGGGCCAGCTCAAGGACACGCTGATGGGGCAGCTCCAAGCCATCCGGGAGCAGGTTGAGTCCTTGCAATCGGACGTCAACCTATGCAAGGCGGCTGTGGCAGGTAGTGCTACTGTACGAGAGGGACCAAGGATGAAGGTGCCCGAGCCGCCAAGGTACCATGGGAAGCGCGATGCTAGGGAGCTCGACAACTTCCTATGGAGTGTTGAAAAATATTTCAACGCTATGCGCTTGGACGACGATGAGTCCAAGATCACCACCGTCACCATGTACTTGGGTGATGATGCCATCCTTTGGTGGAGGAGGCGTGAGTCGGATATCAAGAAGGGTATTTGCTCACTTAAGACTTGGGACGAGTTCAAGGTGGATTTCAAGCGGCAATTCTATCCGGAGAATGCGGAGGAAGTTGCTATGAAGAGGCTGCGTGGATTGAAGCATACTGGGTCGATCAAAGAGTATGTCAAGCAGTTCACTTCTCTTATGCTTGAAGTCTCGGACATGCCGGAGAAGACTCAACTCATCTACTTCATGGATGGACTACAACGATGGGCTGAGCAAGAGTTAAAGAGACGCAATGTTCAATCACTTGCGGAGGCCATCGCAGTTGCCGAATCCTTGTTCGAATACAAGGCTGATTCGAAAAGCCACAAGGGCGGCAACATGAGTGGCGGCGGTAACAAGGGAAAAGGTGGGGGAGCAAAACCCACTGAAAGAAGCAGCAGTAGCAGCGGCGACAAGCAGTTCGAGAGGAAGGACAAAGCTAAGCAGTCCTTTTCAGATAGCAAGGTGAAAAACCGCGACTGCTTCTTGTGCGGAGGGCCGCACTGGGCTAGGGAATGCCCACAGCGACAAAAGCTCAATGCGATGATCGCTGGCAAGAGTGGATCGTCCGGGGAATCATCGGGGGATGAGGCGCAAATGGGGACTTTGCGCTTGCTAAGCAGCGTCAAGGCTACGGTGGAGCAAAGCAACGTGGCTAAGGTAAGTATGTTGCCCCGTTCGAAGAAATCTGCTCTTATGTTTGTGGAAGCCAAGGTAAATGGCAAGGCTTCAAAGGCACTCGTCGACACGGGTGCAACGCACAACTTTGTTGCTTTGAAGGAGGCAACAAGGCTGGGCGTGCAGTACACCAAGGAGCCAGGCACCTTGAAGACCGTCAACACAGCACCGGTGCCTATCCATGGTGTAGCACGAGGCGTCTCCCTTCATTTGGGTGAATGGAAGGGGATGGTGGACCTGACTGTCGTCACGATGGACGACTTCTCATTGGTGCTGGGCATGGAGTTCATGGATACGGTGAAGCCATGGACATTAGAAAGGGACGGGTCGATGACTATTGCAAAGGATCGAGAATCATGCTCTGTCCCTGTCACTCGGGAGATCGTAGAGGCCAAAATGTTGTCAGCCATTCAAGTGAAGAAAGGCGTGCAAAAGGGGCAAGCAACATTTGTGGCCACGTTGATCGAAGATGGGCCTCAACCCAGCGAGGTTCCAAAGGAGGTAGCTGCGGTTTTGAAAGAGTACAAAGATGTCATGCCTCCAAAGCTACCCAAGAGACTTCCTCCAAGAAGGGAAGTCGATCATATGATCGAGCTGGAGCCAGGGGCTAGGCCTCCAGCCATGGCGCCTTATCGGATGGCACCGCCAGAGTTGGAAGAGCTACGCAAGCAACTCAAGGAGCTGCTAGACGCGGGTTTCATTCGGCCATCCAAGGCCCCATTCGGTGCACCAGTATTGTTCCAACGCAAGCACGACGGGTCCTTGCGTATGTGCATCGATTACCGAGCACTTAACAAAGTAACCATCAAGAACAAGTATCCAATTCCTTTGGTTGCTGATCTTTTCGATAGGCTCGGTAAAGCCAGGTACTTTTCTAAACTAGATCTCCGATCGGGGTATTGGCAAGTGCGCATAGCCAAAGGAGATGAACCAAAGACGGCATGCGTCACTCGCTATGGGTCTTATGAATTCTTGGTGATGCCTTTTGGTCTCACCAATGCCCCGGCTACTTTCTGCACTTTAATGAATAGAATCTTTCAGCCTTTCTTGGATAAATTTGTAGTCGTCTATCTCGACGATATCGTCGTGTATAGCGACAACTTGGAAGAACATGTGCATCACTTGCGACAGGTTTTCCAAGCATTGCGGGAGAACGAGTTGTACGTGAAATTGGAGAAGTGCTCGTTCGCCCAAGACGAGGTGTCCTTCTTGGGGCACCGCATCAAGGCTGGAAAGATCATGATGGAACGGGACAAAGTGCAGGCCATCAATGAATGGGAGCCACCCAAGAACGTTTCGGAGCTACGTTCTTTCCTTGGGCTGGCCAATTATTATCGGAGATTCATTTTGAGCTACTCGGCGAGAGCAGCCCCACTAACCGACTTGCTGAAGAAGAAGGTGCAGTGGCATTGGAGTGAGAAATGCCAAGAAGCATTTAATGATTTAAAGAAGGCAGTCACCAAGGAACCTGTCTTGGCCTTGCCCGATTATGCTAAGTCATTCGAACTTCATACTGATGCATCAGACTTTGCCATCGGAGGGGTGCTTATGCAAGAGGGGCATCCCATAGCCTATGAATCTCGCAAGCTCAATGATACCGAGAGACGGTATCCGGTGCATGACAAGGAGATGACAGCCATCATTCATTGCTTGCGAACTTGGAGGCACTATTTGCTTGGGAGTCGGTTTACCATTATGACCGACAATGTGGCTACGAGTTATTTTCAAAATCAGAAGAAGATCAGCCCCAAGCAAGCTCGGTGGCAAGATTTCTTAGCAGAGTTCGATTATGTCATGGAGTACAAGCCGGGCAAAGTTAATGTTGTTGCTGATGCTCTCAGCCGAAAGGCCATGCTCGCTAGCGCAAGCAGCGCCGCTAGCAATCTTCTTGATCGGATCAAGGAGGGGACTTCTCAGGACCCCTTGGCCAAGGGACTCATGGAGATGGTCAAGGAGGGGAAGACTCGACGGTTTTGGGTAGAGAATGGGGTGCTCTACACCGTCGGTCATCGCATTTATGTGCCTAAGTGGGATAATCTTAGGCGAGACATCATGAAGGAGTGCCACGACTCAATGTGGGCTGGCCATCCGGGGATGCAGCGGACATTGGCACTCTTGGAGGTAGACTACTATTGGCCTCATATGCGGGATGATATAGAGGCCTATGTGAAGACTTGTCTTGTGTGCCAACAAGACAAGATAGAGCAACGTGTACCGGCAGGACTATTGCAACCTTTGCCGATTCCAGAAAGGCCATGGGAGAGTGTCTCAATGGATTTCATATCAGCCTTGCCCAAGTCTGATGGGTATGGCTCTATTATGGTGGTGGTCGATCGTTTTTCCAAGTATGGAACTTTCATACCTGCCCCATGCGATTGCACGGCCGAGCAAGCCGCCAAGTTGTTCTTTCAGCATGTGGTGAAGTATTGGGGCTTCCCTCGGAGCATCATAAGTGATCGGGACCCAAGGTTCACTGCAAAATTCTGGACGGAGTTATTCAAGCTCTTGGGTTCGGGTCTACACTTCTCAACAAGCTTTCACCCGCAAAGCGATGGGCAAACAGAGAGGGTGAATGCCTTGTTAGAGTTATACTTGAGGCACTTTGTGGGTGCCAACCAGAAGGATTGGGCCAAGTTGATGGATGTGGCTCAATTCTCATTCAACTTGCAGCGGTCCGAATCAACGCAACAAAGTCCGTTCGAGATCGTCATGGGCCAGCAGCCCTTGACTCCACAAGCCGTTGCGTCGGGCTACACGGGTAGCAGCCCCGCTGCGTACAAGCTTGCACGAGGGTGGCATGAGCAGCTTGATATAACGAAGGCATACTTGGACAAGGCGTCTAAAAAGATGAAGAAGTGGGCAGACAAGCATAGACGCCCTCTCGAGTTCCAAGTGGGCGACATGGTCATGGTCAAGTTGCTGCCACAACAGTTCAAGGTCTTCCGTTCGGTGCACAAGGGACTAGTGCGGAAGTACGAGGGGCCATTTCCCGTCCTACGGAAGGTCGGGAGTGTTTCTTACAAGCTTGAGTTGCCGCCCAAACTCAAGATTCATCCGGTGTTCCATGTGAGCATGCTCAAGCCCTACCATGGTGATAAAGAAGATCCAACGAGGGGCGAGTCACATCGGGCACCAACCGCGGTCGTGACTTCCTTTGATCGAAAGATCGAAAGCATCGAGGCAAAGAGGCTCATCCGACGGAGGGGTGTGCCAAGCTATAATGAGTATCTCATTCGATGGAAGGGACTACCGAACAGTGAGGCCTCATGGGAAAAAGAAGGTGACCTATGGCAATTCCAGGGCAAGATCGCGGAGTTCGAGGCACAGTCTTGACGAGGTCGTCAAGGACTTGAGTGGGGGAGAATGTCACGAGCTATCTAGCATAGCTTTCTCTAGATGCCTCCGGAAGGTTCTAGAGTGCTCTTGGACATTCTAGGTTAGCTTTCTCTAGAGTGTTCTAGCATGGATGAGTCTAGAACACCCTTGTACAAATTGGTGTAGTATTTTCTAGAAGCCTCCTTGTAATTTCTAGTTCCTTTGGAGGTGGGAACTTTCTAGATGCATAGAGAATACTCCTTTGATGGAGGATTGTGGAAGGTTCTAGGCTAGAAGCCTCTAGGACTTTAAGGGCCTATAAATAGGCCTTGGCATTCATTTGTAGAGATCATCAAGCACTTGTACAACTCTCTCAAGCAATACAAAGCATTCTTTCAAAAGCCTAAACACTTGTGCCTTAGCATTTTCCTCACTTAAGCTTTCGTAGCAACACTTAGCATTAGCCAAGCATCGAAGTGCCTTGACTAGTTAGTCCGACGGGAGTGTGACGCTAGTAGGCAGCGTGTTAGCCAAGGGAAAAAGGTCAGCACGTGACAATACGCTCCTTCTTAGTTCTTCTGTTGATAGCCAGATTAGTCGGGGTGGGTTTGAGTGGTTGCATGGCCTCTTGCTACCGTTGGAAGAATTCATTTCTGCTGGTTGTTTTGAGTTTCTGGCTGAAAGACATTGTGGGTAGAAAGATTAGGGTTAACCAAAATGTTGACGAAGGTACTGTAAGAAGTGACAAGGGTGGTGGTTTGAATAGTCTTTGGAAATCCCGATTATAGTTTAGATACCTTAAGAAAGTTATTTTTTATGTTTAGTAGGTTTTTACTTTGTATTCGTAAAATTATCTCTGCCTCTAAATCTCTTTTCACTCTCTCAAAATCGAACCCCAAATCACAACCTCTCCAAAAAAATTTAGAAAACAAAATAATCTCATGAAAACTTTAGAAATATTTTCAATCACAGAAACAAAGTAAACTTCAGAAATATATATATTATATATATATATTCAAAAATCACAAAAAAAACTAAAAAAATGTTGAAATTTCTTATTCGCCCGGAACTCTGCGAGGTTTTTGCTGAAGTTTACTAAAGTTTTTGCAATAATCTCACCCAAAATTTTGCAGAGTTCTGGGCGAACAGGAAATTTCAGCAAATTTTTTCAAATAGATTTGCGCGACTTTAGTAAAATGACCATAACTTGCTCATTTCAAAACATTTTCAAGTGATTGAAGTTGTGTTTATTAGATAAATCAGAGTAGTACAACTTTTGTGTTTGATTAGCTTGAGAATCGGTCTCGATCGAGCATATAAGTTGGCCGAAAGTCAGGAACACTATCCCTTTTTTATTGCAAGATAGATTTGTGCGACTTTAGTAAAATGACCATAACTTACTGATTTCATAACATTTTCAAGTGATTTAAGTTGTGTTTATTAGATAAATCAGACTATTACAACTTTTGTGTTTTGATCAACTTGAGAATCGGTCTCGATCGAGCACATAAGTTGGCTGCAAGTCAAGTGGCTGCAAGTCAAGAACACTATCCCGTTTTATTTTTGCGCGACTTTAGTAAAATGACCATAACTTGTTCATTTCAAAACATTTTCAAGTGATTTAAGTTATTCTTATTAGATAAATCAGAGTACTACAATATTTGTGAGAATCGGTCTTGACCGAGTACAAAAGTTGGTCGAAAGTCAAGAACACTATCCCGTTTTTATTGTGAGACAATTTTGCGCTACTTTAGTAAAATGACCCTAGCTTGCTCATTTCAAAACATTTTCAAGTAATTCAAGTTGTGTTTATTAGATAACTCAGAGTATTACAATTTTTGTTAGATGAGCTTGCGAATCGATCTTGATCGAGCATATAAATTGGCCGAAAGTCGGCGACACTATCCCGTTTTTATTACGAGATAGATTTGCGCGATTTTAGTAAAATGATCATAACTTGCTCATTTCAAAACATTTTCAAGTTATTCAAGTTGTGTTTATTAGATAACTCATAGTACTATACTTTTCGTGTACCTTTCATCCTCACCTTCTTGCAAATCTCAAGCAGCAGTTGCATATGATTTTGTCCCAAAAAGGTCCCATTGAAAATGGGGTCACTCCTTGTAGAATATGGAGCAAAGAAAGAGATGGCTGAATCACTCTCAAATCGATTTATGAAAATATACGTCCCAAAAATCTGCCCAACTTCTAAAGCAAATTCCTTTGGAGGCCCTTTATTCCCTTGAAGCTGTCTTTTTTTTCTGGAAGCTAATACATGGGGCGGTGGCAGTAGACACATCAGCTCAAAGGTGCAAGTTTAGCCTGTCAAAATAAAGGAAGGCACAACAGAACGAATTCTTGTCTTTCCTGAAAAGAGGGTCACTTTAGCGGAACTCGAATGTCCTAATCTTTAAATGGGTTCCTGAATCCAGTAGACTCATTTACTCCTTCCTAATAACATTGTAGATCCTTTTGAACTATATTGTGTTGAAGTTGCAGGCAATGTCAATTCGATAATCGAATTGCGGCCTGGAACTGCTACTAGTGCATGCTACAAACTGATCTTATTGCATAAGAGAAATCCAACTCCTAACTTTCCGTTCTCTTCGTTGATTTCTTTTCGGGGTGCTTCAACCCGATCCAACATCTCAGGCGCTTTCCACCAGAGCAGATGAGCATTTCTCCCAAGAAAGGATTGAACAAGTTATTAAACATCTGGCGGGGGGAATCGACCTACTTTTTCAGATGATTTGTGGATGGATGACCAAAAGATATGTTTCTCTTCTCACCTCAGATCTAGAGGAATGGTAGTGTGTATCATCCTACGAGAATACAGTATGGCGAGATCAGATCTAAAGAGGAAAAGACTCAAAGCTTCGCAAGGCAGACAACAACTATTTCTATTCCCGGGCGGGCTTTGATGAGCTTGAAAATGAGTCTCAATTGAGGGTTTAAATTAGTCAAAATTTACCGTATTTTAAAGTTAAGTTGCTGTTTTTTTTTTTAAATAGTTTTTTTAATGGTGGTGGTATTAGTATTATAAAAATAAAAATAAAAAATAAAAAAAATAAAAAAAAAAAGCCCTTTTGGAAACGCGGAGTAGTCGTTACCAATAATTTAACTCTTAACATCTCAAAGTTTCTCAGTTTGTGATTATAATTTACACTTCCCTTACACTTTTGCACACCATGTTGTACACAGACAGGTCACACGCTGTCAAGAACATGTGGTTCATGAATAAGACTGCAGGGAGTGAGCGAATGTGTTGATCCCTTTTTTTTACTCATTATACAAGCCAATTCTCATCACTGTGAACAAAACAATTTACACACTACTTACCGTCCATCTGGGATTGACATAAGCCACAGTATTTACAATCAAGAATCTACTAAGAATCCATATTCACAAAAAGGCATAGATGAAGGCAAAAATCTCATTTCTCTTGTTAAATACTAATCGCGTACAAGACATGAGGGTGAACTACCAAAGGCATAGAACCATCGATTACAAGCACTATTGGTTCACGTTAATCGCTTATTCCGTCTTTGTAATAAAGATAAGCAAGTAAAGAACCTATAAGTTAGCCTCTTCGAGGATTTTTCTCCTCCATCAAAAGCTCATCCTCTGGGGCATGGCCAGGCTCACCAGCCAAATTTACATTGCAGGTGAAAGATCGAAATGTAAGTGGTCACTAACCCTTGGTTCGTGCTGCAGACCCAAGCAACAACGTCATATCTCAGTTTGAAGACATATCTCAACTTCCTTGGAATGGAGCGTTGCTTCCCATGGGATGTCCAGTGGCTTCTCTTCAAATTACAACTGTAGTTTTCAGTAACCAGGACCTGACAATAAGGCAAAATCAGAAAATCACAAATATGAGCAAGGTTCAAAGTCACTACATCATAAGACAGAAAATGGCTGAATAAATACTAATTACACAACATGAATAAAGACCAACAACTACACAACATAACAACACTGAAGAAACATTAAAAACACAACATGAACACTAGGCCATACTTCCAAATGGGTTCCTCATCATTTTACACGAGTTTGGTAGCTAATGGATAACTAAATATCAAAATTATGCACAAAAACGTATTTTGTAACAAGTTGTGTCAACTGAAGCAGCATGTCACGAGCCATCTAGCATAGCTTTCTCTAGATGCCTCCGGAAGGTTCTAGAGTGCTCTTGGACATTCTAGGTTAGCTTTCTCTAGAGTGTTCTAGCATGGATGAGTCTAGAACACCCTTGTACAAATTGGTGTAGTATTTTCTAGAAGCCTCCTTGTAATTTCTAGTTCCTTTGGAGGTGGGAACTTTCTAGATGCATAGAGAATACTCCTTTGATGGAGGATTGTGGAAGGTTCTAGGCTAAAAGCCTCTAGGACTTTAAGGGCCTATAAATAGGCCTTGGCATTCATTTGTACATAACATCAAACACTTGTACAACTCTCTCAAGCAATACAAAGCATTCTTTCAAAAGGCCTAAACACTTGTGCCTTAGCATTTTCCTCACTTAAGCTTTCGTAGCATCACTTAGCATCAGCCAAGCATCGAAGTGCCTTGACTAGTTAGTCCGACGGGAGTGTGACGCTAGTGGGCAGCGTGTTAGCCAAGGGAAAAAAAGGTCAGCACGTGACACGTGGTATCAGAGCAGCAACGATCGTAGGGGCGGTCTTGCTGAAGTTGCATTGTGCTAGCTGTTGTGTGTACGAAGGTTAGGTGCGGAGCAATCTGATCATGTCGGGAAACAAAGAAAGTGCTATTGTAGGGTCCGTGATCGAGGAGACTGGAAGAAAGACTAGTCGGACCAGCATGCTTGAGGATCGTATGGCCAAGGTGGAGCTGACCGTGGATGATCTCCAGGACAGCGTCGGGGAGATGGAACAGAAGGTTGAGTCCTTCAATGGGACGTTGGCTAGCGTCACTATGGATATCGAGCAACTCGATAGCCGCGTCCATGACCTTGAGCTTGGCACTGTGGAAGCCAAGGACGAGACTCAACTTCTTGTCAACCAAGTTGCGAATGCCATGCGCAACGAGATGGGTCAACTCAAGGACACGCTGATGAGGCAGCTCCAAGCCATCCGAGAGCAGGTTGAGTCCTTGCAATCGGACGTCAACCTATGCAAGGCGGCTGTGGCAGGTAGTGCTACTATACGAGAGGGGCCAAGGATGAAGGTGCCCGAGCCGCCAAGGTACCATGGGAAGCGCGATGCTAGGGAGCTCGACAACTTCCTATGGAGTGTTGAAAAATATTTCAACGCAATGCGCTTGGACGACGATGAGTCCAAGATCAACACCATCACCATGTACTTGGGTGATGATGCCATCCTTTGGTGGAGGAGGCGTGAGTCGGATATCAAGAAGGGTCTTTGCTCGCTCAAGACTTGGGACGAGTTCAAGGCGGATTTCAAGCGGCAATTCTATCCGGAGAACGCGGAGGAAGTTGCTATGAAGAGGCTGCGTGGACTGAAGCATACGGGGTCGATCAAAGAGTATGTCAAGCAGTTCACTTCTCTTATGCTTGAAGTCTCGGACATGCCGGAGAAGACTCAACTCATCTACTTCATGGATGGACTACAACGATGGGTTGAGCAAGAGTTAAAGAGACGCAATGTTCAATCACTTGCGGAGGCCATCGCAGTTGCCGAATCCTTGTTCGAATACAAGGCTGATTCGAAAAGCCACAAGGGCGGCAGCAAGAGTGGCGGCGGTAACAAGGGAAACGGTGGGGGAGCAAAACCCACTGAAAGAAGCAGCAATAGCAGCGGCGGCAAGCAGTTCGAGAGGAAGGACAAAGCCAAGCAGTCCTTTTCGGATAGCAAGGTGAAAAACCGCGACTGCTTCTTGTGCGAAGGGCCGCACTGGGCTCGGGAATGCCCACAGCGACAAAAGCTCAATGCGATGATCGCTGGCAAGAGTGGATCGTCCGGGGAATCATCGGGGGATGAGGCGCAAATGGGGACTTTGCGCTTGCTAAGCAGCGTCAAGGCTACGGTGGAGCAAAGCAACGTGGCTAAGGTAAGTACGCTGCCCCGTTCGAAGAAATCTGCTCTTATGTTTGTGGAAGCCAAGGTAAATGGCAAGGCTTCAAAGGCACTCGTTGACACGGGTGCAACGCACAACTTTGTTGCTTTGAAGGAGGCAACAAGGCTGGGCGTGCAATACACCAAGGAGCCAGGCACCTTGAAGACCGTCAACACAGCACCGGTGCCTATCCATGGTGTAGCACGAGGCGTCTCCCTTCATTTGGGCGAATGGAAGGGGACGGTGGACCTGACTGTCGTCACGATGGACGACTTCTCATTGGTGCTGGGCATGGAGTTCATGGATACGGTGAAGCCATGGACATTAGAAAGGGACGGGCCGATGACTATTGCAAAGGATCGAGAAGCATGCTCTGTCCCTGTCACTCGGGAAATTGTGGAGGCCAAGATGTTGTCAGTCATTCAAGTGAAGAAAGGCGTGCAAAAGGGGCAAACAACATTTGTGGCCACGTTGATCGAAGATGGGCCTCAACCCAGCGAGGTTCCGAAGGAGGTAGCTACGGTTTTGAAAGAATACGAAAATGTCATGCCCCCAGAGCTACCCAAGAGACTTCCTCCAAGAAGGGAAGTCGATCATATGATCGAGCTGGAGCCAGGGGCTAGGCCTCCAGCCATGGCGCCTTATCGGATGGCACAGCCAGAGTTGGAAGAGCTACGCAAGCAACTCAAGGAGCTGTTGGACGCGGGTTTCATTCGGCCATCCAAGGCCCCATTCGGTGCACCAGTATTGTTCCAACGCAAGCACGACGGGTCCTTGCGTATGTGCATCGATTACCGAGCACTTAACAAAGTAACCATCAAGAACAAGTATCCAATTCCTTTGGTTGCTGATCTTTTCGATAGGCTCGGTAAAGCCAGGTACTTTTCTAAACTAGATCTCCGATCGGGGTATTGGCAAGTGCGCATAGCCAAAGGAGATGAGCCAAAGACGGCATGCGTCACTCGCTATGGGTCTTATGAGTTCTTGGTGATGCCTTTTGGTCTCACCAATGCCCCGGCTACTTTCTGCACTTTAATGAACAGAATCTTTCAGCCTTTCTTGGATAAATTTGTAGTCGTCTATCTCGACGATATCGTCGTGTATAGCGACAACTTGGAAGAACATGTGCATCACTTGCGACAGGTTTTCCAAGCATTGCGGGAGAGCAAGCTGTACGTGAAATTGGAGAAGTGCTCGTTCGCCCAAGACGATGTGTCTTTCTTGGGGCACCGCATCAAGGCTGGAAAGATCATGATGGAACGGGACAAAGTGCAGGCCATCAATGAATGGGAGCCACCCAAGAACGTTTCGGAGCTACGTTCTTTCCTTGGGCTGGCCAATTATTATCGGAGATTCATTTTGAGCTACTCGGCGATAGCAGCCCCACTGACCGACTTGCTGAAGAAGAAGGTGCAGTGGCATTGGAGTGAAAAATGCCAAGAAGCGTTCAATGATTTGAAGAAGGCAATCACCAAGGAACCTGTCTTGGCCTTGCCCGATTATGCTAAGTCGTTCGAACTTTACACCGATGCATCAGATTTTGCCATAGGAGGGGTGCTTATGCAAGAGGGGCATCCCATAGCCTATGAGTCTCGCAAGCTCAATGATACCGAGAGACGGTATCCGGTGCATGACAAGGAGATGACAGCCATCATTCATTGCTTGCGAACTTGGAGGCACTATTTGCTTGGGAGTCGGTTTACCATTATGACTGACAATGTGGCTACGAGTTATTTTCAAAATCAGAAGAAGATCAGCCCCAAGCAAGCTCGGTGGCAAGACTTCTTAGCGGAGTTCGATTATGTCATGGAGTACAAGCCGGGCAAAGTTAATGTTGTTGCTGATGCTCTCAGCCGAAAGGCCATGCTCGCTAGCGCAAGCAGCGCCGCTAGCAACCTTCTTGATCGGATCAAGGAGGGGACTTCTCAAGACCCCTTGGCCAAGGGACTCATGGAGATGGCTAAGGAGGGGAAGACTCGACGGTTTTGGGTAGAGAATGGGGTGCTCTACACCGTCGGTCGTCGCATTTATGTGCCTAAATGGGATAATCTTAGGCGAGACATCATGAAGGAGTGTCACGACTCAATGTGGGCTGGCCATCCGGGGATGCAGCGGACATTGGCACTCTTGGAGGTAGACTACTATTGGCCTCATATGCGGGACGATATAGAGGCCTATGTGAAGACTTGTCTTGTGTGCCAACAAGACAAGATAGAGCAGCGTGTACCGGCAGAACTATTGCAGCCTTTGCCAATTCCGGAAAGGCCATGGGAAAGTGTATCAATGGACTTCATATCGGCCTTGCCCAAGTCTGATGGGTATGGCTCTATTATGGTCGTGGTCGATCGCTTTTCCAAGTATGGGACTTTCATACCTGCCCCACGCGATTGCACGGCCGAGCAAGCCGCCAAGTTGTTCTTTCAGCATGTGATGAAGTATTGGGGCTTGCCTCGGAGCATCATAAGTGATCGGGACCCAAGGTTCACAGCAAAGTTCTGGACGGAGTTATTCAAGCTCTTGGGTTCGGGTCTACACTTCTCAACAAGCTTTCACCCGCAAAGCGATGGACAAACAGAGAGGGTGAATGCCTTGTTGGAGCTATGCTTGAGGCACTTTGTGGGTGCCAACCAGAAGGATTGGGCCAAGTTGATGGATGTGGCTCAATTCTCATTCAACTTGCAGCGGTCCGAATCGACGCAACAAAGTCCGTTCGAGATCGTCATGGGCCAGCAGCCCTCGACTCCACAAGCCGTTGCGTCGGGCTACACTGGTAGCAGCCCCGCTGCATACAAGCTTGCACGAGGGTGGCATGAACAGCTTGATATAACGAAGGCATACTTGGACAAGGCGTCTAAGAAGATGAAGAAGTGGGCGGACAAGCATAGACGCTCTCTTGAGTTCCAAGTGGGCGACATGGTCATGGTCAAGTTGCTGCCACAACAGTTCAAGGTCTTCCGCTCGGTGCACAAGGGACTAGTGCGGAAGTATGAGGGGTCATTTCCCGTCCTACGGAAGGTCGGGAGAGTTTCTTACAAGCTTGAGTTGCCGCCCAAACTCAAGATTCATCCGGTGTTCCATGTGAGCATGCTCAAACCCTACCATGGTGATAAAGAAGATCCAACGAGGGGCGAGTCACATCGGGCACCAACCGCGGTAAAGATATCGAGAGCATCGAGGCAAAGAGGCTCATCCGACGGAGGGGTGTGCCAAGCTATAATGAGTATCTCATTCGATGGAAGGGACTACCGAACAGTGAGGCCTCATGGGAGAAAGAAGGCGACCTATGGCAATTCCAGGGCAAGATCGCGGAGTTCGAGGCACGGTCTTGACGGGGTCGTCAAGGACTTGGGTGGGGGAAAATGTCACGAGCCATCTAGCATAGCTTTCTCTAGATGCCTCCGAAAGGTTCTAGAGTGCTCTTGGACATTCTAGGTTAGCTTTCTCTAGAGTGTTCTAGCATGGATGAGTCTAGAACACCCTTGTACAAATTGGTGTAGTATTTTCTAGAAGCCTCCTTGTAATTTCTAGTTCCTTTGGAGGTGGGAACTTTCTAGATGCATAGAGAATACTCCTTTGATGGAGGATTGTGGAAGGTTCTAGGCTAAAAGCCTCTAGGACTTTAAGGGCCTATAAATAGGCCTTGGCATTCATTTGTACATAACATCAAACACTTGTACAACTCTCTCAAGCAATACAAAGCATTCTTTCAAAAGGCCTAAACACTTGTGCCTTAGCATTTTCCTCACTTAAGCTTTCGTAGCATCACTTAGCATCAGCCAAGCATCGAAGTGCCTTGACTAGTTAGTCCGACGGGAGTGTGACGCTAGTGGGCAGCGTGTTAGCCAAGGGAAAAAAAGGTCAGCACGTGACAAGCAGCTGTCAAAAGTGGTCTTAAATACATGAAAAATGTCCATAAAGGAGCAATCAACGATGATTCGTGACAACACCAAGCATCTGCATAGACAAAATGAAACAGAAGATGCAACACACAAATGACATGACAGATATACTCACAATTTAGTAATGATAGGATCGGGAGGCACCACTTCCAGACACATAATGAGTTGTATAACCTGTACTACCGTAATCATGATAGTCATCTGGCAAATTCCTATTAAATGTCAAAGCAATAAGTGAGCAATTGTAGAAATTCAAAGAGGGGATTTTAACGAGATTTACTCTGTCAAATAGCAACTTCAACGTTCTTACTTGGAGCCTGTTTGTTAAAAACACTGAATCTGAAGACTTATATTGAATGCTTATACTGAATACTGATGTTGAAAATAAACTATGAATGCTGATTACGGAAGTCAGGAAATTTTGTTTGTTGGATTCATTATAAAGATAGATAAAATTAGATTTGAAGTTTTTAATATGTTGATGATGTCAAAGACAGAAATATATGACAAAAAATGAAGGCTTGGACAACAAAATCTTGCTTTTGTCTAACCAGTTAATTCGGCACTGAAGACACATTAAACACCAATTAATTAGAAAATCACTGAATTTTGCAGAATTAAGCATTAAGTGATAAATTAAGTGTTTATCAAACAGGCTCTTAATCATAGTTTAATCTCCAAAGTGCTGGAATTTAAACTAGCTAACAGGATAACTCAAACACTAAAGGTTTCTGTGGAACTATACCTTGAATATTCCTCGTATGAGGAAGTATCATGCGCTGGATAAGCATCTGTGGCTAGAACATATTCTCCACTTCTAGCACGCCTTGCTACAGATCTTGACACTAACTCTTCATCATCCTAAAAAGAGACGGATGTTAACTACGACACTAACTAATGTCCTAAACTTGCAAGAAAACTTACAAGCAAATTTATCTTCTAGAGTACTTACCACGGCAGAATAGGGACGTTTCAATCTGGATGGAGCAGGGTAGCCATAAGCATGAGGAGAAATTTTCTCATAGTATTTATATTGAGGCTCATATATTATATCATCATCATATTGTTCACGAGAACTAACTCTGGTGTAGGAAGTTGAAAAGTCTCTAGAACTCTTCGAGGAATTTCTTCTATACAAGCTACTTTCAGAATATGGATCTCTAGATCTGCTGCGACCAGCAGCTGCAACTGGAATGAAATCATCTTTCAGCAAGATTAATACAACAGAACAGTATCAAATTCTCGATAAAAAAAAAAAAAAAAAAAAAGCTTACCAGAGCCTTGCTGAAAAGATGCTCTTCTAAACTGTGAGCCATATTTATCTACAGGAAATGATTCTGTTTCGACTGCAACTCTTCTAGTTGAATGTCGACGGTAACCACTGAATCCACGATCGCTATCATAATCAAACAACTCAACAGTTCTTCTTGGCCTGTCAGAGTAAGATCGATCTATTCTTCGTGATCGTGAACCCCAATCATCGTAACTATTTCCACTATAACCTCTCCAACTACCCACTGTTGATTGCATCCTTTTCTGCAAAGGCTTCCGTAGAGAAGCTCTCAGTATAACCTGTATCACGGCACAAGGATGTGAGAAGTACTGGATACTGGAAATTAGCAGATGAAGTTCACTAGAACTGATCTAACTCCTACCTTTTGAGATTGTGATCCCTCACCAATGCCATTTGTATTTACAACATCGATGCAAGAAAGTGCTGCCTCCCGAGTTCTGAATGTGATAAATCCAAAGTCCATGCGCTTGGCAGAAGGCATGTTGCGGGCAAGCTCTATATTCTCAATTTTACCAAACATCTTGAATTGTTCATGCACATGCTCTTCATCCCAGCTAGGTGGCAAACCATCTAAGAAAACAGATTTCACCTGCAGTAAAAAGAAATGTATACGAGTGCAATACTGGGTAAGGAGAAACAAAACGATTTGACAGATAAAAATGGACTACATACATCCAATCGAATCTTTATACAGATATCACTAAGCAAGGAGACACGACAATCGTACCTGGGCCATAATTTCCTCATCTGGTTCAACTGCAGATTTGGCAAAAGCCACCTCCGCCCTTGCAGTTGTACCAAAGTAAATATTTCCTTTCTGGAGTCTGTGACACGCAGCAACAGCATCCATATGAGTGTCAAAGTTGAGGAACGCATAGCCTCGATTTTTTCTTCTATCCTTGGGGTCCTCAATCAGAAGGATTTCGTCAAGGTTTTCTAATTCATAAGGTCTTAGCTTCTCCACAAGCTGCACACATAAGGTGAAGAATCATAAAAAACTGTGGGTTTTTTTTATTGGAAGGCAAGCGTGCCGCCAGTGGGTATAGAACCCAAGACGTGGTTATTGTTACTTTTCAAAGGAATGTAGTTGGCACTGTGCGAATAAATGATAGAGTAGGATGTATCTATAGCAATACAGTACTCAAGCACAAACCAACATGGGACATGCATCATATCATTTAACTTAATGACTACATGGTTGAGTAAAATATACCATATCTTTAGTCCACGTTGGGCATATGTTCCCCAGATGCAGTGTTTCATTGTCATTGTTTCTTGTTACTTCACATACCTTACCTCGCACCTGCAAAACAAATTCCAGGAGCCGAAATATATTTAGTAGTACGACATAGAAACAAGCTCTGGAAGGGAAAACAAATTTTATGAGCATGCATCTGTGCTCCTAGCCTCATGCTTTAGAACTTTATATTGATTCCATCAGCACATTAATGATAAGAATAAGAGATAGATTGCATTCCTATATGGATGAAGAAAGAGTGTTGGAAATGACAATTGTATTTAAGATCAAAAATTTCGGACTCCAATTCTCCACCTGTGTAGAATAGGAATTTTATTCAAAAAACTCAATTGTAAAAGACAATAAGCCATCCAAAAATGGAAAAAGGAAGTGATCATGGAGATTGGTTTTGCAAAAGCTAAGAATGCAAAATCTATTTTCCAGAAAAAGATCCTGATGATGGGAAAGTCGGATTATCAGTTAATAAGAGGACTGTAAGACTACCAACTTGGCTGTTGACACAAATATTTTAAAAGATTAATGCTTCAGGGTTTGATAAGCATCTGTTCTAAGAAAGGGAGAACTGAAGTATCTTAGTTAAAAAAATAAAGGCTAGGAAAATAATAAGAAATGTGATCGCCATCTCACTTCAGCTGACCTATCGGTTTTTACCAACAGCCTTACTGTTTACATGCTTGGAACTTCAGAGATTATATACTATTTGATAGAATTAAACTTGCAAAATAAACGGAATTGAAAACAATGCAATAATTGAAAGCAAATAAATTGTCAAAAAATTTGATAAACGAAATAAAAAAACTCTTTATTTAGTCAACCTAATTACAATCATGAATCAACAACCTGCGCTTCTATTTATAACTAACCTTGTTTCTCTAACAAGAAACAAACCCTAAACCTAATAGGAAATCAATGCCCTAATTGGATTGTGGGGAATCGATCGGAGTTGGCGGTTGGGGTTTTCGATCGAACTATTGGAAAGGTTGGCTGACACGATTGAGTTGATTTGTGGACTAGGGAGTTTGTTCGATCGGTGTTGCCTAACAAAAATTTCTCAACTATCCAATCCATCCTCTTCCCGAATGTCAGATCCAACCCCTCTATCGCTCTTTCAATTACCTTTTCTAGCCGCTGGAGTCTCGCTTCTTCAATCATCTTCCTTTAAACTTTTTTCATATTGAACCAACTTGAATAATTTCGGCTCTGATACCAATCGATAGAATTAAAATTGCAAATTAAATGAAAATGAAAACAATATGATAATTGAAAGCATATAAATAGACGACAAAACTGATAAATGAAATAAAAACTCTTTATTCAATCAACATAATTACAACGAACAACCTACGCTCCTATTTATAATTGACCTAACTTAACAAGAAACAAACTTTAAACCTAACAGAAAACCAATACCCTAATTGGATTGTTACTAAAGAAGTCCTATTACAATATAACTAATAATACTATAACTAAAAGAAACCCAATTACATCACTATTTGTTTTGGATGGTTCCTCCAATATAGATCACCATCTCCACTAAATTGTCTTCAAATTTCAGCTCACTTTGTGTATTGTGTTAATATTCAAGTTATTCCAAATTTTATATCCATGTCCCATAGGGTAAATCCTATCTACCAGTGACACTTCATTTTCAAAAAACATTTGTTGTTGAGCACATTATAGTTAAGGCGTTGAGGTGGAGGCGAGGCGGTCTTAACATTTTACAAAAAAAAAAAAATTAAAAAAAATTGAAACATGTCAGCATAGTAGTAATACATTATCATTTTGATAAGTATAATGTACAAAAAGTGACACAACTACCTAGTATCGAAATGAAGATATAACAAAGTTGTATAGCATAGCAAAAAGATGCACTACATAAGTGTCAAGTAACTTGCAAACATCTACTAAATTATTAAAAATCAATAATCTTGAAATAATAGAAATTTGAGAATATTAAGCATTTGTTAGAAGAAATTGTTTGAATGGTTGGTAAAAATCCACAAGTATGATCACTATTGGTATTCCAAAAGCATAAAAATCGTTGAACTGTGCTATAAAAAATCAAGATTGAAGTTAATCACAGACTGATCAAAACCTTTTATGTTTTCTCCAAAAAATAATTTAAAAAAATATGAATTTTATCAAACTTAAAAACGTTTTATCTTGTTTTTATCAAATATCACACCAAGAAACATAAAACCCTATTATAGAGTGGGTTACAACCTCTTTTTGCTACAATTGGGCTGCAAATAGGTTGTAAATGGACTGCAATTGGAATGGCTGCAACTATTTTTGGATTGAGGTGGTTTGGGGCGTACGCCTCATTTTACCGCATCGCATTGTCTCAATTGAGGTGGAATTTTGTGAAAACGCTTTGAGGCGCGCCTAGGCGATCACCTTGACTACACTGGTTGAGCAAGTATTGGACACAAGGATTGTGATTTCGTTTTTCGAGTTAATTTCATCCTCCTGATTTTAAGAAATATTTTGGTGTGCAAAAGAAAAACCTAAAAAAAAAATCAAGAATATATGAAATATATATAATGAATTCAAGGGTATATGTACAAAAAAGAAGATGCAAACAAATAATTTTATTAAACACATTAGCTGAAGTCCAAATACAAAGAAATGAAATTAATATATAATTAGAAAATCAAGGTGATGGTTATAAAAACAATATATAAGTAGAAGAAATGATAATTAGAAAATCATGGGGATTGTTATAAAAATCAATATATAAGAAGAAGAAATGATAATTAGAAAATCAGGGGTGGCTTCAAAAATCAATAAATAATTAGAAGAAATGATAATTAAAAATACTCCAAAATTTTTCGAAAAAATGTAATTTTTGGTAGCAGCTTTTTGAATTTTTACGAAATTTACGAAAGGACACCAAAATTTACGAAAAAACCTCGAAATTTTTCAAAAACTCCCTCAAAAAATTACTTTTTCACCCTTTTTCTTTTAGTAATTTAAAAAAACGAAATTTTAGCAGAAATTTCGTGAGATTTCGTGAAATCTTGTTCCTTGATTGGACACTCCACGCTCGAACTAGCCATACTTAGATCATCAACTTTTTCACTCTTTCAGCAATTTCAATTCTTTACAAATTTCACAATTACATTATGGCAATTTAGTGTAGTACATTGATCTTTCAGTGAATATGACTAGTAATACAAAACTTATTGTTTAAATAATATATATTGTTCGAAAATTTAAACTTTAGGTCCCACCATTTGTACCCTCTTTGAGTTTGGGTTTTATATTAGTCCAACTTAATCTGGGTTATTGAAATATATTAACTCTGGTATAGAAGAATTTAGACTTTAGGTCTCATAGTTTACACTAGCTTTGCGTTCAAGTCTTATATTTGGGTGGAGAGGACGATCAATGAAGTTAACGTGGTTTTGAGACCTAAACTCAAAGATGAACAAATACAAAATCCAAACTCAAAAATAGTATAAATTATGAAACCCAAAGTCTAAATTAGTCGACCTGTGTGACACCTCATATTAGTGTCAATCTCGTATTCTCGTTGATATAGAGGTAAAATTTACTATAAAATGTTAAAGATCAAGAAGACATAAATTTTGGACCTATAAACATTTAGGACCAGAAGAGGTGAAGAACAGGAGATGTACTCAACATGCATATTAGGAGGCCTAAAACCAACAATATCATACTACAAAGTCTATTAATTATTAAACGATGACGCTACCAAAAATGTGAAAAGAAAGAAAGCAACAGCTCCTGACGAGACGTGAGAAACTTAGCATTATTCTGAATGTATTTGTCGTATCTTTTAGAATGTATCTTTCAGATTAAGACACAAACCTTTAAGGTGGAAAGACCTCCATTAAAGACTTAAGATGTCCTTAGTAAGTCTATCCAGAATAGCCTCAAAGCATAACCCTCCAAAAAGCTCCAAAAAAAAAAAAACCTAGCAGCCTTCAAATTCTTTTGCACTACTTTACAATTGCATATCAGATCACAATCTAGAAGTATTTGGAAAGTTCATTACATTCAAGAAATTCCTTGGACATGAAATGAGACCAGCACTTATTTGCCATGTATAGACATGTACTAACAAATATTTCTTTTATTTTCCAATGACAAATGAAATAAACAATATATCATAAGAAACACATTTCTTGAATCTCAGCTTCTAAAAAATTCAGATTGCCTAATATGGTTGTGTAATAGATCTAGATAAAGTTAGGACGTATGCATATGCATACCCGAATTTGTATTTCGGCATCATAGATCAAAATGGGAAATTACTAAAAATTAGTATTCTTAAGCAATATTTAATTTTCACTTTTCATTTACCAACAACAACGAGTGCTACTATTCAATAGAAAGCTTCACTTTCCATGTTTAATAATACAATATAATTTCCCTTGTAAAAAGAGGTTAATTTATCCTTTTTGCATCATCTGGCACAATTTTGTTTTTCTCATCTCAACCTCTCACAAATATTTTCCTCGTAGCAATAAATAAATAAATAAATATTTAAAAAAGAACAAAAAGTCCATGTTTTTTGGAAAAGAAAAAGTTAAGGAAAAAAAACAAAAAGAGAAGCCTTCTTATTTAAACGACTTCATTCTTGCAATAAACATGACCCAATAGCTTCAATGGGGAGACAGATGTTGGTACATTTAATTTTTAAATAGGTAATATCATTTCCAAGACTGCCTTATGTATGTTCTAGCATTTGTTTCAATCCTTAATGACCTATTCAATGAATACGGAACTGCCTGAAAATCATATTTGGCAATCATTTGTTCCCAACCGTCTTGCGAGCAGTTTTAGGGTAGGTGCTAAACCCAACCAACATCACATGTCCCTTTAAAGTTCGTTGTCGCAGTCATAGCTCCATGCTTACCATGTTAAATCCGCTATTCTCCACCAAAGACCTTTAAAAAAAAATCCAACCACCTTTATCTGGATATTGTTATCCATCTTATCCTACTTAAAATATCCATTTATTCAAATTCATTATCCATCACCAAATGCATCACCTCTTTGAGCTTACGCTATTTCTACTGATAATTTAGAAAACCACTTTCTTTCCTCAACTATAAGCTCCTTGTTTCTACTACACTCCTTTCAGTCATGGCACATACTTACACACTTGATAAATATTGTAGCATCAAGTGGATTCACGTAGTCAGCAGTATTTTCTTCATTATATTAAAACTGTACCCATTTGCATTGAATTCCTCCAACTAAAACTTACCCGTTTTGGTCAAAGAAGGAGCAAACATACTTCATTTACCTGCCCCATAAAATGGCAATTCGTGTTTCATCTAGAAAGATACCCATCCAACTTACTTTTCTTAATAAGTTACGATGATCAAGTTATTCAATCTATTTTTAGTTTTGCCCAAACATTATACACCAAGTGCACATTTCAAAACCTACATAACAACAATATCTTCTCCAATTTCTTCTCTATCAAATGTGAGCATTGACATTGTGAGTTTCTTAAATAATGCCGACTAGATGATTCAATAAACAAACTAAACAATCAAAAGGGGCCATATGATACCTGAGTATAATTAAGTTCATAAGCAGCTCTCTTAGCTTGTTCCACAGTTGCAAATCTCACAAAGGCGAAACCTTTATTCCTCTGTGAATACCTATCCTTCACTAACCTCACTTCAAGAATCTCCCCAACCTTCCTAAACACCCTCTCCAAGTCCTCCTCCACAGCATCCCTATCAAGCCCACCGACAAACACCTCAAACTCCTTCTGCTTCTTCTTCTCCCTAACTGGAACTTCTTCACTCCCTCTTCTTACTTCAAACACTTCCCTTCGATTCCTGATCCCAATTTCAGACCTTTCTTGTTCTTCATTTGCATCTTCAGGCGCCACACACCAAGGTTCTGCATGAAAAGATTTCAATTTGACATCAAAAACTAATAAAAGGGATATAAATTCGAAAAACCCAGATCAAGAAAAGCGAAGAGAATGACTTACCGTTGAGATCAAAGTCTGAGGCGCCTCGATTGTCGATTTCGAGCTCGTTGGAATCGGAAAGACCGGGTCTTGAAGGGTTGGGGTGGTTCGAAACAGAGGTAGAATCGGAAATTTTGGGATTGGAGTGATGAATGGAGGGTTTTGAGGAGGTTTTGGTGGGGAGTTTGGTCTGATCAGGGCGTAGAGGCATCTTTCGTGTTTGCAGAGAAGAGAGAGTTGGGAGAGAAGATGAGGGGTAAGAGAAAGAGTGAAGTAAGGAAAAAAGAAAGAAAGGGAAAGATAATATTATATTGCTTTTGGGGGTTTTCTATTTTTCTTGAAGTAGAAATAAGAAAGCATAATGTTGTGTTTGATAAGACACATGGAGGCATCATGTGCTTTGGTCCTCTTTGATTTCTAAGTTTTTTTTTTATTTTCTTTCATTTTTAGACTGGTATACCGTAAAGCGGTGAAGATTAATGATGATGACGGAATAAAAAGAACAATAAGTGATGATGAAAGGCAATAGACTTGGAAGACGATGAAAAGGTGTAAGAAAATGGGGGCATGAAAGAATTTAAAATGTTGCGATTTTAAAATAGGTCTGATAGCGTAAATGAAAAATAGAAGCCAACCTAGTGTTGTATCTTAAAGATAGTTAAGAAAATGATAGTTACTATAAACAATAGAGTTTAAAAAAAAATGGCATTGCTTATTTCGTTTTGGTGCATTTGGAAAGATAATTAAATAAATAATTATTTTTTGTAATCACTCAAAACATAATTAATAAATAATAATTTGGTTTATGGAAATAACCATCGGGCTTCTTATTGCCTTACACATATTTTCAACTTTTCTCTCTTTTGTAAATGTCATGTAACTAAACTAACGAAAAATTAACTACGTGTTTTGTAGAAGTGCTAGTGTTTTTAAAATATGTGATAAGATACTATGAGAATTAGAAATGCTAGTGTTTTTTGTTGGAAAACACTAAATATTTAACATTGTAAATTTGATGATTATTGCCAAAATGAATGAATCACGTTGTCGTGAAAAAAAATTCTTTGTTATGGACTCGCACATTGTATGTTGTTTGATTGATTTTGGTACTTACTTCAGAATTTGACATGGATATGAATGTCATGAATGATGTCAATAATATGATACAAACGATAACATAATTAATATCCATTAATGCTTTGCCACAATTTTTTTAAGAGAGAAAATAAGGTCTTATTGGATTCGAGCTTATCTATTTTATGTCATTAGTACGGTTCAAACTCATACTTCATCACAAGTCTTATAAGCTAAGCTGACACCATTACCATTTGACTATTTGCCACATATCATACCAACTAAACTAGAGACATTCAGGGGAACATGGTGTTCCTTTAACTCGTTAACTTGCAATAAGAAAAATCATAAAAATAAAAAATAAATCTTCCAACCAAAGCAATATGGGAAGTGATGCTTTCATATATGCCACTTACTTTGCCCCACTGATGGTTTTGATGTTTACTTTTGTAATTTTTTATTATGATTTTCAATTTGGTGTCCTTCTAATCAGGGTTTGGAATATAGTTGACTTTAGAGTCAATGGATATAGAACCAAAATGTGAGGTTTAAATTGTGACAGCCTACCATTCAACCAGGCTACTATTGGCAATTTGTTCATTCTTTAGAGTCCAATGACGAGCTTTGCTACAGAGCGAGGGAGGGAGCGAGGGAAAGGGGGCGAGGGATGGGTGGTAGCCACCCATCTGCCTCGAGATAAGTGCATCAAATTCGAAATGTGCGATGGTGCTTATCTCAAAGCGGAATCCCTCGCTCCCTCCCTCGTTCCCTACCTCGACCCCTAGAATTTTCCGTCCAATGACATATTTTGGCTTCCACCATTGGTTGGATTCCCTCCTTATCTCTTTCTCTTCATTCTCAGTCCCTCACCAGCCAATCTATAATTCAAATTCTTGCATGAACAAAACATTTCTCTCCAATGGAGACCTTATCAACTTCTGTTTCTTCTCTGAAAGTACCTACTAGCCTTCCTTCAATAACAACAACACCTCATGAGCTCCATTTCTTCAAGCCAAATCACCTTCCTCATCACCTCTACAACAAATCCAATCCAATCTCCAACAAGCTCCCCACTTCATCCTTGAATCATAACAAGTCATTCACCTTGAATGTCCAGTCAAAAACACCAACCCCATCACTCAAAACTACATCACCAATCTTTCATAGAAAGGCGGTGACTGGTTATGCAGCTGCACTACTTAACATGGCTCAAACCAACAACACTCTTGAAGCTGTTGAGAGGGATACTAGAAGGTTCTTGGGATTGATTCGAAGCGTTGCGTTTATGGACTATAAGATGAAAGGTGAAGTGGTGATGGAATTGGCAGAGAAAGGGAGGTTTCAAAGGCACTTGGTGGTGTTAGTGAAGATGTTGGTTGAGAAGAATAAAGTTGGGTTAGTGAATGGGGTGTTGGAAGAGTTTGAGAGGATTTACGACGAGCTGAATGGGACTCAAGTGGTTTTGGTTTCGTCTAGAAAGAAAATGGAGGAAGACGAATTGTTTGGGATTGCAAAAAGAGTGCAAAAAATGAGTGGGGCTATGAAGGTCAAGGTGAGGAACTTGATCAATGTGAGCTCACCCTCCTTTGCAGTTTAACTAATTGGCAAAGATGAACTATGTAATAATCTAATTGGAGTCACGTTTTATATTACAAAGCTTCTCATGTCAATTTACGTGTTTCATTTTTATTCATGTCGCATTTGATTGCTTGTAGAGTTATTTGTTTGATGCTATTCATGTTGGAATCATATGTGAAATCTGATGATATAAATTAACAGTCTGTATAATTCCATATCATACCCTACCCTGTTTTGAGTCTCTCTGACTAAGTTTCATCATCTTGCATGACACTATGATCTTGAAGCACCTTATGTTTACCCATTAGCAAAGCAAGATCTATGTAATGTTGGAGTGAAGGTCCAATTGGAACCAGTTACTCAAAGCATGAGATTGTGTTTGCTATTACTCCTTTTGAGGTTTTAGTGTAGAAGTATTGTTAGAGTAGCATTATAATTATGGACTATAAGATGAAAGGTGAAGTGGGTAAGGAATTGGCAGAGAAAGGGAGGTTTCAAATATTGCACTTGGTGGTGTTGGGTGAAGATGTTGATTGAGAAGAATAAATGGGGTTGGTGAATGGGTTGTTGGAACAGTTTTAGAGGATCTACGACAAATTGAATGGTACTCGAGTGGTTTTGGTTTCATCTAGAAAGAAGATGAATTGTTTATTCAAGCCGAAATTCTGATGATACTGGATACAATGTATACTTAAATAGTTTGTATCATTCGGTATCATAGCCTTCACCAGGTTTTGAGTCTCGCTAAAGCTCTTCATCTTTACCATTACACCGTGATCTTGAAGCACCGCATGTTTGGCCGTTAGCAAAGCAAGGTCTATTTCAAGGCTTGATAATGTGAGAGCGAAGGCCCTATGTGGTGCCAGTTGCTCCAAGCATGTCACGATCCAATTTTTGAATAACATAAATTAATAAATTGTCCAAAACCAAATTAAATGGTACAGTCATAAGACAGTAAATGAAATAATAACCTTCCTCAAAATTCTTCCTCTCAAAATGAGGTTCACGATTGTAAGTATATGAAAATTACATTAATCAATTCTCAAATAAACCTCTGACAAAAACTGAGCATTTATAACTAAACCCTACATCTGATTACTTAAGAATAATAATAATAAAGCTCTAACAAAAAAACATGTGGACTCCTCAGCTATCGCCATACAACTAATACCACTTTTGCAATCCAATTAACCCTAATAGGTCTCTAGGGCTACGATCATTAAGAACTAGGGGTGGGCATCTCATCCCGCTATCCCGTCCCGTCCCGTTCCGTCCCAATTTTTTCGAGTCTTAATGGGATTGAATAATTTCATCACGATCCCATCCCGTCCCGATCTAGAATGCGATGGGATGGGATGAAGATTTTCAATCCCGTCCCGTCTCGAACTAATTTGTTAATATTTTTATTTAATTATTTATTTTTATTTAGAATCTCACTTACTATAATAAATTTATTAGTTATTTCCTTGGTGCAGTGATAAACTTTCTATTTCAACCCAGATTCAAATCCTTGCTCCTCCCTGCTTAATGAATCAATAGTAGATCACACATAAACCAACAATGTATCATGCTTTAGAATTGTAACATTACCCCTCAAGTTGAAGAAAAACATAATGCCCAACTTAAAAAAAATAAAGATATAACAAAACAGAGTTTCAAACTAGGAAACATGGATATGGATAGCGTGAAGTGTCAAACATTACACAGACACGGTAATATGAAAATCTTAAGAAATAGGACACATGTACAATAAGTTTTAGAATCTAAAATGTTTAACTTGTGAACAAAGGCCATGATTCGAAGACGGGGTCGCAAACAACTTCTATGTCAGTCGTCTTCATTTAACATGCACAGATACTGATAACATGTAAAAGACAAATACTAAAACAAAATCATTTAAGTGTTATATAATCAAAGATACTGCATGGATAACTTAAAACAGGAAATGAAAAAATACCCAAAATTTGAGGAGCTTCTCTCTTTCAAATCTTTCCTCAGTGTGGTAATCCAACTGCAATGAGTAAAAATATTAAATATAATAACTACTGAAATTTTTAGAAACTAGCACCTAAATATTAGAGGATAAAAGAAATAAAACACTTTCACACAGTACAACATAGAACAGGAGATACAACCTCACGACTGGTCTTCAGCTCCACATATTAGTAGAGTCACAGCAATCCATTTCAGCACCCATAATAATATGATGTGCTCCTAATTTTGTTTTAATAACATAACAGAAATCAACATTCGCGTCGACATGATGTATCACCTGTTGATCCCGTCCCGAACCCGTTTGGGATGGGACGAGGTAGGGATGGAGTTTTTCCCATCCCGTCCCATCCCGATCCCGTATGAACGGGATGGGATAGGGATGGGTATATCTCGTCCCATCCCGTCCCGTGCCCACTCCTATTAAGACCGCACCCAAATTTGTAAAACAATACAAAATCTGGGTCAGTATATTAATACTGGTGTGAGCAAACTTACAAATCGAGACAATTAAATATTCAAAAAACATGCATTTCACCTTAAGGAATACAGGTAGTTCTCATTCGAGATTCGAATGAGCTGTTAGTTTTTTCCCTTAAGGCTAGCCTAGTACATGCTAAAATAGTTTGTACACAATTTCATGTTATAATCATTTCAATGGTTTTATTTATTTTTCCTAATTTTTGGCTTCTTTTTCACAATCGCACTCTCCTCCTGTGCCGAACACACCTCACCCAAGTGTGTCTCCCTTGCCCTCGAAACCACTCGGAGCGTACATGACTCAAGTGGGGTGTCACATCGAGTGTCATGTCATCTCACCCGAAGTTCGATACCTAGCAAGTATTTCCTAAATCTACACGTACTACTGAACTCACATGGAACGGCGTACCGATATGCAAACAAGTATGCATACCCATAATTTATATCGCATGTATACAATCAAGTTTGTATACAAAATAAAAAATAAAAATTTAGTTGTGGAAAAGAGCGTTACCAAGTATTTATATTTTTCTAACAGAAATCACATAGCCATCACATCTTTTTCTTTCTTACAGATATCATATTTTTTTTCCACAAAAAAAAAACCCTTCCCAAGGTTTTCTACAGAGATCACATGTGATGTCTATACTCTGTAGTATCATCAAAGGTTGTCACATCGCCACTTGTCAAGGTAAAAAAAAATGTGCATTGTTCATCACACGAGGTTTTCATTTCCATTCCCACAATTTTTTTTTTTTAAATTACAGCAACAAAATTAGGATACTTATTTCCTTTCATTTCAATTTCCAGTTATAATGACTAAACTTTTTTTTTTCTTACATGGATGTCCATTCAACCGGGCACTATCACCTCCATAGTCATTCATACTATCACCTCTATTAAAAATGTAAAACAAGAGAAGAAGTCAAAGCGGTTTTTCATATGTAAATCAAACCAAAATGTCAAATCAGTTTTTTCCTCCATTAAAGATGTAAATCAACTCACAATGTCAAATCGGTTTTTCATTAAAGATATAAATCAAACAAATCGGTTTTTCCTCCATTAAAGATGTAAATCCAATCAAGATGTCAAGGGAATCTTATTTACATTGGGGAAAAAAATATTGAATAAGGATAAACTTTTTTTTTCTTTGCAAATATCCAAAAGTTTTTCCTTCAAAGCGTCTCCCACCTTTTTCAACGTTATGCAAAGCGACGGGAAAAAAAAAAAAAGGCTAGGGTTTCTTTTTAAATGAATGTTTTTTTTATTAGTGTTTCATTAGCTAAACACAACCATCGCTCATCTCTTACCCACCCTCAGCCTAAACCTAGGTTCTAAATTAAAATCATAAAATATAATTATTTGTAAGTATTACCAATTAATAAATAAATACTGTCAATAAATAAATATTATTAACTTCTAAGATAATTAAAAAAAATATTGGTAAGTGAATTTGGTGGGTATTACAATATACACACCTTAAAATAATCTCATCCCGAGATTCGGTAGGATAAGGGTTAGGCGAATAATTCTGGGTGCATATGTTTTACTTTGTCTTCCAACTCCCAGGTGACATCGTTCTCCTTTTTGCTCCACTAAACTTTGACCAAGTTGACTTTCTTAAGTCGTAGTTGTTTCACGTCACGATCAATTATCTTCACCGGCCCAACTGTATAGGTCAAATCCTCATTTAGTTCAATAGCGGTAAGTTGAACAATCTGAGTTGGATCTTTCACACATTTTCTAAGCATCAAAACATGAAAGACATCATGAATCATCGACAAACTGTGCGGCAATGCAAGCTTGTAAGCTAAGTGACCAACACATCCGACAATCTCGAATGGCCCAATATACTGCGGGCTCAACTTCCCTTTCTTGCCAAATCTCATCACACCTCGCATGGGAGACACCTTGAGAAAAACTAAATCACCAATCGCAAACACTACAATTTTTGCTTTTGATCTGCATAGTTTTTCTGTTTACTCTGAGCAGTTGTTATCCTTCCCCGAATAATCTCGATCTGCCATGCAGTCTCCCTAACAATCTCTGGTCCCAACAATACTGTATCACCTACCTCTGCCCAACAACTAGGAGATCTACACGGCCTACCATACAAAGCCTCAAAGGGTGTCATGCCAATACTCGATTGGTAACTATTATTATACGAGAACTCCACCAACGGTAAATGAACCTCCCAACTACCACCAAAATCCATGATGCAAGCTCGCAACATATCCTCTAAAATCTGATTTACCCGCTCAGTCTGCCCGTCAGTTTGTGGATGATACAGAGTGCTCATAACCAAGGTAGTACCCATAGCACGTTGGAAACTTTTCCAAAATGTTGATGTAAACAATGGATCTCTATCTGACACAATGGTAATAGGAACACCATGCAACCTTACCACTTCTCGGATATACATAGCAGCTAACTTGTCGGTATTACGAGATGCGCCAATGGGGATAAAATGTGTACACTTAGTCAAACGGTCGACAATAACCCAAATTGACTCATTACCCCTCCGAGATCTAGGTAAACCATCAACAAAATCCATCAAAATGTGTTCTCACTTCCACATGGGTATTTCTAGAGGCTGCAATAAACCAGACGGCCTCTGGTGTTCCGTTTTCACTTGCTGACAAGTGAAACGGTGAGAGACATATTCCCCAACATCTCGTTTCATGCCTTCCCACCAAAAACTTATTCTCAAATCATGATACATCTTCGTACCCCCTGGATGAATAGTAAATTTAGAACGATGAGCCTCGTCCATAATCTCCTTCTTTAACGCCAAAATATCTGGTACGCAAAGTCTACCATGAAATCACAATCCTCCATCTATGTCAACTGACCAATCAGTAGGGCAGTCACCCAACGTATCAACTATCAAATCATTCATTTTATTCATGAGAAATGGGTCAGTATGCTGCACTGAAATGACCCGAGTAATCAGAGTAGGTTTTACTGTCAAACTACAAACATAAGCTCTTCTAGTATGCGGAACAGTCAAAACATCATGAGCTGCAATAACTTCGAGAATCTTCCACTCTTGCACCATAAGAGGGGTCAACACACTATGTTGCCTGCTAAGGGCATCTGCCACCACATTCCCTTTGCTTGAATGGTAAATGATTTCAAAATCATAACTACTAATGAACTCCATCCACCTTTGCTGCCTCATGTTTAAATCCCGTTGTGAAAATAGATACTTTAAGCTTTTATGATAAGTATACAACTCAAATTTCTCTCCATACAAATAATGTCTCTATATTTTTAAAGCAAAAACCACTGCTGCTAATTCCAAATCATGGGTAGCATATCGCCTCTCATGTGGCTTTAACTGCCTAGAAGCGTAAGATACTACTTTCTGATCTTGCATCAAAACACATCCCAAACATGTTCCGCTAGCTTCTGTAAACACGACTTACTTCCCGTCACGAGTGGGAATGATTAAAATTGGAGCTGTAGTCAACCTTTGCTTCAACTCTTGAAATGCAGTCTCACAGTCACTACAAAAAAAATTGAAATCTGCAACGGCTAAAAACCGTCGCTGATTGAGCTAAAACCGTAGCTAAAAGGCATCAGCGACGGCACAACAACCATCGCTATCCCGTAGCCACATTTATCGTCGCTATTTGATTCAGCGACGGCAAAATAGCCGTGGCTAATTAGCCACGGGATAAAACCGTCGCTAAAGTGTAAAACATCCGTCGCTAACTGTTTTTTTTTTAAAAAAATTAGTATTTTTTTATATTAGCGACGGCAATTTGGCCGTGGCTAACAAATTTTTTAAAAAAAATTTAACATTATTTTTATATTAGCGACGGCATTTTGGCCGTGGCTAGCAGATTTTAAAAAAAAATTTAACATTATTTATATTAGCGACGGCATTTTAGCCGTAGCTAACTGATTTTTTTTTAAATTAATATTATTTTTATATTAGCGACGGCATTTTAACCGTGGCTAATTGAATTTTTTTTAATTTAACATTATTTTTTTATTTAGCGACGGCCATTTTGCCGTGGCTAAATGGTTTTTTAAAAAAAATTTACATTATTTTTATATTAGCGATGGCAATTTTGCCGTCGCTAAATGGTTTTTTAAAAATATTTTTCGATCTCTCCGAGATTTAAGATTTTAAAAATATATATATCAGAAATCTCTCCGAGATCTGAGATTTCAGATCTCGAGAAATTAGATCTTTGAGATTCTCCAAGATCTCCGAGATCTCAGGTCTTAGATCTTCGAGATGAGAGATCTCAGATCTCCGAGAGAGAGGCGGCGGATGAAGGGAGCGGATAGAGAGGCGGCCGGGATCGGTGTAGGGAGCGGTGGACTTCTCCTCAGTGGGTTTCTTCTCTGGAAGATGAGAGAAAAAAAAAAATTGAGAGAAATTTTTTGTTTAAGTTGGTTTGTAGAAAAAATTGAAATTTATATAGAGAAAGGTAATTGAAGGGGATTGGTTGTGTTAGTTTCATGCGGATCGATGACGTGGTTTGGTTTAGTGCATTGGATTGAGCTAAATTTTTGGGTGTTATTAACGGTTGAGATGAGATTTCACGCGAATCAGTGATATTTTTTTAAAAAAACCAATTAGACACAGCATGTATGCTGTCGCTAACCTCTTTACTGTTTTTTTAAACCAATTAGCGACGGCCTACTTGCCGTCGCTAACCTCTTTAATTTTTTTTTTAACTAATTAGCGACGGCCCAATTGTCGTCGCTAACCTCTTTACTGTTTTTTTTAACCAATTAGCGACGGCCTAATTGCCGTCACTAACTTCTTTACTGTTTTTATTAAAACCAATTAGCGACGGCCTCTTTAATGTTTTTTTTAACCAATTAGCGACGGCCTAATTGTCGTCGCTAACCTCTTTACTGGTTTTTTTTAAAAAAACCAATTAGCGACGGCAATTAGGCCGTCGCTAACCTCTTTAATGTTTTTTTAAACCAATTAGCGACGGCCTAATTGCCGTCGCTAACCTCTTTACTGTTTTTTTTAAACCAATTAGCGATGGCAATTAGGCCGTCGCTAACCTCTTTAATGTTTTTTTAAACCAATTAGCGACGACCTAATTGCCATCGCTAACCTCTTTACTGTTTTTTTAAACCAATTAGCGACGGCAATTAGGTCGTCGCTAACCTCTTTAATGTTTTTTTTAAACCAATTATGGTCGTCGCTAACCTCTTTACTGTTTTTTATTTAAACCAATTAGCGATAACAATAAGGTCGTCGCTAACCTCTTTAATGTTTTTTTAAACCAATTAGCGACGGCCTAATTGACGTCGCTAACCTCTTTACTGTTTTTTTTAAACTAATTAGCGACGGCCTACTTGCCGTCGCTAACCTCTTTAGTGTTTTTTTTAAAAACCAATTAGCGACGGCAATTAGGCCGTTTCTAACCTCATTACTGTTATTTGATCTTCTTTGATTTTCTTTGATCTTCTTTGATTTTCTTTGATCTTCTTTGATTTTCTTTGATCTTATTTGATATTCTTTGATCTGATCTACTCTGATTTTCTTTGATATTTTTTTATCTGATCTTCTTTGGTCTTCTTTGATCTTATTTGATCTAATCTTCTTTGATTTGATCTTCTTTGATCTAATCTTCTTTGATCTGATCTGATCTTCTTTGATCTGATCTGATCTGATCTTCTTTGATCTTATATGATCTTCTTTGATCTTATTTGATATTCTTTGATCTGATCTTCTCTGATCTGATTTGATTTTCTTTGAACTTCTTTGATCTTTTTTATTTTCTTTGATCTTCTTTGGTTTTCTTTGATCTTCTTCGATCTTATTTGATATTCTTTGATCTGATCTTCCTTGATCTTCTCTAATCTTCTTTGAATTCTTTGATCTTCTTTTATCTTTTTTTATTTGATCTTCTTTGGTCTTCTTTGGTCTTATTTGATATTCTTCGATCTTATTTGATATTCTTTGATCTGATCTCCTTTGATTTTCTTTGATCTTTTTTTCTTATATTTTTTTTAAAAAATCACATTAGCTACGACCCTCGAGCCATCGCTAAGGTGTTTTCTTATAAATTTTTTTTTAAATCACAAAAACATTAGCTACGGCTGTATTGCCGTCGCTAATTTGGTTTGTTATATTTTTTTTAAATCACATTAGCGACGGTATGTGGACCGTAGCTAATAAAAAAATTTCTAAACCTTGGCTACGGCCCAAATGTCGTCGCTAAGTTCTTTTGTTATATTTAAAAAAAAATTCACATTAGCTACGGCCCTCGAGCCGTCGCTAAGGTGTTTTCTTATAATTGTTTTTTAAAATTTTCAAAAACATTAGCTACGGTTGTATTGTCGTCGCTACTTTGGTTTGTTATATTTTTTTTTAAAAAATCAACTTAGCGACGGTATGTGGACTGTAGCTAAAAAAAAAATTCTAAACCTTAGCTACGGCCGAAATGTCGTCGCTAAGGTCTTTTGTTATATATTTTTTTTAAAAAAAAATCACATTAGCTACGGCCCTCTAACCGTCGCTAAGGTGTTTTCATATAATTTTTTTTTTAAATCTCAAAACCATTAGCTACGGCTGTATTGCCATCGTTACTTTGGTTTGTCATATTTTTTTTTTAAAAAATCACATTAGCGACGGTATGTGGACTGTAGCTAAAAAAAATTCTAAACCTTAGCTACGGCCGAAATGTCGTCGCTAAGGTCTTTTGTTTTTTTTTTTTTTAAATCACATTAGCTATGGCGCTCGAGCCGTCGCTAAAGTGTTTTCTTATAATTTTTTTTAAAAAATCTCAAAAACATTAGCTACGGCTGTATTGTCGTCGCTAATTTGGTTTGTTATATTTTTTTTAAATAACAAATCACATTAGCAACGGTATGTGGACCGTAGCTAACAAAAAAATTTCTAAACTTTAGCTACGGCCCAAATGTCGTCGCTAAGTTCTTTTGTTATATATATATATTTTTTTAAATCACATTAGCTACGATATTTGGACCGTAGCTAACAAAAAAATTTCTAAACATTAGCTACGGTCAGAATGTCGTCGCTAATTCTCGTATTAGTGACGGTTTTAATCCGTCGCAAAATGGTTAGCGACGATTATTTTAATTTATACACTGAAAACCGTCGCAGAAACTATAGCTCCGGTTTAATGCCGTCGCAAACCATTTAAATAATTTCCGTAGCTAATTTTGCTTTCTTTTGTAGTGAGTCCTTAATCCATTTAAACTTGACATCCTTTCGAGTCAGACTCGTCAAAGGTGCTGCAATTAATGAAAATTTCTCAATAAACCTCCCGTAATATCCAGCCAACCCCAAGAAACTCCGAATTTCACTGGCATTAGATGGTTGTTTCCATTTTTTAACTGTTGCAACTTTGTCAGGATCAACCGTTATCCCTTCGCTAGAAATCACATGCCCAAGAAATCTCACCTCTTTCTCCCAAAAATGGCACTTACTAAATTTAGCATACAACTTGTGATCTCTTAAAGTCTGCAATACTACTTTCAAATGCTCTCGATTGTCCTCCATGTTTCGAGAATATACCATAATATCATCAATGAAAATGACAACAAATTTATCAAGGTACAGGCGAAAAATACGGTTCATCAAATCCATAAAGAAAGCAAGAGCATTGGTCAATCCAAAGGGCATGACCGGAAATTCATATAACCCATACCGAATCTAAAACACCATCAGAGGTATGCTCTGTTCTTCAACACCCATCTGATGGTATCAGTCCTCAAATCTAACTGTGAAAATACAACCGCCCCTTTCAACTGATCTAACAAATCATCTATCCGAGAAAGAGGGTACTTATTTTTTTATTGTCACCTTATTTAGTTTTCTATAGTCGACACACATCCTCAAAGTACCATCATTCTTAGAAACAAACATAGCAGGCGCACCCCATGAAGAATTACTTGGTCGAATAAACCTAAGTATACACACCTTAAAGGATTAACCATATAGTTACTCACAATTATGCGCATATATATAACTATTATAAATAAAAACATACGAGAGAAATTTTTTACCCCTTTTGGAATAATTCATCTAGTTGGACTTTCATATCATCCAACTGTTTAGGAGCCAATCGATATGCAACTTTTGAAATCAGTGTTGCCCCGGCAACAAGTCAATTTGAAATTCGATTTCTCTCTTAGGTGGTAGACCGAGAATCTCTTGGAATACATCTACATAATCCTTCACCACCTCAACCATGCTAATATCTTTCTCTGGTATATCCATGGAGTATAGAGTGCTCGTTATTGTGAAGTCCCCACAAGGTTCACAAACATGACTAACTCACAGCAACCTTGGTGTATCTATCAAAATGGTCATCGTGGCACAATTTATAGTGACATAGTTTTTACCCAACCAATCCATCCCAAGAATAACATGAAAATTATCAAGATTCATAACTATCAAATCCGCAACAAGTTTTCGACCCATTAAAGAGATCTCAAAATTTCTACATTGCTCAGATAATGTGACAGTGCCTCCTATGGGTGTCTCACCACATAAATGTTTGATAAGTGGTATAGTTTTAAGGTTTTCTTTTTCTACCATTCGACGAGAAATAAAAGAATGAGAAGCACCAGAATTAATAATACTTGCAAGGGTAACTGAGTGGTTATGATACCTTCAACATTCTCTTGCCCTGGTAGAACCGCAAATTCACGTGCTGGAGCTAGTGGGGCCTGCCTACCCTGTGGGGCACCTCACCCACTGGGACAATCACGAATGAGATGCTTTGGCCAGTTACATCTGTAGCATAACCTATCAGTGGGAGCCTACCCTCGTGGTGCTGCAGGTGCCTGAAGTCGAGGATCATACGGTCAAGGTTGCTAATATGGGCCTTGCGGGCCCTGGTTTTGAAATGTCGGTTTCTGCCACTCCTGCCCTTGGGGCCTGAAGCCACCCTGTGGCGTAAAACCTCCCTGGGACTCAACTCCTCCCTGGGGCCTCTGTTGAAACTGACCTCCATATTAGAACCTCGGCTGATACTGAAATCTAGGTCCTCACTCATTCTGATCATAAAGCTTATACCTTTTCTGATCTCGGTTCCCAGATGAACGCGAGTGTCTAGATGACTCACCTCCCTGTTCTTCTCCCTAGCCTTTCGAAAAGCGACATCTTACTCTTCGAACTTGAGAGCTAAGTCTAAAACTCTGTCGAAGGGTTCTTTATCAAAGGGTAAAAGTGACTTTGAAAAATAATGACCCAAACCCTTGATAAACTTCTGATTCTTCTTGGCAGTAGTATCAACCAAGTACGGAGCATACCGAGTCAACTCGTTGAATTTTGTCACATACTGGGTCACTGACTTTGTACCTTGCGTCAAACTAAGGAACTTTGCAACTAGCTAAGATTTCATAGCTTCAGGTACAAACTGACAGTCAAATTTAGACTTAAAAATTCCCCAAGTCATAACAGTCGTATCCATGCTCTCTTCGACAGAATCCCACCAATACATGGCATTACCATCCAAGTTATGAGCAGCTAATTCTTGTTTCTGTACCTCAGTCATCTGCATCCAATTAAATACGGTGCACACTTACGAATCCACTTCTCAGTTGCAATAGATTCAGTCTCTCCATTAACCTCCAACTGCCTAGGTTCCCAAACTCCTTATTTCTCCTAGCAAATGGGTCACCTTGATTATCCTTATGGTTGTTTTGCACAACTTGCAAAAATTGCATCATCATAGCTCCTACGTCCACCTAAACCAAGTTAGGATTTTCCCCTTGATCATTCGAACCGTTTGGGCCATTAGTGTTATTCCGCCCATTGGCACCATTAGATCGAGTGTTCATCATTACCTTCAAGCGAAAATAAATAATCGTTAATACTTAATAATCCAAACGTTCATAATCTCATTCCACACTTTCGAGGATCACCCAGACCTACCCTAGATCTAGGCTAATCAAATGCTCTGATACCAAAAATGTCACGCCCCGATTTTTGAACAATATAAATTAATAGATTGCCCAAAAACCAAGGCACGTCAAAAACAAATTAAATGGTACAGTCATAAGGCAATAAATGAAATAATAACTTTCCTCAAAATTCTTCCTCTCAAAATGAGGTGCACAATTATAAGTAAATGAAAATTACATTAATCAATTCCCAAATAAATTTCTCACAAAAGTTGAGCATTTATAACTAAACCCTACATCTGATTACCTAGGAATAATAATAATAATAATAATAATAATAATAATAATAATAATAATAATCTAACAAAAAAACGTGTGGACTCCTTAGCTATTGCTACGCAGCTAATACCACTTTTGCCCTCCAATTAACCCTGATAGGTCTCTGGGGCTACGCTCATTAAAAACGCACTCAAATTTGTAAAACAATACAAAATTCGGGTCAGTATATTAATACTGGTGTGAGCAAACTTACAAATCGAGACAATTAAATATTCAAAAAACATGCATTTCACCTTAAGGAAGACAAGTAGTTCTCATTCGAGATGCAAATGAACTGTTAGTTTCTTCCCTTAAGGCTAACATAGTACAGGCTAAAATAATTCGTACATAATTTCATGTTATGATCAATTCAATAGTTTTATTTATTTTTCCTAATTCTTGGCTTCTTTTCCATAATCGCACTCTTCTCCTGTGCAGAACACATCTCACCCAAGTGTGCCTCCCTTGCCCTCGAAGCCACTTGGAGCATACATGACCCAAGTAAGGTGCCACATCGAGTGTCATGTCATCTCACCTGAAGTTCGATACCTGGCAAATATTTCCTAAATCTACACGTACTACCAAACTCACATGGAACGGCGTACCAATATGCAAGCAAGTATGCATACCCATAATTTATATCACACGTATACAATCAAGTCTGTATACAAAATAATTCTTTTTTTTTAGTTGTGGAAAAGAACATTACCAAGTATTTATATTTTTCTAACAAAATCACATAGCTATAGTCATAGCATAGCCATCACATATTTTTCTTTGTTACAGATATCATATCTTTTTTTCCTTACAGATATCACATCACATGCAATAAATAAATAAAAACCATTCCCAAGGTTTTTTTTACAGATATCACATCTACTGTCTGTACTCTGTAGTATCATCTAAGGTTGTCACATCGCCACTTGTCAAGATAAAAAAAATGTGCATTGTACATCACACGAGGTTTTCATTTCCCTTCCCACAGTTTTTTTTTTTTTTTAATTACAACAACAAAATTAGGATACTTATTTCCTTTCATTTCAATTTCCAATTATAATGACTAAACTCTTTTTTTTGAAGAATGATAGAGTTTTGACCACAACTTTTTTTTTCTTTGCAAAAATCCAAAAGTTCTTCTTTCAAAGCGCCTCCCACCTTTTTCAACGTAAGTTTTTTTTTCTTGTTTGTGTGTATGCAAAGAGAAGAAAAAAAAAGGGCTAGGGTTTCTTTTTAAATGAATGCTTTTTTATTAGGGTTTCATTAGCTAGTTAAAATAACCATCGATCATCTCTTATTCACCCCCAGCCTAAACCTAGGTCCTAAATTAAAATCATAAAATATAATTATTTGTAACTATTACCAATTAATAAATACTATCAATAAATAAATATTATTAACTTCTAAGATAATAAAAAATATATTATTGGTAAGTGAATTGGGTGGGTATTACAAAGCATGAGATTTAACTCCTTGATTACATCAATGAACTGATACTTAAAAAACTGCCATCTTATGGAGGATGCTTATTCACAAACTTCCCTGAAATTACTATTAAGGATCCTTGCATGCATCGAAACATTCTATGTGAAATCTGTCATCAGAAGTTCTTACCTTGATTGATGCACAAATGACTATTTTTCACCATCTATATTGCCTAGGCCTTCCAACTAAAGAAACTCTTGCCTCCATGAATCAGTGCCTTGTGAATGTTTAAAGATGTTTTAAAAATGTGAAGGGAAAAGCTGTTGATTTTGTTTCTTCCACTACTTGGAAGAACATCATAGTGTTCGAAACCGGGAAAGTGCTAACCCTGTTGTGAGATATCTCATTGTTGACCAAAAGTTGGATTCGAGCAGACTGTAACAAGGGCGTTATAGCTAATGTAAGATTTGATTCTTATTCAAGACTCTGCATCTATGAACCATCACTCCCATTATAAAATAAAAAAAATAATTAAAAAACCTTTAATTCATCACTTGAAAGCGTAATTGACATTCTAAAAATTCAAGCAAATCTGATCAATTAAGCTCCTCAACTTCATTGGATTCTCCACTAAGGAGTCCCCATTTCCATAGACAGGAAAAGATTCTGTTTTGTTTCAAGTAAAGGGACCAGAACAATAGAGAAAATTTAGAGAGTTTTCCTCTTTTGAAAAGTGGAAAGATATGGTTCCAAGTCAATCGAAAATGCCTCAGTTGGCACATCTGAACAAAATAATCAGATATGGATTTCACTAAAGAATAAATAATTAGCAGGGTGGGTATTTGATAACCAATCTTTTAATGCCAATTGTACGTCTTTTTGTGATTATAAATTCCTTAACATTACTGAGGTTTAAGAAAATTTTAATGTAAATGGAGGAATCTCTACCCCGAATACCCCCTCTTGGAAGCTGGCATGAACACAAAACAATTGTTTCGGAATAGGTTGGAGGAAATATATTCTTGACAGTTGTTTCTTTCGCTCACTAAGCAAATAAGTTAGCCAGAAGATTACTGTTTTAGAGGGGAGGAATCACAATGGAATTCCTCTCATTTTGATGCCATTGTCAAATCACCAGAATCTGATGAACTAACAAAAGCGTATAATCCATTTCTACATTAGACGGCAGACGGCCTAATTCACTAAGTCCTTAGAGAAACAACGAAGGACAGATAGTGGGATTTCTAAATCTTAATTACGGCCATTATCTCATGTGATCAAAAATAATAGTATTCCCTCATCCTTGAAGATAATAATAGTATTCCCTCATCCTTAAAGATATTGTTTCTATTGGTCATGCTATGTCAGATTTTGGCCTCCTTTCCTTCCTATTTATAGGCGACAGACTCCAGTCTGATAAAACCACAGAAAGCTCAAGAAAGTAAGACCTTGTAGAGGCACACGAGGAGTAATATTGTTTCGGTTCATCATTGAAGGGAAACCTCTCTGATGAGCCGAATCAATATCACTCTTGTATGCTTTTGCATACCATGGGCATGCCTCGTCCTAGACATGAGTATCCCTTTTGATCTGCAGTCGTCAATGCTGCAGATGACAAAAACTAAACATATAGTTCAGGAATGTTGCTCTGTGATCCTTCAGTCCACAGCGTATAGAGATGAAAGGAAGATTGAACCTGCATCACCAGTTGAATAGTAAAACTGTAAGTTCCTGAGGTCATCAATTACATTTCCTGACTAGCTAACAATTGAAATTCATTCAAAATTCTGTTTCACTTGAAGGAGCTTTCTTTGTGTAATGTGTGTTCTTATCACCCAACTTACACATATCCAAGGGAAAGCTCAGTTTACGAAATGAGTCCTAAAACTTAAAAGAGTGAAATGGCCTCCGAATCTACAAAGAACTAGTACTAGCATTTACAATTCTGTACACAAAAGACCAACTTGTGCAAGAATCTTTTGCTTATGAAACACTCTCCAACTTTCCCTTGCCACAGCATGCAGGAGTTTTGGCTTGCAACATTCTCCAAACAGGTCTGAACATGCAAATTGGTAACCCCAACAACTGGAGATTTCAAGAGCAAATTGGGAAACTGAATCAGAAACGTAAAACTAGAGCAACTTTTAAAGATTGAATGCAATATGCTGCTTCAACTCTTATCATCCAGTCAAGAATGTCATACTTGTTGCAGGTCAGATGAGCCATATCTTTCAACAGCCTTGTATTTGTCATCCATTATGTCAAGGGATCTCTCTTGCATGCATAGGAGATATATTCGATTTAGTGACTAGTATAATACTACTCTATCTTCTGTACTTTTTTTTCCAGTGCCTCTGTTGTTATTTGCAGTTCAAATTCAAAATTTAAGGAAACATCTTTAAACAGCCTGATCAAGAACTTTGTCACTCTTGCATTAGATGAACTCGAGAAGCTACAACATTCTTGTCATTTTTTTAATATAACTTCTACATTCAAGGGAACATTGTGATGGTAGAATTAACAATCAAAAACACGATAACTACACTAGGCTGGTATCTTGATATCTGTAGTCATTGGCTTCTCTTCAGAAGTATATGGCTGTGGAACTGCTGGCTCAGCAAACTGGCTTCCTGCAGGCTTTGACTCCATTCCAGTAAATGGACTCCTTGTCTGAGCAGTATTCGAGTCTATTTCCATGGCAGATGCTCTAGGAGGCGAAGAAGGTTGCACCTCCACCTCGGGGTAAGCGGCCTTGAACCTTGCTCGAAGGCCTTCATCAACTAATCTTACACCGCTCAATTGATTGCCAAGCGATATCCACCTGATTTATAAATAATAAGAACATAACTTATAAGATCAATGTCCGGGAACCAGAATTCGGAAGATGGATCTGTGTAGAATAATGACATACAATCCCGAACTATCCAATATTTCAACTCTATCACCGAAAATTGCAGACCACGATTCAAGACAAGCAGAAGCTCTGTCGTTACTAAGTGTTTCTTAGAGGGAATGAGAAAAATCTCATAGGATCAGTAGGCCAAGTAAATCCCAATTACTTGCCAGAGTGACTAGTCCTACTTGCTACTCACTCTTGAGGCCCCAAATCAGACCCTATTAATTTGTGCGCTTGCTAAACACAAGACATTTATTTGCTAAACCCGTCAAATCTCAAGTAGTGTCTGTTAATCAAGTCTAATTTTTCACTTTACCTTCTACCTAGGAAACACGGATACTCCGTATCGCCATGTCCTGTCGGACAGTGTTAGACACGTCAGACACTTCCCAAATTGTTTTATAAATAGAACCAAAAAAATTAGGCACTTCTCACATAACTTAGTGCATTTCTTATAATATAATATTTATCAAAAAGTGAGAACCTACTTGTTTAATATAATATTATTTTAGTGTTGTTGATGTAATTTAGTTATTTAGCAATATTAGTCTTTTAGTAAGAGTAGCATTTTCGCAGTATTAGGAGTTATAGTATTATTGTAATTACGTAACAATTAAAACATTGGTTTTCAATTAGGTTTAGGATTTGTTTCTTGTCATAGGAGTTAGGACGTAGGTTGTTCATTGTTAGTTGGTTGATTGAATAAAGAATTTATCTTATTTACTTGTCTTTCAGTTTGCAATTCTCGTTTATTCAATTTCAGTTATCGTTTATTTTCTATTTCTGTTTTATTTTTTATTCCCGTTTATTTGCAAGTTTAATTCGATCATGCGTCTTAGGACTTTTTTTTTTTTTCCTTTTAAATTTGTCATGTATGTGTCGTTTCATGTACGTGCAACATAACTTTCTACCCATATCAAGACTTACTACGTGGTTTGCTCATCATCATCCATGACACTAAGAGCTTGATACCGTACAGTGGCCAAAAATCACAAGACAACTAAAAGACCTGTTTAAAAATATACACAAATTACAATGACATACCCAGCGTGTGTGTTGTGCATTCGAGCAAACAATTCCAGCTTTCTTGTCCTTGGACTTATTCTCTCCAACAAAGGATACATCTGCACTCGCATTTTCATATAATAATGATAAGACAAGGAACACTAAAGGTCCTACCATGACATATAAGTAATTATTGAATTAAACAAGCTACATAAAAATACAAAATTTGACATAATAAGGTCGTGTTACCTCATCCGGCTTACGACTTGTTTCTCGAACCTCTGCAACAAGAACATCTGTATCAATATTCCTGTTCACTTCTGGGTTCCCCTTTATCCCAACAAGACAATGTTCTTTGCTATGGTTGAGCCAATGGCCAGTGCGACCTGTTCTTATAATTCGCTGAAGCTGATTAGTTTTCACCCAAATGAGTTCCTCAATTCGTTTATATCCCCAAAGTTCTAAGCTGAGAGAAGCAAATTGAAATGTATGTCAGAACATGTAAACTTTACAATCATCAATGAAAGTTAACAGCTAATAACATTAACAAATAGGATAAGCATTTTGAAAATTTATAAACCACTGGACATGCAATACTCAAAAGGAGAAGGAAGAGATTAAAGCAATAAGTTGATGTCAGCGCATACTTGGTGAACCACCGATTGTTGAGATGGTTGATGTTATCAAGCCCTGTCAACAAGATTGTTTAATTTATGCATAAGAAACAATATTCAGTTTCCATTTTTTTATAGGTGCAAATAACATGCTTGATTGGAACCTGCGTCATTCACTTGATGGACAGCCTAGAACTCATTTCCAAGTAACAACAAAAAGAACATGCCGAAATGTGCAAAGAAGGCTCACTTTTCAATGTGAAATATTTTCATGAGCTGGCTCTCCTTGATCTCGATCTTTACTTTCAATTACTTCGTTACAAAATTAGTCCAGTCGAAAGGTAAGGTATTCCTCTGAAAGGGGCCCTTCTTTACATATCACCAAGGCACATTTTCTTCGTAAGACCAAATTGCTATAGAAGGTAGGCTTAATCACAATAGGAGTGACTATGCAAATGCCGGCGTCGTATATGTTCAAGCAAATGTCAGTTTACCCCAAGCTTGAAAATATGGTGATTTAACCCACAGGAGATAATCATTGGAAATATGATATGGGTGAGTTGGGTGGTTTCCTAAATACCCAACATGCTCGCATAGAACTTATAGTTGGAAAAGTGTCTCCAACCAAAGGGAAAACTTTGGGAAAGCAGTTCAAATTAAACTTATCCTATATGAGGTAGTGTGGAGGTTACAGCGGAAGGCGGTCCTGGATGGGGAAAGTAGGAGATGTTTTGCTCACAAGTTTTACAAAACTTTATTTACTCTTATACATAAGAGGCAGTATCTGATGTTAAGGATTAATTAAAAAAGATGTATTTTAGTTGGATGACATGGAAGAGTTCTAAAATTCAAAGCTCTATAACACATATTCTAAGTTCAAACACTCCATCCATGTTATAGGTTATGTTTTAAACATGTTGGGAATCCAGTTATGAATTATCACCTGCCAAAAATCTTACAAATATGTCTTTCAATGCACTACCTACCTATCTACAAAGATTGATTCATCCTAAAGTCTTCTGGTTGAACTTTATTTTACATAATATATTCATACAAATATGTCTAATATTAAACATTCAAATTACTCATCACCTATCCCACTTAAACATACACATGAAAGTTGCCAATTGGTTTTTACATGGCCCTTTAAGTGTTGTTCATTTTCACTTTGGCTGTGACTTTTTCTCTCACTTGGCTTTCATTAATGAAATTGCTTCTCCTTAGTAACACACAACCAGAGAGTATGCAAAAGTAAAATTAATCTATGAGCTAGTGCTTCATTAGAAGTTCTAACAAGTTTTTGTATACATACCACTCACGTCCAAGTTCCATTGCACGTCCAGTGACCCAAAGAAAAATTAGACCATCCGTTTGCAGAGCGGGAACATTAAGAGTCCGCATTTCATCATCAGCCATTGTTCCATAAGGTAGTTCCATATGAATATCCCAAGGTGGATCTGCCATAATAACACCAAACTGCCCCAAAATATCCATCCTAAATGAACGGATATCACAGTTAATCCATTGTGACTCACCAAGCTCTACCTCCGAACAATACTCAGCGCGTTGAGTTTTTATTGGTTTAGGTGGCCCAAGAGAGTCGCCGCCTATCATCATGGGTGGTACATCTTGGGATGAGTCGAGTTCATAATGAACATACTTGCACGTCTGACCATGGAAAGATGAGAGTACAAAATAAATCAGACGAACCTTACTACTGCAATACTCTTCAATAATGTGGAAGGAGAAATCACCTTCATGTGTCGACACGTATCCAGAAAAGAACAGTCCCCCAAGTTTATATCAGTGTGTAAAGCGATTATGCGCCGGAAATGGACCTTTTCATATGAAATGTCAATCAAAAGTTCAGAACATGTGATTCCGAAGGCAATATATTGAGGCACTAGCTATATTACAAAATAAACAAGAACCAAATTATTCTAACCTTCCCACATGCAACATAAGAACCAGATTGACGTCGACAGTCATCCTTCGTTAAAGCTGTACAGTACTCCTTCACTTGAGAACCACCTTTGCTTTTGAACTGAGACAGAAACGGAAAAACATTAAAACATGAAGAATATAAAACCATCAATCCATTGAGTAGCTGCATTGTACCCAATATTGGGACCAGCTGTGCATATAAATCATTAACATGTTCCAACTCTTCCTTTGTTTTTCTAACTCCCAAATTTATAAAGAATTGAAACATTCAAAATATAAATGAAAATGTTTATGATATAAGATATGGATACCCAGATGCATAAACACAAAACCCTGAAACTTCCTACTTAAATCAGTTACTACATGTGCAGTTAAACAATTATTAACCATTTTTTTCTTAGTTTATTATAACTATTATTCTTTCTTTCCTTTTTATGTGTACAAATGATGCAAGTAATGTGTATAGCACATATATGTTCATACCTTAAAGTTGATTGTGAAAAAATATTGATAGTATTTGTGTTATTGATATTGTTAGTGAATCTTAAGATTCAGAATTACGTAAATCATGTCGTAAATCTAAGACATGTCTATTACAAAACTAATTTTAAATAGATAAAAGACGTATTATCAAGGATGCACGGACTCGGACACGGACACGGATACGACACGGCGACTCGGCAATTTTCAAAAAAATAGGACTCGGCGACACGGTCAAACTTATTTTTTTAATATATTTTTTTGTAACTCATATGAACATGAAATTATAAATAATAATAGTAAACAATCCATACATATCAATAAAACATTCATTCAAAATTTCAAATGCATCATAAAGTCAAGCTCAAGTCATACTCATAAAGCATATGCATTTGAGAATGTAAAAACTCATTATTTGCAATATTGATTCACTGATTGAAATACTCATTCTTTGCTAATGCTAATCTACTTTTTTTATTCTTTGCAGTTGAAGTACAAAATCAGCAGAAATTAGAAAATCAGCATAAAAGAAAATAAGCACAATACTCATTGTTTTATTCTACTAGTGTGGGAAGAACACATCCTCAAATTTCAGAGACACAGAGAGTCTCATATAGTCATATTCATGAAATCAGAATATGGAAGAAGTAGAAAAAACTTTGAGGATGTGTGTTCAATCAGACATGAATCAGAGATTCAGAGCATAACAAAATCAGTATGAGTGTTGCAATATCAGCACAATACTCATTCAAAAAAAAAAAAAGCAGAAAAGAAAATCAAAGATGAATCAAAGAAGAAATCCGAGAAGAGAATGATACATAGTCGCATAGACTGATGGAAGAAAATCGCAGAAAAAAATAAATGAAGAAGAAAGGTACCTGGAGAAGATCTCAAAAGAGTCTTGATCGACAGTCTGGAGAAGATCTCCATAAGGATGTCCTCCGAAAGTAGAGAAAGGTCCATGGCACGAAGATCTCACCTTGAATTTGCAAGTTCTGAGGATGAAATGAAACCCAAGTCAAAATCGATCGAACCCTCTCTCTGTCTCTCTCCCTCTCCCTCTCCCTCTCTGTCGACATCGACCGAAATCGATCGAACCCTCTCTCTCTCTCCCCCTCTGTCGAAATCAACCGAAATCGATCGAACCCTCTGTCGAAGTGTCGATCGAACCCATCGAACCCTCTCCCTCTGTCGATCGAACGAACCCTCTCCCTCTGTCTATCGAACCTCTGTCTATCGAACGAACCCTCTCCCTCTGTCTATCGAACGAACCCTCTCCCTCTGTCGATCGAACCCTGTCAATCGAACCCTCTCCCTCTCACTTTCTGTCGATCGAACCCTCTCCCTCTCCCTCTCCCTTCTCTGCTGGTTTAGGGTTTGTGGGAGGGAGGGGAACCAAATAGTCGAAGAGGAGGGTTTATTTGCAATTGACCGAGTCCGGACCGTGTCTGACCGAGTCCGGACCGTGTCTGACCGAGTCTTGACCGTGTCCGGACCGTGGTCAACGAATTTTGACCGTTGACCACGTGTCCAATACGTGTCGGACGCAAATCCGTGTCCGACACGTATTTGACTCGTGACTCGGAGGTTTTTCGAAGAGTCGGTGCATCCTTGCGTATTATCGACTGTAATGAAAGAGTTTTTTATACGGTTCAGAATGTTGAGCTACTATGGGACAAAATACGCATAGGATGGCAGTAACAACAAAACATATGTTAAGGTGGATGTGTGGTAAAACCCGTACGGATAAAATTAGAAATGAAAGAATTAGGAGATACTTAGGTGTAGAGCCCATAAATAACAAAATTAGATAAAGGTGTTTAACGTGGTTTGGTCACGTGCGGAGGAGACCAAGCACGGCGCCAATTAGAAAATGTCTAGATTGGCAAGTTAATGGAGGGTGTAGACAGAAGAGCGACTATTGAAACTTGGATGAAGGCGGTGAAGGAAGACATCATTGAGCTTGGATGAGGCGAGGATATGTGGGAAGACCGCATTGCTTGGAAAACCAAAATTTATGTAGCCAATCCCAAAAGTATCGGGAATGGGCTTTGATGATGATGACGTGTCATAAGAGTTCAAAATTTAAGGAGGGATATTGTTTAAGAACATCATTAATATATGGTAATTAAATGCCTAGTCCCTTTATAACTTTAGGCTTTAAGGTTTTCTTTTGCATTTCGATCGAACACACAGAGTCCGATAGCGATGATACAGAAAGAAAACTGTAGGCTAATTTTGGGGCTTTTTTGGTTGATCGAACAAGACCACAGCCATACAAGATGTCTAATTCGAACACACTACTTCACTAACAAATACAGCTTAGACTTACCCACGTGATTGACTCGGTCGATTCACCCTCAATCACGACGTTGTGATTCGGATCTTGAAGCATTCACAATTTGACACGATACAGGGGATTGCGATGTTTGGTCTGATTTAACTCGCGATTTTTGAACAACACAGATAGATACCACAAGATATTAGGACACCCGTATGTCCTAAACTTTCTAAACTTTCATATCCTATCTTTGTACCCCATATCATTAACTAATGTGTGTTGGAAACTTGAAGTATCCAAATCCAACAAGTGTCCAATACCTTTGTACCCCATATACATAACATAGATTGTAGTCATGATTCAATAAAATCATAACTGTTCTCCGCAAACTAAAAGGGAATTACCTAGAGGAAATTATTAAAAATAAATAAATAAATAAATAAACAAACAAACAAACAAAGAACAAAATAAATAAATAAATAAAACTAGAATCTTGTAGGACCCGAATGTGATGGACTCCAAATTTCCTCTAATCATAAAAGCCACTTAAAGATATGCCAGATAATTATCATGTCTCTCCCCATCGAGGGGAGTCTAGAAGTCACTAGATGAGGACATGTTGACTTCAAGGATATCCCTTTTGAGGTTGCCAACAGCTAAATCTAGTTTGACTCTATCTTAGGTGGTATATATGTATTTAATGTTTACTTCTGGTTCTCGTATTTATGCTAACACAGGCATTTTGAGTCTAACACTATCGATAAATTATTTCCCTTGGAATTTGTGTTCAATTGTGTTAGTGTGCATTCAACAATGAGTATATGACTATCAAATCGCTATAATCAATGGGAATGTTAAACATTACCTAATAGTTTGTTTTCCTAATGTCTTGTTGCACAAATGACACTATGATAAAAGGATCATGAGTAAACTATTTTCTTCTCTTAGCAGTACTATATGTCTCAACCTTCACCGACGAACACTCAAACACCACATGTAATCAGAGCTAAAGTCTATGTAAACAAAATAAATAGATAAATTACTTAAATGACTTGTATCAAATAGTTTAGAATTCGCGAACCTTTGCAGTGACAGCAGTTTCCCTAGCAGTAGGTCTATTAATAAGGTCCAAAAGCTCCTTTCCAGTCTTACTCTTCTGCATTTCCCTGAAAGACTTCTTACTCAGCAATGCTTCAAGATCCTTCATATCATCCTCTTCAGTCCTCTGCTTCACATTCGGCGAATTTCCTCCACCCATTGTTCCACTCATCCCCATAGGTGGTCTATGAAGAGGAGGAACACCACCAGCCATTCCTCGCATATTCCCTGCCATCCCCATTCCTCGATGCCCGCCTCTCGGAAACATCATCCCTGGCGGAAACATCGGTTGCATTCCAGACATATGTGGATCCCCCCACATATCCGGAGGCCTCATCATACCTCCTCCTCCTCCTCCACCACCCATTCCAAAACCAACAACATTGTTGTTGTTATTATTACTATTATCAGTTTGTTGCTGCAATTGATTTTGATTACTCTCATCACCCGAATTCATCTCAAGCTGCGAACTTTCGGGCAATTCCTTAACCAACCGATTCCTATCAATTGCCAAAACCAAAACCCTAGACTTCCCACTAACCAAATACTCCTCCAATTCAACTCCACTTTTATCCTCCCCCATTGACCTCAACGCCATTTCGACCGCCAATATCCCTCCAGACTCTCCCCCAAGCTCAAGCAACGCTGCCTTGTCCTCCGCAGTAGCATTCTGATCACTCTCCAGCTTCCGAAGCACCGCCCGCGAATCCATCGCAGAGAACGGCACCCGTTCGAGCAAACAAACCGCCACCATTGACCTCACAATTGAAAGGGGGCTCCCACTTCCATCCAAAATCTTCATATTCGACTCTGGGGTGGGTTTTGGAGGGGTTTTCGAGATGGGTTTCGTGTTTTGAACCCTACGAGTGATGGTTTCAGGTTTGGGGCTTTGCAAGGTGGTGTTGGTTTCAAGATTAGGGTTAGGGTTTGAGGTGGGAATTGGGAGTTGAAGTGTGGGTGGAGGGATTGGGGTTGGAGTGTAGTGAAGACCATTAAATGCAGAGACGACTCTGAGTGATAGATCGAGAGTTGATACGAGATCAGGAACTATCGTTTGAAGAGAAGCGATTCTTTGTTGTTGGATGAGATGTTGAGTTTCGATTCGGGTTTCGAGTTGCTTTCGCATCTCTTTGATTGCTGCAATGTCTTCATTGTTGCTCTCTGTTGGGGTCTCCATGTTTTCGTTCTCTCTCTCTGTATCAGATTACTTAGCAGTGATGCAGGTGGCGGGGATTTCTGCAAGTTTTCATGAAGAGAGTGAAGAAGAAATGAGTATGGAAGCGGATGTTAGAAGCACCCTTACCCACTCTAAAAGCACCTTACTATCACTATTGTGCGACACCTCCGGTGAGGAAAAATTATTTAACTAAACCTTTTTGATAGGTTCTTAGAGCATCAACGATCATTTGTTGTCAAATGTGTAATGGCTCAGTGGTTGAGCAGTGACGAATAGTATCACTAGGTTACAAGGTCGAACTTAGTCGCCTTTAATCAACTTCATCCATAGCCAATGGGATACTAGTTCGGGTGGTAGGCTTGTGTGGATGGCATCATAAGTATAAGGTTCAAACTCTGTCAACGGTGTTTGAGGTGGGAGGAGTTAAGGGATTAAAAAAATCCATCTCATTAATGCTACAATTTAAATTTTATGGGGCGAAATTAAGAACTCGATCATTCTCCTTACGAAATGCAACGCAGCCTAATTAGGAATCTACATGGTTTTGATAAACTATATTTATAGTATATTTAGAAATGAGTTTTTTAGTCGAAATTGCAAAACAACCGTGGATGCCGTTAAATGTTTTACTCTTTAAAAGTCTATGTTTAGCGGTTTAAAACTAAATTGTACAACCTTGACTCGTGAAAAAAAAAAAAAAAAAAAAGGTTTCTACATATAGGGCGGACAATGCGACTTTAGCAGCATATCATTCTTTGCTAGATGTTTCTCTTTCCCCGTATTTCATATTAAAAACTCAACTGATTACCTGAAGAACTTTGACTCTAACGATTGTGTAAATGTTGCACCATCTTGGGCTTACCTCCTGCAAACCATGCTCCTCTTTCGAAGTTCAAATGTCAAATTGATTTGCTATATATCGGGAAAAAATGATTTCGATAAATTTTAAAGTTTAGATAAAAATAAATTATGAAGATCTAATAACACTTTTGTATTTAATGAATGAAAATACTCCAAACTCCAAAAAAATTTAATACGAGTGAAATTGTAAAAAAACCAAAGTAGTGACTCTAAGCTTATTTCGTTGATGGTTTTGTTTTTCTTCCCATTAATCACATGTCTAGAAGAAAATCCTAAAATGAGTCACGATTTTTTACCTGTAGAACTCGGCTAATTTTATGATGGCAGAGAATTTCTATCTCACAATTTTTTCATTAAGCTTCTTTTTTCTCCTCATTTGAAATGATCTCCACCGCACAGTATGATAAACGCAGCCAACACACATTAATTTTTCACCTTTTAACATTTTTTCTAGAGGTGTAGTATATAAACGGTTGTTTTTATACATGTCGTGTAGGTTATAAAATGGTAAATCAAAGTTATGATAAAGATATTGGGATAATGTTGGCTTAAATAGTCTCACATCAAGTAATGAGGAATTGTCACTAAAGTTTATAAAGAGAAGACCCACTCCCTAATAATAAAAAGCCTTTGAGACAAGTAACTTTATTAGTAATCAAATTCTTGGCAACAAAAAACATAGCCTAAGTTGCTTACACTGTGAAATGAAGTATAGAACATATATTTCCTAGTTCCGAGTTTGATTAGAATACTTGACAGTCGTCAACAACCACTCTTTTTGTCGCATCTAGACCTCTAGAGATGATGTAATTGTATTTCTTCCACAAATCATGTTTGTACCTGGAGTCAACAAAACCAAAAATGAAAACAATGATATTATAGTTCCTTGTGACCGAAAACCAGAATCTCATGATTCATTCACATCATGATGTATATGAAAAGATTTAAAAAAAAAATATTGGAATCAGAGCTCTAGGAATGGAAATGGAGAGATTCTAGCTGGCCTGGGTCAGCGCCTGGGTGGCCGCCTGGGAAGCTCCTTGGCATGTGCCAAGGAGGCATGCCAAGGAGCCTCCCAGGCGGCCACCCAGGCGCTGACCCAGGCCAGCTAGAATCTCTCATGGAAATGAACACATGCCATGAATATGCAATGTGGACAAATCTTCATGTAGTAACCTATTTTCAAGTCTTCTATAACTTGGTTAAATTAAGGACTTCAATAGATTTTGATGGTGAGAAGGGTAAAAACAAGCTCACGATTTTTCAATAAAATCAAAACCATCAACGAAAAAACATTTGAAATTAATATCTATAATAATAACTATGAAATTCAATGAAAATATATACCATTAAACAACTCAGAACAAAATTGAGCCTTATATAAACCACATTTTTCTATGAAATTGTATTAGAATCTTATTTTGTTTAAAATTTTCAATTTTTTTTTTAATCTTCAACTAATACTAATTTTTTATTATTTTGCAATTTTAGTTATTACTATCGTTTGCCCATTACTATGGTTATCAATATTGTGACCTTATTTTAGCTTAAAATGAAGTACACTGGCTTCAGTTTGATATATGCAATATATTTTTATAGTTGTATTTTTTTATTAGTTATTAGCTTGAGTAGAAGAAAAAAAATTTAACTCCACCTTTGATAACTAATATTATTTTTCATCCCCCAGCCCCGACTAAAATCCTGAATCTGCCACTGAGTACAACGATATATCTCATGGAATAATAAATATTAAAAAACTATTTGAACTGTTATTTGTTGTACAACTCTTTGGTCTTCATAAAACAATATGAATGTGGAATTGTCTCCCACGCGAACAAACAATGGTTCAAATATTTCTACATTTGAAATCAGCATTTCTCATAATTTTATGCAATATGATTTGAAAGTAAATTTGATTTTTTGAATAAATAATAGTGGTAATATAAAACCATAATTCTCAGTGTTGCAACTTCAAGGGGCGAAAATATAAAACCATAATTCCCATTGGCTACTAACTGTCTCTTGTGAATATTGTTTAACTGCAGATTGGAGTAGTCATTGGTGTCCAGGTGTGGGTCAAAATGTCGGGAGGAGCAGATCTATCTTAGAGTGGTTGTCCCAAAAAATTTTGTAGTTGAATAGAACTGCAGGCAGATTGGAGGTGTGGATGAAAATGTTGGCAGTATAATTTTGAATCGTTTTTTCTTCGGTGGCATGTTGCATTGTTCACCTATTTCCTTCCTGATGGCCAATCTTTTAACCTTGGTTGTTCTCCTCGTCCTCTGCAGTGGGTTTTTAGAAGCTAGAACCATGGATGATCTCCTAGTATAAATATTCTTCCTGATGGCCGGTCTTTCAACTTTGGTTGTTCTCCTCGTCCTCTGCGGTGGGTTATTAGCAGCTAGAACCATGGATGATGATAGGGACCACCCCAGTGAAGATTTCAGCACCATGGCCTTTTATGCTGCCACTGCCAGCTGCAATGTTACCGTCTGCATCACAGGACAAGCTCAACCTACTTTGTTGCATATGTTGGTTTGAGTGTGGTAACCGCAAGTAACATGAATTTGGTTGTTACCAACACTATGACAGTCTACGCTTCCTGATTATTACCAATAAAATGAATAATAATCAATATTTTACATTTCAGTAGTCAAATATTTTACTTCCTAGTGCTAACATACATTAATAGGAGATGAAACAGGTTAATCAACATGCATCCAATAATATTCCAACGTTCTAATGCACATGTTATCTCAAGTAAGCAACTTAACTATATATTTACTTTTATTTATACATTACAACTGATCAAATAAATAACTCATATCGACAACAATAGTTTTTTATGCTCATGCATGCAATTTTTTCAATCCTAGAGGTTTAAACTCACAAAAAAATTTTCCTCCTTAGAAATGATCTCGATCTCACAATATGCAGCCAAGAAACATCATTATTTGTTCATTTTTCACCTATAACTTTTAGCATATGCTGCATAACTATATGTTTACTTTTATCTATACTATATACTATTAAAGCTGAACAAAATAAAAACCTCTCCCTTACTCTTAAAATAGAAAATTGCCACATCGTCATTCATCAAACAATAAGGAAATAAATGTGATTTTTCCTAACAATAAAGAGGACAAATTTGTAAGTTTGAAATTAACATCCCAATTTGTTCTACATATTTAATTCACTCGTGACTTGTGTCCAACGGGTTTTAAATTATTTTGATATATATATATATATATATCCTTCCTAAAACTACTCCATCCGCTCAAAATAATATGAAGGCTAAATATTGATTTGTATTTTTGATAATATCCCAAAAATAAATAAAAAAATAAAAACCGAGAGAGAAAGTACAAAAAGTTTGAGAATTGCATTTGAAACTAAAAACTAATAGAAGAATAAATATAAAGGCTTACCAATTTCCCAAGCCATACATGTTAAGTAAAAATGTCAGAAACCTTCAACTTTCCTAGAAACAACAAATACCAGTTAAAACAATGGTTAATTACAAAATATATTGACTAATTATGAAGAGTTTTTATGGATAAGGGTGTTACCTCAAAAACCACGAAACCAGAATTTACCTTCATTGAGAATAAGCTACGATGAGTAAATTCAAAAGAGAGTTAGTATTAGAGACGAGAAAAAGTGAAGACACCATTGCACAGCATGACTTACATGCCACACCTGTACATATCAATACACTTCACACTCAAAAACATGATCTAACAAAATGAAACTATTAGCTAACTATGCAATACAAGGGATCAACCTAACTATACTGCTTAACTCTTCATTTTACTATTAAATTTCCTTAATGGATTGTAACACAAAAATTTAAGTTAGAGGATACCTAACATATTCCCCATAAATGAACAAATGAAGGAAGTCTGAAGAAGAAAAAACAAACAGAGGGAAAGACATCAACCTGTGGTCATGATGAGGATGACAGATACAAAGAAAGTGAGGTTTCTCTTCTAGAATAGCTTTACAGCACTCACAATGTGCATTGCATAAACACTTCCAGCTCCAGAATTGGCAAATATCACAATCAGAACGTGTTCTTTCACGTTGAAAGGTTCAGGATTCAAAGTGAATGACCATAAGGTGCCTTCAAAGATGACATGCTTTGTGATGGTTTGGCCATCAGATGGCCTAGTGGAACTGCAGCTATATAACTGCTGTAGAGGTTATGGAGATGGATTGTTCTCTGTACCAAAAGAACTGGTCCACAAATGACAAGATCACGCATGAGATGGTGGTTCCTACAGGTAGTGTAGGTTTATCGATGGTCAGCACAGCAAGTGCTACTTGCTTGATTACCAAGATATCAAATTCTAGTGTAGATTACTTGTCAAACTGTCCTCCATGGCCATGGTGAAGTAATTGTGTTTGAGAGAGTTTGTTTAAGAAAGAAATGTTAAGTTAGGAGATTCATTCAGAACCTTAGGACTCTTGGAGCAAATAATATATTTTTAACATTTAAACTTGTCATTAGTTTAGTGTGTGAGATCCTGAATTTCACCAAGTGCTTATATAGAAACACTTCTCATCTCTTTGCTTTCTTTGACTCTTCTCTCATATTTCCAAAGACTCTGCCACACCTCATTCACTAACCTCTCAACTTGTTTACTGTCAACCAGTCTCAATTCTCTTTATGCCAATTCTCTTTATGCGCAATTTAATATGTATCCGCATACCTGTTTTCAGAGCCAATAACTCCAAAGCCAATATGTCATCTTTGTTCATCGTCTCTGTGAACATGCATAAAATTTCTCCTAGAGAGCCGCGAGCCAATCCTCCAATGCTACCTTCATCAATCCTAACTAACCCATCAGTGCTAAGTTTGATGATGTCAGAAGGAGGGTTTTCCCACCAGCAGAAGGTACTATAAGGACGCACAAGCTGAGGTTGCAAACCCAATCTGTTGAATTGAGTATTATTTTGCCAGGTGCATCTCATTTGATTTTATGTCAAGAGGATTTGCATCCCGGTGTTCATCCTCGAGCAAAAGTCAACTAATTCAAACCATCATGACATGTAGATCATGCTCACAGCGAACAAACTTCTATCATTACAAGCATGAAATTTATGCTCATATAATTTCACAATAAGAAATCGGTATATAGATAGCAAAACATGCGAGGCTATGAAAAATAAATAAATGAATAAATAAGAAACCAGTTGCCATTTCTTATCAAGGCCCTTGCACCCAGAATCCAAGCTCAAATCCCAAAAGACTGAATCCGAGATAACATTCCTAAATGAATGTATAAGCTCTGCACATGTTGAATATGTATCGAGATTTTTATTTCTATGAGATTATATTATACTCACATAAATGCAATTAAAATTAGGGCAATCTGAGGAGGATGATAGAATCTATTGCGCGTTGGTGAACTATCGTGATAGTCGAGTTCTACATCCGAACTCTATCCAAGGTCGACAAAGAGGGAGCCAAGGCAACGAGAAAATCATCTCCCCACAAAGGATAAATCCCCTAGGAAGAGACGCCAAAAGTAACTCGGTTGATTCCATGACTAAACTGACTTATAATTGGCGGAGTGGTTCTTTACGTGTTGTTATCCGCCCATGGCTATATATAAATAGCTTCCCCTGGTATAGTTGATATGCAACACCATAGAAATGGCAATGTGTGTTCGTTTCCTACTTTTTCTTATTGCTTGTAGGTTCCTGTGGATTTGCAAGAATCACACCCATACTACCAGTGAACACAGTTCAATTTGCGCAAAGGCCTGATCAGGAGGCGGCTGCAGCGCTGCCTTCATCTCCATTGGCTGTCAACACAACTGGCAGTCTTTTGCATTTGCTGGTTCAGTTGCTGCCGTGATATTCATTACATCAAAAATAAAATTAAAGGAATGGGATGTAACCAAATGATGTTATAGTAGTGCATAGCCTCTGTAATGAAAATTATACAACTTTTGTAGCCACCATATTGTTTTCCACCATATTGTTTTCACTAATAGATGCATCCCCATGATCATCAAGACAAAAAATTCAACTACTTCTGATCATCCAGACAAAAAATTCAACTACTTCTGATCATCTTGACTAGCAGGTGATTTCACTATACATGCATGAAATCTCATGCACATATAATGAGTAATTGAACAGGTGATGTATCACCAGAACTGGATCGTTGACAAGATTCAAGGCTTCTACTATTATTTCTATCTTCCTGTTTCACTCAGCTAAAAAAATTCACCTGGTTATAATTTCTGCTTAGCGAAAAGAAACATTTCCAAATTAGTATATGGCATGTGAGATCCTGTGGCTCTTTTACCATTTTCCTTCAGGCAGGAACTAAAATTAGGTGCTCAACTATGCAGTAGATTAAGTTCTTGCTTAGCAAAAGCATTGCTGACAGTAACATGGTCAAACAAGTATTTCATAGAAATTTATGGAAATTATAAAATCTACAGCTAATCTATTTGCACATGTCTTAGTATCCAATCAAGTTAACACAGATCCGGAGTGACACCACTCACAAAGCCTTTACCAACCTATTTAGTTCGTAGCCTTAAGTCTGCAGCTTGAACAAACAAGGGCATAGATAGCATAACAAGCAAGGCTATGAAAACTAAATAAATAAACAAATAAGAAACCAGTTGCCTTTTCTTATCAAGGCCAGTGCACCCAAAATCCTCGAAACTCAAATCCCAAATGACAGATAACAAACTTAAGAAAAGTTTACCGCAAAACCCAAAATCCAAGATATATCCTGAATGCCTAAGGCAACATACTGAAAACGAACGTTATATATTTTAATCCACGAATTCACAATCTTGAATCAAGAAAAGATATTGTGTTGGTTTCGCAAGATAGTCGGGTAATTTTCCCTAAAACCAGATAGGAAGTACGATAAGTGAAACAGAAACCAATGAGCAAAACAAACTTCACCTGGTTACAACACCTTACCACCGGTCTCAAAATACGCAAAATCACATACTTAGCCATATCAATAGATACGATTTTAATGTCATCGAATTCTAGCTATGGTCCTTAGATAACAAACGCAAACACATGTAACGATGGACTGGCATAATTGAATAATAGAACGATCACTAATTTAGTTTCTTCAGCATTCTAGCGCAAGGACGAACCACACACGTAAACAACTATCAATCGTTCCTCGCACTCAAACCTCTGGGATCGTTCCTACATAGAAATGAAAATTAAACAGTTTGTGATGCTTCATGTTGTACTACAGTTCACGAGATCTTACGGTCAAAGAAATGAAAGTGATCGAGCGTATAGGAAATCGCATGTCACCTGTAAACTATTCGTTCAACGCCTACCACGAGGTCTACCACCCGACCTCGGACCTGGATGGCGAGCGAATTGTAGCCTTAAAATGGCTGAGTCACGGTCATGTTCATCGAATTTATAACCTGCAAAACGGAATTGATTGATTTACGCTGCGTAACGCGACGATACACTCTTGAACGAGGCATTTCACACGAAAAGATGACACGACGAGCGTAACTATCAAATTAACTTGCATAATACAAGCTCCTACCAAGACTGGAGAAGGCATTCAAATGCATGAAACTTAAATGATTAATAGTTTAATACTTTCTCAACCAAATCTGCATGTCATCAACGAAGGTTCGTGGTTTCCAAGATAAACACACTACACTCCTTTACAAGGACTGAATATTCAATATAAGATCCCTAAGATTTTGTTTCCATGTAATAACAAACTAAACCACCATTCTCCCTTCATGAATGACAATCTAATAACAATCGATAATTTCTTAAACATGATTACTACAACAACTTTTTAAATACGCTTTAACAATTATTAATATGAAGGATATGGAATGTGTAGAGAAATTGGAAGCCTGAGACAAACGCCTTAACGTTGTAGCCATAGAACAATTGAGAAAGAACGTCACATAAAGCAACAAGCCCAAGCCAAAATATGACCAATGTGAAGAAAATGATAGCCAAATACGAAGGCCTCGACGTTGTGAGGAAAAAGTATGCTCTAACTAAAATAATGTAAATATGAATTTAAAATGAAATCGTCCATAACGATTGAAAACTGAGAAAGAGTGTCATATAGAGTGGGCAAAAAGACCAACCCTAAAATTGGATGCTAGATAATTGATGCCCAATTGGGTCCACTCCTCTGTAATTCTCAAAAGAAACACTTAGAAGTTCGAACTTTTTTCCTTTCAGATAACCACATATGATATCCTAAAGCATCCTACCATTAAATACTTGAGGTGATTCTAGAATCCACTTTCAGTTACACTAGCTTGTTTATATGGCCCAACCTCTTCCTCTCCATCATTTTTTTCCATAAACCATGTATGAGGCATCCCATGACAAGCTCGTGTCCAAAACTTACCCCATGACAAGTTCATGTCCAAAACTTAAACTATGACAACAAACAAAATATATTGTTTGTTAGATCACATAAAGGTAAATGTGGAACATAACTGTTCTCAATGCACTCAGAGAACTAACTCTCCGTTCTTCTCAAGTATTTTCATGCCAATGTTTGGGTGATTTGGAGAGACAGGAATGGCAGGATTTTCAAAGATTTCAAAAGCCAGTTGATAAGTTAAGGACTGACCATGTCACTTTGTGGCTATGGGCTTGCAATTGGGATAAATTTAGTCAGATTCAATTCTCTACATGCACATTTAACTGGGATTGTATAGTGCATTCAAGTAACACATGATGAATACTTTTTGAGGAGGCCGATGGTTTTGTGGGTTTTTTCACTGAGTCCTGCTTTTCATATAAATACATTTAAATATAGTGTTATGTTGATAATAATAATAATAAGAATAAGAATAACAATAAAAGATATTCTCAAAATAATTGATCAGAACTAACAAATTTTTTGAACAAATAATAGAAAATGTTATTGGCGTATCAAGATGACAATTCCTTTCTATTATCTTAAGCGGGAATTTTTCCTTAAATATTTATTCTACATTTTTCATTCACTTAACATGATATTTTCGGTACCATGCCATCCATGTAAAAGAAAAATACTCTAGCAATGACTACTGCTAATGAATGAAAGATAAGCATGAAAATGCTACAGTTTTTGTTGCTTGTGGCATAAAAAGAAACACCAGAGATAAGTAGCAAAAGGTATTTGCTAATGCAAATGAAGATACATTTCATCAAATGTAGAACAAAAGTGAGTATCATATGTTCACCTTGTAAAGCATCCAATGCAGTTGCCGCCTCAGCTGGTGTACCAAAATCAACAAAACACAAGACCAGTGGGTCACCTCCAGACTGCAAAAAGTAGTAGTTAGGATTCTTTGAACAGTAGGACCATGACGTAAACCTTTTCTACACAGAAAATGGATAAACTTACATGTCGAGCCTCTTTGTTTACAAGTCTTACTTCTTTGAAACCTACAAAAGGGCGAAAAATATCTGCAAATGGCAAGTGAAGGAGTAACCACAGAATCTATGTGCATTAGCAGGATGCATTTACATGCCCAATGAAAGGATACGAGAAACTTCCCGCCGCGAACAGTCTCCGGGCAAACCCTCCACAAAAAGTGTATTAGAAGCATCTGGAGGAAGAGGCAATGTAGGCTTTCCACCACCAATTGCAAAACTCTGGCCTTTTCCAGCTGCTGGGTCAAAACTCCCAACACTACTTATACGCAGATCGTCAACAGGATGATGACTAACCAGTACCCTATTCGCAGATCTACCAGATTCCCCACCACCATAAGATCTACCTGATTCCCCACCACCATACGATGGAATTTGCTGCAAGAAGTATGCAAAAAATTAGTAAGACTTCACGGATAACCAATCATAAAACAAAATCAATTAATTTCATTTCTAATACATACCCCACTGCGTAAGTAATGATCATAAGATGCTCCAATTGAGTCAGAATCTCTAATCACACGATGACCAACCTTTTCATCTTCACGGGAATAATAACCAGGCAACCCATGACCGCCAGGGATATCTAAAAAGTAAAGGAAATGAAGTTTAGGAATAGAAAATAATGGAAAAAATAGCATGTTCACACTTCAAAAAATGTCTACAACACTTCCTTTGTATAAGTTGACTAATAAGTGATGTTTCCATGGCAAGTCCTAAACAGGAACTCTGCAAAACTGATGGGAAAAATAACACTTGGAAATTGGAAAAATGCAGTTTGTACCTAAATATGTCAATAATTCCCTATTGTTGCAAAAAACTTGAAGAAATTTGTTTATACTAAAACAATTTCTCGGCTAAATGTACAAGCATCCTTTTAATTCTAGGGGAAAATCACTTGGAACCCCACCTCTTATGGTATGTGGAACACCAGGCCTAGCAATTTTAAAAGATAAGTGCTAACAGACACTTTTAAACCTTATGCATTGATAGACCATGGAACCCACCTTGACTCAATTGTATAGCCTAAGTGGCTTACGCCTCAAGGTGAAGCTTGCAACACGCAAACAGTTACATATCAAGGTATAAACACATTAAAGGCTGACATTTCTAATTGGCAAACGCTAGCCATATGCCTATACCCCTTTTCTACACTTCAGCACAGGTATATGGCTTTAGTTGCATATTACGTAAAGTTTCTTAATTTCATTTAAAGATAAAAATATGTCCATTTGCTTTTACGCAAATAACATTTCCAAGCTTATTGCAAGTTTCTAACTCAGAAAAATGAAAAGATGTAAGAGACTCAGAAGATATCCAAACCCAGGATTGTCGTTGTGTTTTAATGTTTACACCTCAATGCATAAACTACTTAAACACCTTAACACCATACCAACGAATGTAAATCTTAACCAGTTGATAAATGCGTCCTGCATTCCTGTTACAACCGCCACTGTAAAAAATATGATCCCTCAGTAGCTTTCTGAAAACTTGAGTTGCCAAGCAGTGGAAAACCAACACTTAGCCTGAAATCATAAAAGGGGTTTAGAAATATGATTCCACTTGTGTAAAAGAAACTCTTTGATAAACTCTTCCATGACGAGTTTAGGATCTGATTTTCTCTCTCCCATTGATGAGGCTAACACTCTTGTAAAACTCATCACCTTGTTGGAAACAAAAGCAGCGTGTAATGCCTTCAGTTGTAAGGTGTAACCAAGCGTCAAAATACTGATCTGACCTGATACTTCCATGTGTAAAAACCCATGTAGTCAACGCATAGAGGTGAGGACCCACCTCACCGCTTAAAGCGACAAGTGAAGCAACTAAAAAAATCTCTAAAAATGCATGTCATCTATATCTAAGCTTCTAAATAGAAAAATCAGGTTTTATAGTAGGATAGAAAGGTATGCAATTCCATATGTAATTAAAGAACATAAATAAATGCATTTTTCATTATATAAAATAATTATGGTTTGGTTTCATATATATAATCACATAAAGAATTAAAGATAAAATAAAATAGAAAATATTATTAATTTTGACTATATGACATAACACTATTTTTACAAGAAAAAAAATGTGTTAGACACTCATGGATACTTCCATCGGATACTCCATGCTTAGATCATCAACTTTTCAAATATCTTTGAAAATTTTCAATTTCAAACTAATCTTACAAGCATACTATGGTAGACTGGTAGTACATGCGTAGCAATATTGACTAGTGAATGAATTTTGACTAATAGTTCAAAACTTATTGTAGAAAAGTATAATACCAATATGTACAAGTGTCTCCCCTAAACGTGTCCGATACTTCATATCCATGTCATTTTTACATATATTTTTTATAAGACAAATGCAAGCTTAAAGCAAAGCGTCCAGACATTGATTCGATCCGCTTTTCGCTTTAAGTGAGTTAAGTGAGAATTCATACAATAAACACTGAGAATTCATGGTCACACTATATGGAGCATATAGTTGCTTTTCCTGATGTAAAACACTGAATGTGTAATTTTCTCGTTACGTGTAGCTCATACAAGAAACCGCGAATCTACTCCCTATTTTACCTTGGGTATAACAAAGTGTCAGATTTGGGTTCGGGTTCGTTGTTTCAATTATTATATCAGTAGAAAACTTGAAAAGGTTACCAAATTTCCAGTCCTGCCTCACTCGCATCCTTAACCCAGCTAAACTACTTTCAGTGAACACACACACGGAAATTGCCCTTGCAATGCAAATGTGATATTCAGACATCAAAGACTCTTCCTTTAAGCAAAGGTACAATTTTTTGATAGAAGTAAACTAGGTTAAGTATTTTTGAACAAAAAAAAAACGAAAACTTTGTAGATCCATAACCCTAATGACGTATTGATTAGTTGATGTCGACAAACAACGAAGAATTACTCGAAATCTATGAAATTTGAACAAAAACAGCGAAACCCTAAAAATAAAATTGGGAGAAAAGAAAAGAAATTAGAGTTTACCGTAGTCGGAGCGAGGGCGTTTGTTGTATTGTTGCTGCATAGAAGCCGCCGCCACCATGGAAGAAGGAGGGGCTGTCTCGCGTCACTGTATCTCCAGTAACCATCCGCCATTGCTCTTGCTCTTGCTCTTGCTGTACGAAGCCAAGGTGTTAAGCGATATATATATAGAGAGAGAGAGAGAGGATTATAGAAGGCGTGCAGGAAAAGAAATTGAATTAAAGGTAAATAATAAATAATATTTTTTGAGCTTTGCTACAGAGCGAGGGAGGGGTCGAGGGAAAGGGGCGAGCACCCATCCTCCTCGGGATGAGCGCATTGCGTTAAAGATACGCACGAGCACTTATTCCGAGGAGGATGGGTGGTTACACCCATCCCTCGCTCCCTTTCCCTCGACCCTTCCCTCGACCCCTAGAATTTTCGATTTTTTTTAGGGTTATTTGCTATTTGCGTCGAATAATAAATAACTATTTAAAAAATATTCATCATTAATCAATATTTCAGTCTCCCCCCAAGACTAGCAGGTCAATATGTCTTTGCTATTTTGTTTTGAAAATAGATGGCTAAAATAGCCTTTGATTTCTAAAATTGAATATTTGTATCTCGAAGAAAATCGAAGGGTCCAATTGGAATCGAAACATTTCTCAATGAAAATCTAATAGTTTAAAATGTATCTTGAACATCTCATCTCGAAGAAAATCCAAAGGTCCAACTGGAATCATAAATGAATCTCGAGAAAATTCGAATTGTCCAATTGAAATAATAATCGTATCTTGAGGAAAATTTGATAGTTGTTAAAAATACTTCATTTTTTCCTCCCCTTCATCTTCTTTCTCCACTCTCCATTCATCTTTTTCCTTTCCTCCCACGTCTCTCGTTCCAGCCCCCTCCTGCCACCCCCTCTCCTTTCTTCCTTCCACTCATTATGATTCGCAGCCCCTCTCCCTTTCCCCTTTATCTAGTTCATAGCCCCTTCCCGCCGAACAGAAAGAAGAAGAAGAATGGGGTTGTGATCTAGGGAGAGAGCGGAGGGAGGGATAGGAGTTGCGAACAAAAGAGACCAAGGGGAGTTGAGGAAGAAGATGATGGGGGAGGGGGAGAAATAATATGAATTTTTTTAAACAACTATCAACAAGATGTGTTTATGATTTCAATTGGATCCTTCCATTTTCTTCTATATGAGATGTACGAGATATGAAACATTCAATTCTAGCTTTTGATTTGTCAATGATCTTTTAGTCATCTATTTTGAAATAGACGGTCAAGGCGCATTGACCGCTAGTCTTAGGGGAAACTGAAGTACGAACGAATTAATGATGAGAGTATTCCTTAAATAGTTATTATTATGGGAGGCAAGTTGCAAATTTTATTTTTTTAATATATACATCATTTTCTAACTTTGCTAAGGAACTAAAATTTTATAACCAAGTTTTGCAACCTGAGTGATATGTCACAATCTGGGAAGGTTTACACATATGTCAAAGAATCCATAATCATCTCAAATCATGGCATATGTCACTCTAATTGTAAAATTCGAGTTCCCAAATATTTTTTATGTTTTCTTCTCAATGGATATAACGAATCTTCTAATTATGACTCTGTTCCAAGAAACAATATTAGAGCAATCTGCACCGACATGAATCCATTAGAACGTTGGATCAAAACAACAACAAGAACAACATCTATATCCCTTTCAAACACCATTCAAAAATCAGCTTCGTTTTCATATCAAAATAAAAACAAAAAACAGTATTAGGGGATGGAAGGGGGCTTTTCAATGAGGGGGACAAGGTTAAGGGATGAGGTGAAAGGGGCACTGATAGTGATTTGGTAGGCGTGTTTAGAAAAGGTGAATGGGACGAAGCAGTGGTGGGAAATAGATAAAAATGGTGGATGGTGTTTGGTCGGTCGAAAGAAAATGAAGTTTATTTATTTGCAAAATTCTAAATGTCGAGGGAAAGAGCGAGGAAACCAGCGAGGTAAACGAGGTGGCGGGGGGTGAACCGTTCACCCCCCTCGAGATGTTTTCCGCGCGCGCATCTCGAGGGGGTGAACGGTTCACCCCCGCCACCTCGTTTACCTCGCTGGTTTCCTCGCCCTTTCCCTCGACACATAGAATAACTCTATTTATTTATTACGATTTGATGGCTAGACAAATCAACTTTGGGGTCAAAAGTCAAAACCAAGTTGGCCTTATTTAGGGACTTATTCTTTAAATTGGTACTTACATGGGATTGAAGTCTAAATAATCCTAATTTTAACTATGGACCAAACCGTCAAAAAAAGTTACAAGGTTGGGGAGTCTTTAATGTGTTACTACTTTGATTAGTTGCCTTGTGCTAAATTTCTAATCATCCTGTCAACCCTAATCCATAAGTGTTAAGTTCAAGCAATAGATGTTTAGTTGTGCATGAGATCGCATAAATTTTAGTCTACGGATTTTCGCAATCCATGTAAATAACTTTTCGTGACATCTAACTCATTTGCCTAGGGATAACATGGTTCTAAGCTATGAAGTCATTTATTAAGGACCATTTTAGTCATTGTTCAAACAATTGTCCCTTACGACTACGGCGCATTATTTTTCTCAACAATTGTTGAATCATCTTGTTCTATTTTTGAACAATACCTTGATTGACTACTAAATTCGAAGCCACTAAGGGTGTGTTTGGTTGCACGGAATCCTATACCATGAAAATCCATGAGGGAATCACTACATTTTAGGCTAAATTGATATATCACTCCACATCCATCATTTGGTTTTGTCATTTGGTTTTGTGATCAATGGTGAGAATGAAAGTCTCATGAACATGGGAATCACATGCCTTGGGGGGCCAAGGAGTGAGGTTCTCATGTTTATGGGACTTTCATTCCCACCATTAATCACAAAATCAAATAGTGGTCAAATGGTAAATGTGGAGTGATATATCAATTTAGCCTAAAATGTAGTGATTCCCTCATGAATTCCCATGGCATAGGATTCCATGCAACCAAACACACCCTAAGTACAAAAAGGGAGTCGATAAGCTAAAGAATTAGCATGCAAAACACGGTCGATCAAAAGGTGATCAACTAATTCAAATCATAGGAAAATTAATTTAGAATTTAAAAACATACCCTCAATTTTAATAATAAAAATAGACATACTCTGTTGAAAAGCTAAAATAGCTGAAATACCCTTTCGATCGCTGAATTCATGCTTTGAGGTAATCTTAATTTCTCATTTTCCATGAGTATAGGTAGGGGTATGTCTAAAATCTCATTAATTTGGGATAATTCTAAGGGGCCCATAAGCCCTTCCATGGCCAATATCTTCTGAAAAAGAACATAAATAAATCTTCCATCGTAATGATACAAAATTCTGTGGACAATCTATCATGTGCTACATGATGTTATTTAATATATACTATGATCTATCAATGCATATTGTTGCATGTTACTGATGATTAAAGAATAAGTTGTGACAATGTATCATGTGCAATTATTCACTATATATACTTTTAAAAATGATAATATTACCATTACTTGTCCATATTTTCTTGAATGCTTTATTTACCATCAATTTGTGTCATATTCATTGATGATACATAAAAATGGTCATATTACTGAGCCGAACACGTGTCATGATAATCTCAAGGAACTATGAGCTCAATCATCGGCCCAACAAAGATCCAACCCAAACGGATCTAACCCCCTTAACTTCAGTCTGACCAAGCAGACTCGGACTCTCATAGGTTGCTAGGCCCACACATCTCACAACCATTATCAATACTCATAAGCCCTATTCAGGCAAGTATCTCGAGGATCGGCTTCGGACGAACAACTATAACTGCTCTCTGCTTCCAATTAGAAAGCAAACACCAAAGTATATTCCGCATAGGGAAATTCCCTTCTACAGATTACTCTTGGATTGTGATCTATCTCCCACGTATCTAGGAGTGCAGAGTTAACATGGAACTTCCCTCTTACAGGACAATTATTAATTAGAGCGGGATCTCCACTAAGATCCTCTCTCTAAACTACGTCTATGATGGTCTGGTTAAACCAGGACTCCTTACGCTATAAATAAGATATGAGATTGGTAAGCTAAGATACATTACAAAATATCTTTTAGAGTATTAGACCTTCTTAAATGTTAGTAGTTGGACAAAAAGGTTCTGTAAAAGTTGGAAATGGGAGCTGAGTTACTCAAGCAGATAACCATAAATGAAATCACAAAAACCTTGTCATATATAGACTCTAACAAGGCTCCTGGACCAGATGGATTATCCGCTTTGTTCTTTAAGGCCACATGGCGCATTACTGGGAATGACTTCGTAAAGGATGTGCTCAACTTCTTCCGTAGCTCCAATTTACTAGGAGAAGTAAACGCTACACATATTGCTTTAATTCCTAAAGTTACTAATGCGTCTACTTTCAATGAATACAAGTCAATTGCATGTTGCAATGTTCTATACAAATGCATCACCAAGATATTAACCAACATAATGAAAGACGCAGTTCAAAAGATTGTGAGTGACTCACAGTCTGCATTCATACAAGGCTGACACATTCAAGACAATATTATGCTAGCTTATGAACTAGTGAGGAACTATCATAGAGACAAGGGTCCCCCAAGGTGTGCAACGAAGATATACCTCAAGAAAGCTTATGACATGGTGCGATGGGATGCAATCCTACAACTACTTAAAGACGGTGCAATTCCCAGTTACTTTTATTAACTGGATCAAGGAGTGCATCACTACACCAAAGTTTTCCATCTGCCTCAATGGTTATCCTAAATGATATATAAGAGCTACTAGAGGAATCAGACAAGGGTGCCTCATGTCCCTTTATCTTTTTGTTATGATCATGGAGATACTACATGTCTTACAGCGCAAATAGATGCAAGAAGGGCACCTCAAGCTCCACTACAGATGCCAAGACCCTATTATCACCCATCTATGCTTTGCAGATGATTTTATTGCATTCTTTCACGGATATAGTGGCTCGGCCAAAGCTCTTGCTGATGTTCTTACATAATTCAAGGAATGCACAGGGCTAGAAGTAAATTGCAATAAGAGTTTGCTTTTCCTAGCAGGGGTACCACACAGTGAGCAGAGTATGATCACTTCTCATCTTCGATTTGCACATGGGAGCTTACCAGTTAAGTACCTAGGGCTGCCTATGACCTCTTCCTATTTTTCTCATACTCAATGCATTCCCATCATAGACAAGGTCGGGAAGAAAATCAACTCCTAGAAGAATAAATTCTTGTCTTATGCAGGAAGACTTGTTCTTATCAAATCCGTTTTAGCTAGCATGCACATATATTGGACATCCTGCTTCAGGCTCCCTAAGCACACTCTTGATTGCATCAACACTATATTACGAAGGTTCCTATGGTCAGACGGTGATGTGGCATCTAAGAAAGCCCTAGTAAGTTGGGAAAATATATGTTACCCCTATAAAGAAAGCGGATTAGGGATTAGGGACACTACTCGTATTGGCGATGAGGCTGCATGCATGAAGCATATCTGGAGTATAATTACACATAGATATTCATTATGGGTCAAATGGGTGCACAAGCATCTTTTCAAGCAACGTGATTTCTGGTTGATGAATACCCCCAAATAAGCTTCTTGGTGCTGGCGCAAGATATTGGAGTGCAAGGCTAAGGCAGCACAGATAGCTATTCACTCCATTGGGAATGGCGAGAACACACTCTTCTGGAAGGACTCGTGGCACCCTACGGGCATCGTAATGGATAGGGTCCCACAGGAACTATTGCAGGACTCAACACTTCACAAAGACGCCAAGGCCTCGACCATCATCAGTAGCAGCACTTGGAGCATACCTCAAAGTGTTGGCAATCTCATAAATGATATCACTACTCATCTAGAAGATGTTGAACTAGATGATAGTAAGGAAGATGAGGTGTTGTGGAATATTAGCAGCGATGGACAGTTCCAAATGAAGTCGACCTATGAAGCAATCAGGAAACATAACATGCCAGTGGATTGGGCTCACATAGTCTGGTTCAAAAGGGTGTATTCCCATGCATGCCTTTATAACCTGGATCCTATGTCATGGTGCCTTACAAACACTAAGTGAGCTCAAGCAATGGGGTAAAACTCAGCAAGATATATGCCCGTTATGCAATCAGGAAAGTGAGACTGAAAGCCACTTCTTCTTTGCATGCAGTTACTCTCAGTTTGTTTGGGGTAAAATGTTGCAGCATTTGAGCTACTCTAGGCAGATCACAGGTTGGGAAGAGGAAATCAGATGGTGCGCTAACAACTTCAGAGGTAATAGTAGCAATGCTCAAGTATTGAACTGTTAAGCGAATATACAATGACATTAGGCTCAAGTTTATTGCTGAAGATCTAGTTATTGACGATAATGCAGCCAATAGACAATTATTGGGAGATGGCAACTTGATCCACAATTCAGGACTCAGTCCCCAATTATGTGCACTTGGAAGAAGCCTCCTACTTGATGGCATAAACTAAACTCTGATGGTTCACTAAGAGGTCTCACAGGAGGTTACGGTACTGTAATAAGGGATGATCAGGAGACGTTGTGGCTGCTTGTGCTGGTTCAGTTATAGGACAGACAATTCTCAAGCATGAGCTACAAGGTATTGAAGCAGGGTTACAACTAGTTAGCTCGAGATGCATCAGAAAGCTCAAAATTAGCACCGACTCTATTATGATGCATGACTACTTGACAAAAGCTCGACAAACTGTGGAATTTGCGACACACTGTAAATAAGATCATAAGAATGTTGGCAGCACTAGAAGCATATACTGTAATGCATGAGTTCAGAGAAACAAAGAGGGTCGCGAACAGACTTGCAAGCCTTAACCCAAGCTCGGAATTCCTAGAAGTTACACCGAGTTCGTTTGCGCAAGACTTGAAAGATATTGTACATTAAAGATGGATCAGGGAAAATTTACTTACGAATGTAACTTCAACTTATGTTTCCGGGTTTTGGGATCCTAAATAACCCCTGCTCGCTTTCCAAAAAAAAAGTTGTTATCATTTGTTACGGTTTCATGATTGGTGTAGTTTGTTTTGCGTGATTATTATAAATGGTATTGGCAGCTGCCTCTCTTGGGATAAAGCTGAGAACTGAATCATGTCGTTTACCAATAATATGATGACCTTCAGGTTCCATATAACAACAGACAAGATGCCAGTTACATTATTATGTGCACATACAAGCTTCTTCTGAATTATCCAAGCTTTGTTAGTTTATAATACCCGATATCAGAAGCTCAAAATACTTGCACTAATTCCAGTACACGAGCGCTCGCAAGACAAAACTATTCCACTCAGGCCAAGCCATTGTCAAGTGCTAAAAGAAGCGTTTGGGACAGTAATGTCGGAACTCTAAAATAAGAAACTTGTATGCCAGGATTGCTTCTGAATCAAAGAATGCAATATCTTCGAGCAATAGGATTTCCCTAGGTGTCGCGTGAAGGATATAGTGGAAGGAAAAACAATGCAGAGAAGAAAAAATCAGGAACAATGAGGAAAAATTCAGGACCAAATGTTCTAGAGCTATGGCATGAAACGAAGAAAAAATGGAAAGGGAAAAGGAACTTATATCTAGCATTATCATGGCAACTAAAAATACAAGTTTACATGCTTTGACAATACGACACACGATTAGTAGTATCTGAAAAGGGATCAATGCTCCAATAGTTGCTTGGATGTTTTCGGAATTGCGTTAAGGGTTGATTTTCAAGTCTCGTAGAAACAAACTCTACTCTAAACTTAGAGTCATAGCTAGGAATGGAAACTAACCTGTGCCATGAACATACTTCGTGGGGGAATCTTCATGTACTGACCAATTTTGAAGTCTTCAAGAAAAGTAAGGGCTTGTTCATACAAACTATAGCCAAGTTCACTACTAGGATGGCAATGAACCACCACTGAGGAACTTGTTTATATTTTGCATTAGTTTAACATACACATCCATCTTCTTCTTGTCCAAACTTGAGTGGCTCAGTTCCAATAGTTCTCGGGAGTTAAATAGATTAGTGAATGGATACAATCGTAGAAGAAGCAAACCAATTAAATTGATGCATTATCTCTACATGAAATATGTACGTAGTTACCTTCCCTGGAAGATGGGGGTATGGACTAGAATAGCTGGAAGAGCTACAAAGCCAAAACCACATGAAAGGGCGAGCAAGCTCGTAAGGTTGCAATTGTCCTTTTTGCATGTAGGCCTTGAGATCAATATTGAAGTTGGAGTTGCGATTTCGAGATATCATAGCTATTAGTACTGGAGGAGGTAAACAGTTTTGTGGAAGAAAAGGGAAATGTTTTAGGCCCTGTAGATGTCAAACCAATATGCAATTGGTGTTACAACATACATTAGTTAGGAGTATCCAACAATATTATTGTAGTAGCAAAGAATGGAGAAACAAATGGGCTGATAGGAAACTATGGTCGCCCAGTCAAGTGAAACAGAACAAAGACTGAGCCAAGACCAACCCCCTTTCATGCCAAATCCTAGTTGATGGGCTAGGACAGACTTGAGAAATTGAACCGTTTACATGAATCCAATTCCAAGGCCTTCTCATCGGACTTGGATTCCCATGAGTAGTGAGAAAACAGTCTTATGAAAAATTGATTTCCTATCATTGAAACAAATAACCAAACAACGAAAATCTACATAACAAAGGAAATGAATTTCATTTTTCAAAAAAAAATAGCTAACCAAACAGACCCTTAAAGAAATTACCTATAATATAGGAAATATTCATGCTCTTAAAAACCTCCCACCCACTTTCTCATCACCAACCATCTATGATCTAACTATAACCATTCTTTATAGGCATAGTATGCACGTTTGTGGTGGTTGTAGTATATATTAATACAATCGAGGAAGGTATTTGTGAACTGGTGATTGTGAATGGTACTGTCAATGTTCAATATTTCGATATACTCAATGAAAAGGACTTGGTGTTTAAGTAGTCTTGAAAGCACATTTGAGTTATCAATTTCCATATGGTGATAGGGTCATCAAGGCTTAAAACATGAGATATCATTCCGTCACAAGTTTATCAACTCCCTAACCAGCCTGTATTTATCTTTGATAAATAAATAAATAAAATCTTCTTTAAATATCAGTCACTTTAGCAGATATCATCCATCTATATTATCATCGTTACTCAATAATGCAATACCTACAAGTGAACATAAACACAAAATAGATTACCCTCTATCGGGTAAGTGGGGTCTCTGAAATAAAAGAAAAATGACAACTTTTTGCACACTAGTGGTTGACATGAACAAGGATAGAATTGTGAACAGGATTTCATGCAGATTTTAATCATCCAAAGAGATCAGACTAATTAGAACCCTTCTAAGCCGGCTGGAAACCCGCTGGGGAAAAATTTACATTTTTGTCCCTCCTTTTTAAATACACAACCACAAACACTTTTTGGAAGAGGGGTAAAAATGTAAATTTGCCTTCAAACGAGCAAAACCAGGCCGGATCCCAGGCCGACTAGAATTTCTGGACTAATTAATCATAAACAAAGATATAACAAGATAAACAAAACACAAATCATATAATCTCCTCACAAATTTCAAATATTACAAGGGCTTTAGCAACACTGATGATTTCATCAAAAGATTTTCCTAGCTCTCGATGAAGCGCCTTTTCAAGCATACTTCAGCCTCCTGCATCATACCAGGACTAAGTCTATCATCAAGATGCAAACTCGGTCTCATTAAGCGCACCGTCTCCATCAGATCACCTTCTTTACCATTGCTTGCAATTCTCTTTGCTCATTCCTTTCCATACCTAATAGGCTTGAATTCTTCTGCAAACTTCCCCATGTTAATCAACCCACTCACTGGGTCTGCTAGTGCTCTGACCCCCCCCACATAACTCTGACATAAACGTTTCTACGTCAAGCTTATCAACATTACTGGCAACAATCTTCCATACTGAGTTCTCTCCCCCATTAGCCATTTTTTCTTTCTTTCACAAGTGTGCAATACACTTGGAAATGTTTGCAGGCCTAGAGGCCATTATATACTAACAAAAAGTAATTACTATAGTGTAATTCTTTACTCTATGATTATCGATACGACTAGTGATTCGACACAATCCTCGTGTTATGTATTGTGATTGATGATCTAGTGGCCCATGATGATGTGGTGTGTAAGGGTGAACAAACCATTAAGATTTCATTGTTTTGGAAGTACTAATAGATAGATTTTTTGTTCTATTCTAAGAATTATTCATTCTTATGACATCCAGGAAGGTGGGTTTGAAAGGGAATCATGTGGTTGGTTTAAGTAGAGCCTCTAAATTAGAGCAGAGGATGTAATCATTATTGAAGTTGGCTTAGATTGTTGTGAGTGTAGCTTCTATGAAGTTTCCTATGGTTGCTTTCCAAAAAAAAAAAAAAAAGTTTCCTAGGGTCACTTTTCAATATTTTTTGGGATATCTTGTTCTTGTTCTATGCGATTGAGTACAGAATCATAAGAAGGCCATGTTTTGATATGTACAAACCCTTACCTTCTCTCCTACCACCATGTCTATCACCTTCCACAAACACTTCGTTTACTATTTAGTTAAATTTTATTTTAATTTTTGTTGGTGGTCTATACTTGATTTATGTACTTTTTTTTGTTTCCTTTATCAAATATTGATCTTCTCAACTTGCTGATTATTCTTTGCTCAACCTGTTGATTATATAGTCTTTGAAAACCATTTCAAAGCATCTCCACTTCATAAGTTATTCAATTTGCTAGAATCTACAAACATGACTTCTTTTTGTGCAAGTCAGTGACATTAAAACCACAGAATACTAGCGAGATTGCAAAAGTGAGAGGAATTACATTTATTGCCTTTTTGTGGGTTTGGACTTGGAGTTATGAAGAGATGTGTTCCAATAGGAGATTTATTCTTTAAAGATTCGTGAAGAATTTCCATACGCTAGCTAGCTATTGCCAGTATGTTTATTTAAGCACTTAAGAACCTATTTTGTGCTGCAAGATTCTTTTGAATGAGTGCCCCATATAAAACTATATCTATTTTCTTAAAAAGAGTTTGAGGAAATATGAACTTCAAGTCGTGTACCCTAGCATGAAAAATAAGTTATTAAAAAGGACACACACACACACACACACACATATATATATATATATATATATATTAGAAATTAAGACGTGGGGTTAAATTATCACAATCTTAATCAACTAACTAAACTACCATTGCCATCTCATTGAATACTATAAATTTGAATTTTTTCCCCCTCTTATGGTTTGTTTGGTTGTAGGGAAAACTTACATGAAAATTGAAACCGTTTCTTTGAATTCTATTTCGAGACCTCCCCTCGAACTAGGATTCTCATGAATAGTGAGAAAATAGTCTTATTAAAAATCGATTTTCTATCGATATAGACAACAAAACAACGGAAAATCTTGCATTAAAAGGAAAATGAATTTTATTTTCCAAAGAAAATGGCTAATCAAACACACCCTTTCTCCAAATGTAAAGGTGCTGCGCTAAATTAGTGGAGTGCGTGGTGGTTCTAACTCAAATTTTTTGGCCCATTCTATCAATAGAATGTCAAATTTGGTTGATGTCTCTTAACTCAGAGCAAACTGCACCATTAATATTTGTTATGAAATGCGTATAAAATAGTGCATCAGACTTGCCACTCCCTAGTCCAACCTGAAATTTAATCATAAGTTGAGATGATCAGGCTCGACTCTGAGTTAGGACCAATGATCATGATTTCATGTTTTGAGTTAATTTCGGTCTCTTGATTTAAAAAAATATTTCGTTTTGTGTAGAAAAACGTAAAATTTCGATTAGAATTTTGAGTTTAACAATATAAGTTATGCAATTTAAACTATTAAATACTATATAAAGTTTGATACGATTCGTAATATCTTACAAACTTCATATTACATAAGAATAACTTACATAAAAAAACTTTTGCTATTAAATAACATTATAGCATGTTAAAATATATAGAAATTAAAATATTTATTACTTATCTCAGAAATTTTTTGATATATTTCGAATTTCAAAAGAGATTTTGATTACTTCAAAATAAAATATTTCGTAAAATTTCAACATATTTTGAGAATCACATTCCTTGATCGGGACGAGTAAACATGATCACACTCAACTTTGGGTTGGACGGCTGCGGGTTGACCCAACAAACTAACCCCCATTTAATAGGGCGTCCATGTACCCCCAAATCCATATAATAATCCCCACCTTCTTTTTGGTGTGCCTCCGAAACCCCATTTTCCTTCATAAAACCCTAAAAACTCCTCTTTTCAATCACCACCACTACAGTAGCCGCCTGTGGAGCCATCTAGTTGGGGTTCAGCGTTTCAATCTCATTTTGAGATCTCTGTATGCAACTGGGGATCTGTTTATGAAGCAATTAGTATAAACCACTCTGCTATAGTGGCAGGCATTGCAAATGTATGAACAAATACCACACCCGTGATTCATTCTATCAAAACCTACAAAGAACTTGTTTTTATGGCGACTATTACAGAACCCCAATCTGGGTGGATCCGTCAACTTCAAATGAAGCAGAGAGCCCAAGGTAGAGCCTTTGAGACTCCCCACAATGGAAGAAATCCAAGGCCAAGACATTTGGAACAACTGCGCTGTTCGTAGTGCTTTTAGTGGAGTAATGGGTGAGTTAGAAAACCATATTTTCGTTCATCTAGTTTTTTATTAGTGTATTTGAAGGATTTTGAGTGATGGGTTTCAATAGTTCGGATATGAAAACAATGGGGTTTATTGATGTTTGAAAATTTGTTTCTTGTTTGTGTGATTTGTAGGAGGAGGGCTTGGGTTGTTCATGGGTTTACTTCTCGGGGCTTTAGATAATCCTCTTCATCAAGAAGAGATGACTGCAAGGCAACAATTTGTGTACGCAGCAAAGCAGATGGGAAGAAGGAGTATTAGTTCTGCCAAGACCTTTGCAGTGATGGGTTTTATTTTTTCAGCTGCTGAATGTGTTGTAGAGAAGGTATGAGAGGATTCAAATGTGGATCTTGATCTTTCTTCTTTGTAATGGGGCCAATTGGTTTGATAGTTGATAGATAATTCTGTTTGTTTCAGGCAAGAGCGAAACATGATATGACTAATACAATGGTGGCTGGGTGTGCGACCGGAGGAACGCTATCAGCAAGAGGTAATGTTTATCTTCATATATCCACTTGTTCGATGCGAATGCATAGCTTTAGATGGCTGCTATTGATATTTGATGAAGGCACCTAACTTCTGCGTACCAAAACATTATTTGAGTAGCCAGGTTATAACGTTTTATCTATGCGCAGAGAATGTCAACGGAATGTCAAAGTATTGCCACTTAACTACTCTACTAGATCGTATTTGAGAAGGTTTAGGATTTAGGAATTAGCAAGACAGTGTAGTTACACATGCATATAATCCAAAATCTATTTTGTATCAACCCTAGAATTTGTGATTTCAGTTATTTTAGTATTCTTCACAATTTTAACTGGAGACATAGATTCTCCACTGTAGAACATGCACTTTCAAAAAAAAAAAAGTTCGGTACTGGAGCCTCACTTGAGGTATTCTTAAGGATTTCCTCCTTAAGTAGGTATATTATCATACTTGTTTTCTGGGTGCTGCGCAATCCTTTCACTTGCTTTGGCTTTTCTATTTGTATATCCATTTTGTTGTTATGCGGTAAGAGGACCCCCACATCCTAAGATCTTACAAGTATTCAGGTGTTTAGGAATAGCATTCACTTCATCAATTTTATATGCAAGTGTTTGCATATATTGAAGCAATCCAAAAAGTAAACAAAACTGTTATTGGCTATGTTAGTAACCAACTTCCATAAAGGCTTGAATTCTTGAACAAACCTAATGACTTTTCCACATCATCTTCGCTAAAATCAGTGACAGATTTACATGGGGAATTTTGGAAACCAGTGTGGCTGCTGAACTGACTACCCACCAAAAAAGTACAATAATACAGAGTGACATGGGTTATTTGTTGAAAAGGGATAGTGTTATAGATCCCTCTCTTTCTCTAGTCTCTTGTCCATAGATGTAACCTAGTTAGGGTTTCTCATTGCCTCTTGAGAGAACCAAGCATAGCTACTTGAGCAATACTGTTTGGTTCCATTGCGAGAAAGAACATCAATACATGTCGTCTTCCGACAAGAAAATGGTCTTCGATATCACCATTAATTTTATTTGTTTTTTTTTAAATATTTTATTTTCTTGTGTATGGATTGATGTCTGGCCGATCCAAATGGGTTTCGCTATGTGCATGCAAACCTAATTTCACTCGGCCTATATTTGCTTTTCTGCGGCAGCCTCAAGGTTTTACATGTTTTTTTGTCATTTTCAATTCAGAGAACGGCCCTAAATCTCTCCCCCCCTCCACACACACAGACCCACCCACCCACAAATTTATACTTGTTAATTGTTATGCATTTCCATTATAGCCGAAAGGACGATGAGACTGTTGAGAAGATGATGAAAGAATTTAATTTGTTGTCTGAGTAATTTTTCTGTATGAAGCTCAAAAAATTTTGAGTTTCTTAAAACTGATGCTGAAGCATCGTTCTCTCAAACAGTGATGGGCGAATGGGGGTAGGTGTCCCAGCTTAAATTGGGAATTTTCACTACTGTTATCATTTTTTAGTATTTTCCCCTTAGTAACTTTATAAAATTTACGTCATTAATGGGTATTTCGGCAATTGGGCTGACTAGTGAACTGACTAACGATAAAAAATGACTTGTCCTTGACCAATAATAAAGAGTCAAACAAGGGGGTAATTTAGAAGTGTTATAAACCCTCTCTCAATACTTCTATCTATAAATAGAGGTGAAACCTGTTTAGTGTTTTTCATTGCCTCTCGAGAGAACCAAGCGTAGCTACTCTAGCAATGACATTTGGTTCCATTGCGGGCATAGAAAGAAGCTATAAAACCGTTTTCTACATTGCAAGAAAGAACACCAATACTTGTCTTCTTGCAAGAAAATGGTCGTAAATATCACCATTAAATTTTAGATTGATTTGTCTGGCCGATCCAAATGGGTCTCGCTAAGTAGATGGAAAAACTCAATTTCACCCGGCCTATATTTGCTTTGCTGTGGCAGCCTCAAGGTTTTTACATGCGTTTTGTCATGTTTAATTTCAGAGAACTGCCCTAAATTTCTTTCTGTTTTTCCCCACCTAAACTTTACTAAATATTTTTGTTTTGGTAGAGAAGATGATAAGATGATTGAGCCGATCATGAAATAAATTTATTTGTTCTTTTGGTAAGAAATATGATCTTGGTTAATATATGGCTAAAAAGATAACTGAATGGTGAAATTAGGTTGGTCTCATTTGAAAGCTATATGCAGAGTCTAATTCTATTGTCATTGCACTAGAGGGAGTGGTGCATTTAAGCATCATGAACCTATCCATATATGCTAGTTAGGAAATGGTTTGCTTGGGAAATTTGGGATACTCCTTGCCCCTATAAGAGATGGGGAGTTATGTGGAAGTCTTAGGATCTGGTATACGAGTCCGATTTGTACTGCAATGTGGTTGTCACTGATATTGACAATAACGGCAATGTGGTTGTTACTGATTTTGACAATAACATGGCATCATTTCTAAGGTCTCTACTCTATTTTTCTCAAGTTTCAAAAATCCTATAGTAAATTCCATAAAAATGAACTAAATAATCAACATGTAAATCCTCTTGATCCAATATTTGCAATTTGTATGTTCTGAGGATATTTTTTTTAATTTTTTTTTTTCTGTTCTTCCTCGTGATGTTTTGCTTGTGTATCAGTCCTCTTTTTTCACTCAACTTTCAATGTCCATCCTCTGTGAAAAGAGATTCTAACTCTTACCATGTTCTTCTAGGTGGTCCAAAGGCAGCATGCATGGGCTGTGCAGGTTTTGCCACATTTTCGGTCCTGATCGAGAAATTTTTGGACAGGCATGATTGATTACAAATGAGCCACCATGTACCACCATTTCTCAGCCCATTTTGTTTGAAATATACATTCTGTTCTCAAATCACAGTTGTGGTTTTACTTAATATTCCCCTTAGCAACATAATTGATTCTGCCTAATATAGTATCGGCAGTGTATGTATCACAACCCTCATGGGTACCGTCTCTACCTTTCCTGCTTTGGTTGATCATTTACCTTCCTCCGTAGCTTCTTTAACTTAGCCCCATTATTTACACATAAATTACACAGGAAATAATGTCAGAATATAACTTTTCAAGGATTTTCTTTTAAGACCTCGTGTAAGAAAAGATCAAAATTTCAGATTTTACAGGCACTATATTCTGCTTCTGAACAGCTTGATGTATAATTGAAGAGCTTTATTAGTTGAAGTTAGAAAGTGGAAAGAGTTTCAGACTATTCTGAAGCCTGTTGCCATTGTGGTAGTCACTGAATCAGTATTTTGAGACTGATATTAAACTTCTTGCATTGACAAACGATATAGCCCATTTGTAGGTGATCATGTTCCAATTTCTTCCAAGTTTTGTAAAAGATTCTTCCGCGGTTGGAGTTAGTTTGCTTTCTGGTGTTTGTTTATGGTTTGCAAGAAGTGGGCGATAGGAGACCATAGTTGTTCTTGTGAACCATAATTAGACATTGTTACGTTATTGTTTCACCATGTGTAAAATGTCATATATTTTTAAAGAAAAATGTCAATGGCATATAGATAAATATTAAGTGAACTGCTACCCTCTTAATCGAATTTATCCCATCCAATGATGATGAAGGAAGAAGAAGCCTTTCATTTCAATTCCATATATATATATATTTCAGTTCAAAAAGTCGTCAGCTCAGAACAGGGAGCCACCACGACTCGTCAAGCTTTTTCTCTCTCACTATCTCAATTGCTAAAACCTCATTAAAATCATCACAAATCCTAAATCTCTCGCTCTCAACCCCAATTTCTCTCTCATTTCAACTGATCGTTTACATTTCTGTTGCAAAATTGAATCTTTTCTTCTAATTAACCTCCGTGGATCGGTGATCAGCTACAACTCTCCATTATCGAATTAAGGAATAAGTTTATCTTTCACAATCTTTAACTCTACTTATCAATTTCCTCTTTTTGACTTCTGGGTTTCTTCAATTCTATGTTGATCTGCGGAAAAAAAAAACTCATCTTTTTAATGTCTTTACTTTATTACAATTAACTGATTATCCTTTGATATTGGTTTAGTTCATTTCTACACACTAGTTTACTGAAGCTTTGAATTTGTGAAGCAGTTAGGAAAGTGCTCTTTTGATGGCAGAGCTACTTGGGCCTCGGTTATTCTGTTGTTATAATTGCCGAAACTATGTTGCTCTTCATGATGATGTTATCTCCAAATCTTTTCAGGTAAGCATTCTCATATCATATTGGTTTTCGTAAAATATTGAACTTTGCTGTTTTTAACTTGGAAATGATTGGTTCTACTGCATTGTTACACTTATTATACATATAGCATAGCACCGATTTGTGGGTGGGGTTGTAATCTAAAGCTTAACCATTGTCAATCCAGACTTCATTTGTGATAGAGCTTCCCTAAATGTCATTCTATCTTGCCTGAACTTGAGAGCCTTCCTACATTGAGCGTTAATTCTTATGTAAAATAGAAAGGTTGAGAGAAAGTCCAGGGGTTCATTTGGTTTCAGGGATTCCTTCACAAACCAAGGCAAGGGATCTAAGTTTTCTCCTCTTTGCAAAAATAAAGAAAAAGAACGATGGACTATGGAGATGATTTCAAAATCACTCAGCTCCCCTCTTTCACTTTTATCACTGAGTTGATTTGTATTTGATTTGGTTGCCAATGTCTGTAATCAATCTGGGTAGTCTTATTTCTTGTAGTTGGTTCTGTTTCAGTTGTTTATTAAATAGATCTCTGCTTTGAATATTTCGATAAAATGATAATATCGAGTTCTGCTAACCTCTGTGCTCAGGGAAGAAATGGTCGAGCATTTCTATTCTTGCATGTGATGAACATAACTGTGGGTCTTAAAGGTAAGGCTCTCCAGAATTGCACTTAACTCTGCTCTGTGCTCTCTTCATTTAACATTAGAGAACGTGTTTGTTGAATATTGCTAAGCAGGGAGCGAGCCTCGGTGTTGAAACGTATGCATTACGAGAGCCTCCCTCCCTATCTTATCGCGCAGTATTTGGATCCCTATCACTAGGGAAGAGATGCATATCATGTGTATTACATGTTTCAGACTATGCCTTGAAGGAAAGGTTTTTGTATTCAGCTGTTTTATTTCCATGGTAACCCCAAGAATGAAAACCTCCAGTCACTACTGATGCACAATGTCATCATGCTCATGCATGCCCAAAGCACGATGGATCGAACGACCCGGGTTCAACCCGATTATCTCTAGCATATCTAAGGCCCCATCACAAAAAAAGGCCCAAATAAAATTAGAAAACCAAAAATACGTCTCACTAGAATATCTTATATATAGATTTTTATTTATATATATAAAAAAAAGTCAGCGTCTATGTTCATTTTGAGTTGTTACCGCAAAAACTGTGAAACTTGAAGAAGAAGAAGATGTCATCAAGGCCGGAGCTTTTAGCGCGGCCTGAAATTTTTTTCAACAATGTGGAAGCTCGCAAGTACACTTCATCTCGAATTGTCGACATTTAAGTATGTTCAGCAAGCAACCAACACCCCACTTTTCAAGTGTTTTTTTTAGTAAATTTCAAGATTTTTTCGTAAATTTCGTTTTTTCAGTAAAAATTTCATTTTTTTGAGGATTTTTTTTTCGAAAAATATCGCGAATTTTTTCAAAAAATTTCTGTCCTTTTGGTTTGTTTGTAAATTTGAGTTTTTTTTTCATCTAATTATCTATTGATTTTTTAAACCAATTCCTAATTTCCTAATTATTATTTCTTTTATTTATCATTATATATTGATTTTTTAAACTACCAAATGATTTTCTAATTATAAGTATTAATTTTTTAGGTATTTTGGTTTCATTTAATGTGTTTAATACATTTATTTACTTGTATATTATTTTTCACATATTTAGTATGCAAAATTCATTATATATTTTATGTATCCTTAAAATTTTTACCTTTTTTTTTACACACTGAAATTTCTTAAAATCAGGATACCTAAATTAACTCAAAAAATGAAATCACAATTCTTGATTAGTTGAGCTAACTTGATGAGATAGTTATGTATTGGAAAAATGTGTAGATTGTCCCAAAGAAAACATTGTGTTTGTAATTGTATATGTTGTTTTTACTGCTACATTGTCAATGATAAAATGCATAAATATATTGGAACTCATAAGTTGAATTGCTTCTCTGCTTCTGCGCACAGTCTATACAGTTATAAAGTATATGTTTAATGATAAGAGTTCGCTGTGCATAGCAATTATGACAGGCATCGACCAAGGAAAAAAAAATTGAAAACTACAAAGAAAGGGAAAGGTTAGAGCATGGGCATTCAAGAAAAAGGAGCAGATGAGGAAAAAGGGAAATGTGGTCTCGCAAACGAAAGTCTACTTTTTAGTCAGTTAACCTCCTCCTATCAAAGCCTATACGTACCAGCCCTTTCTTTTGGGATACGCTTCCTTGTTTTGATTCTGTGTTTGAAGTTGAGTTTATTTTTTTGCTTCTTAATCAGATTTCTCTGAATTTTGAATGTACTTGGTATATGTTTTTAGTCAGTTTTGTGGATGAAAATTTCCACCGGATCACGTGGAGTAATCTGCATAAGATGAAGATTAATTTTTGACACCGATGTGATGCCTGTTACGAGGGCTCTTACGCCAAAGTTAGAACAATGCATTTAGGAAAATATTCATTTCTCTGTATTAGAAGAGAGAATTTTAAATCAAGAAAAAAGTTACCTCTGGATGGCTTTGTGTTTGGCTATTTATATAGGCAGTACGAGTAAACTGCTGGCAGATGAGTAAGATACGTTGCATATGATTGAGACATGTAGCAGATGAGTGAGTCAGTGGTTGTAACTTCTCTGAGGTAGTTGTAACTTCTCTTAAGTAGTTGTCACTCCCGTAGATTGATGTAACCTCCTGTTGGTAATTGTAACTTCCTGTTTAGAGACAACCTCTCCTACAAGATTGTGTGCTCAGCTGAGCATAATGATTTGTGCTGAATACTATTCATCTAATGAGGAAAGAGTGTTCTGTTGAGTTGTATTGGACCCAGACTTGGGCTTTCTATACTTGTAACTTTCGTGAGTAATTTTCGAGCTTCTCGGAGATGATCCAAATTTTCGGGCTTCCTTATCATGTTTGGCTCCCACAAATGCCCCTAATTTCCTTTGCTTTTGAGCAAATCGTTTTTTCTTTTCCTTCTTACTTAAAAGCAGAGGAGATGAATTTTCACTGAGGAGCCCTACCAAAAATAGAAGTAGAATGCCTCTGGTGTTGCTACTAATATGTCCTTATTGATATAAGTAGAAGATCCTGCTGACTAATCTGTCTTAATTGAAATGTAGTCTGTTGAAGACAAAATGATCTGCATGTAGAGGCTTCTATTGTTGTTGAAATGATTTACTATTGTTGAAATGTAGTCTGCAGAAGACAAAATGATTTGCATGTAAAGGCTTCTGCTGCAGATGAGGTGATCTACTGGATTAGTCATACATAGTAATTTCATAGGCTCTTGGACTTTGTCCAAGTAGAGGATTATCCTTAGGTAAATAAAACAAGTCTTGCTTCGGCATCCTTGTGATTTGATGACCCATCCACATATAAATGCCACATATCTTTGGGCTAACATGCCCTGCCCATGTTTTAGCTGATGAGTTATCATTTGTTGAAGGACGCGACACTGATCTGTTGACTGACTTTGTTTTCCCTGTTGAGGAGGGAGCAAATTCTGCTATGAAATCTACTAAGGCTTGAGCCTTTATAGTTGTTCTCAGCATGTAGATTTTGTTGAATAATGCAACATTAATCTGCTGGCTGACTTTGTTACCCTGGTTGAGAAGGGAATGAATTTTGCTATGAAATCAGATAAGGTTTGAGCCTTTATAGTTGTCCTTGGCCGGTATTGGCTAAACTCTATAGTCTATTTCATGAGTTTTTGACAAGCATCCAAGAGAAAGTTGTGCTCCCCACTATTCGCTTATGAGAACTGAGCTAACTGCTACGTTTGAAACTGCCAAGTAGATGTACAAGTTCTCTCCTAGATTTGTCTGTTGATCTACTAAAAAATCGATCAAAAGTTGTTGCTCTACTAGTGAGACTTTGAATTTCTTTTGGAGTTGATGGTGACTCCATGTCAAGTAGTGGTCTTCTTTGCTTTTATGATTTACAAACTTTATGTATGTTGGTTGGTCTGCTGACCACTTGATAAAACTTAAACGGATTTAAATAGTATTGAGTAAGATGCTTCTATGCTCAGTGATTGATTAAATGAATTACCCACTCACCGAAAATGTCATCTTCAGTAGAGGTGTGATCCTTTACTGAGGCATTTTGTTTGTGTGGTTTGCTGACCACTTGACTAAACTTAAATAGATATAAGTAGTCTTGATAAGATGCTTTTATGCATTGGATTAACCACTCATGGAGAGTGTCATCCTCTACTGAGGTATTTTGCTTGTGTGCTCTGTTAACCACTTGACTAAACTTAAACGAATTTAAGTAGTCCCGATAAGATGCTTCCATTCATTGAATTACCTACTCAACGAGTGTCATCCTCTACTGAGGTGTGATCCTCTACTGAGACATTTTGCTTGTATGGTGTACTGACCACTTGACTAAACTTAAACGGATTTAAGTAGTCCTGATAAGATGCTTCTATATATTGAATTACTCACTCATGGAGAGTGTGATCCTCTATTGAGGCATTTTGCTTTTTGTGGTTTGCTGACCACTTGATTAAAATGGATTTAAGTAGTCACGAGTAAGATGCTTTTATGCATTGAATTACCCACTCACTGAGAGTGTCATCCTCTACTGAGGTGTGATCCTTCACTGAGGCATTTTGCTTGTGTGGTCTGCTGACCACTTGACTAAACTTAAATGGATTTAAGTAGTCTTGAGTAAGATGTTTTTATTCATTGAATTACCCACTCACGGAGAGTGTCATTATCTATTGAGGTGTACATAAATATTTGCATTTTCTGTAGAACGAATTCTTGTATTTCCCTATTTCAGCTGAAGAAGGTGTGTTCTCTATTGAGAAGCAAAATAACGTTTCCTCTGCTGAGGTATATGTAAATATTTGTTCGAATATTTTCTTTGCAGGATCTCATTTCATTGGTGGCGATCTCTTTAGCCAAGGTTGGTTCTTCTCGTGGAGACTTTGACTGATCGGAATTAATAACTATGTGTATGTTCTACCAGATGAGGAGTCTCTTGTTGAAGAGATCAAATACAATAAACATATAAAATACAATCAAGTTTTTCTTACATGTACATTACATTTTTTTAAGTTAAAAATGAAAAAGCTAGGACGCCTCAACTTCAATCCACTTTTTGAAATGGTCGGTTGCCACAATCATCAAATTCTTCTTCACTGGAGAGTTTGATTGATCAGAACGGTGAACTTTGTGTATGCTCTACTGGCCGATGAGTGTCTTGTTGGGGAGTGTCTTCTACGCTTGTCACCCTTGCTATTTTTATCTCCTTCTGATTTGCATTCATTAGTGCAAGTTGATTATCTTTCTCGGGTACATCTGGTGCCTTAACACTATATTTTTTTTGTCATCCCACAGTGCATAGCGTTCTGCCATGACGAAGATTTCAGCAAGAGTTTTGCTCGATTTCATGGACAAATCGTCATACAATAAGTGATCTGCGCGCACACCCCTTATGAAAGCTAAGGATCCAATTGGTCATCACACATTTATGATGCCATTAATGCAAATTGGCGACCCGACTTGCAAGATTTTTTTTGTTTCATTTCTATTGGGCTCGGTTGTTGGGCATAAAATTTCAATTGATGATCAGCTGGCGGTGGTAGACCTACTACTAGTGGTTGTCCGGTCGAAAATGGCTAAACCCATGGTGATGATGGCGGTCTGGTTCGAGCAGAAGACTGTTCAATGTTATTTTTGCTAGTTTGGTTTCAAGTTCCCACCATTGTGTTGAAAAAGAACTCTGAAAAAGTGTATGTGAAGGAAAATTCAAATTAATTAACAAATTTTTTTTTTTTATGAATGAAAGAGAGCATGCAATGAGTTTGATTCAAGCTCTCATTGAAAACACCAATTTGTGGAGTAAATTTCCACCGGATCACGTGTTGATCAAGTGGAGCGATCTGCATAAAATGAAGATTAATTCTTGACACCGGTGTGGTGCTTGTCACGGGGACTCTGATGCCAAAGAGTCCCAAATTTAGAGCAATGCCTCTAGGAAAATATTTATTTCTCTGTATCAGAAGAGATAATTTTGAATAAAAAAAAAAGTTAACTCCGGATGGCTTTATGTTTGGCTATTTATAGAGGCATAATGAGTAAATTGTTGGTAGATGAGTGAGATACGTTGTAGATGAGCGAGACATGCGGCAGATGAGTAAGTCATATGCTTGCAGGCGGTTGTAACTTCTCTAAGGTATTTGTAACTTTTCCTAAGTAGTTGTAACTTCTGTAAATGGTTGTAACCTCTTATTGGTAGTTATAACTTTCTATTTGGAGACTCTTCTCCTGCAAGCTTGTGTGCTCAGCTGAGCATGGTGGTTTATGCCAAATACTATTCCTCTACTGAGAAAATATGTTTTACTGAGTTGTATTGAGCCTAGACTTGGGCTTTCTATACTTATAACTTTTGAGGGTAATTTTCGAGGAATACCCAAATCTTTGGGCTTCTTTATCCTGTTGGGCTAAGGATTATTTTTTGCTCCAACAAGTTTTATGTGAATTATGGTGGACGACTACAATTTGTACTTGACTGAGGCAAGTTCCATCATACAGTGTGGTAGTTTTTCATTATCTTTATGACTCACTCATACCTCCAAGCTTTGTTACAAACACAAATCTCTGATGGTGATGATTTTACTTATCTTCAAACCATTAGCTGTGCTCATTATTAGTTACTTGGCCATGCCAATGGGTAGGAGTACTTTAGCAAATATTGCATTTACCTAAATTGTAATGAATTATATTTTACATGCTTAATAGTTAATGTGTTCAGATCTGTCATTGTTGACCGCGTTGATCTCGAGCCTGCAAAAAAAAAGTACCAGTTAAGCCAGGGACTACCATGGTGGTGGCCGAAGACACTCACATGCTTAAATTTGATATCGATGAAAGGAAGAATGGAAATTGTATGTAAATTGCAATATGTATGTGTACCTTTCTTATTCCTTTTACCATCTCTTATAGCAAGTGTTCCCTCACGAACTCTCATTGCGATCTAGGGCATGATAGAGGGAGAAGATTTCTCATATGATCTTACCTGTGCATGACTGAGTATCTTCGACACTTGGCTCTGTTTAGGACCCAATGCTTGATTGGGCTAAGTGTAGATTTTGTGTGAGTGGATTTCGGGCCTGTGCAGCTCTGACATTTGTGTTTGGGCCTTATTGTCCTGAGCCAAGCCCTAAGATCCATGCCTCTTGTGCTGGCATGTCTTGGGCCTGAGCACATGGCTTACGGGCTGAACAACAATGTGTGAATGAGTCCGCTTGGAACTAGGGGTGAGCAACAATCCCGGTCCTGATCCGGTTCGTACCAGATTGTATGGTCTCGACACGTTTCTAACCGGAATCAAACAATTTCTTTCAATTTTTCTTGGCTCCGAACGAAATTGATTTCAACAATTTTAGTCCAGGTACTGTAGGGACCTTTCAAACCCAAGATCAAATTCAGTCTTAAGCCCAATTCAAACTTGCCTCGAAACCCAAGCCAAACTCCACCCACTAACTCCTTCATCACCATCCTCTTCATCTCACATTGTTCTCACCGGATGGCTTTATGTTTGGCTATTTATAGAGGCATAACGAGTAAATTGTTGGTAGATGAGTGAGATACGTTGTAGATGAGCGAGACATGCGGCAGATGAGTAAGTCATATGCTTGCAGGCGGTTGTAACTTCTCTAAGGTATTTGTAACTTTTCCTAAGTAGTTGTAACTTCTGTAAATGGTTGTAACCTCCTATTGGTAGTTATAACTTTCTATTTGGAGACTCTTCTCCTGCAAGCTTGTGTGCTCAGCTGAGCATGGTGGTTTATGCCAAATACTATTCCTCTATTGAGAAAATATGTTTTACTGAGTTGTATTGGGCCTAGACTTGGGCTTTCTATACTTGTAACTTTCGAGGGTAATTTTCGAGCTTTTCGAGGAATACCCAAATCTTTGGGCTTCTTTATCTTGTTGGGCTAAGGATTATTTTTGGCTCCAACAAGTTTTATGTGAATTATGGTGGACGACTACAATTTTGTACTTGACTGAGGCAAGTTCCATCATACAGTGTGGTAGTTTTTCATTATCTTTATGACTCACTCATACCTCTAAGCTTTGTTACAAACACAAATCTCTGATGGTGATGATTTTACTTATCTTCAAACCATTAGCTGTGCTCATTATTAGTTACTTGGCCATGCCAATGGGTAGGAGTACTTTAGCAAATATTGCATTTACCTAAATTGTAATGAATTATATTTTACATGCTTAATAGTTAATGTGTTCAGATCTGTCACTGTTCACCGCGTTGATCTCGAGCTTGCAAAAAAAAAAGTACCGGTTAAGCCAGGGACTACCATGGTGGTGGCCGAAGACACTCACATGCTTAAATTTGATATCGATAAAAGGAAGAGTGGAGACTGTATGTAAATTGCAATATGTATGTGTACCTTTCTTATTCTTTTTACCATCTCTTATAGCAAGTGTTCCCTCACGAACTCTCATTGCGATCCAGAGTATGATAGAGGGAGAAGATTTCACATAAGATCTTACCTGTGCATGACTGAGTATCTTCGGCACTTGGCTCTGTTTAGGACCCAATGCTTGATTGGGCTAAGTGTAGATTTTGTGCGAGTGGATTTCGGGCCTGTGCAGCTCTGACATTTGTGTTTGGGCCTTATTGTCCTGAGCCAAGCTCTAAGATCCATGCCTCTTGTGCTGGCATGTCTTGGGCCTGAGCACATGGCTTACGGGCTGAACAACAATGTGTGAATGAGTCCGCTTGGGACTAGGGGTGAGCAACAATCCCGGTCCTGACCCGGTTCGTACCAGATTGTATGGTCTCGACACGTTTCTAACCGGAATCAAACAATTTCTTTCAATTTTTCTTGGCTCCGAACGAAATTGATTTCAACAATTTTAGTCCAGGTACTGTAGGGACCTTTCAAACCCAAGATCTAATTCAGTCTTAAGCCCAATTCAAACTTGCCTCGAAACCCAAGCCAAACTCCACCCACTAACTCCTTCATCACCATCCTCTTCATCTCACATTGTTCTCACCCTCTCATGCCAGCCAACCGTCGCCTCCACCCTTTTGCGCACCGGAGATCAAAGATTTAGAGCTCCCTCTACCCATTGGAACACTCTTTAGAGTTGTCCTTCTAGTCCAATACTACCGACAGGTCTTACAAAAGTGGGAGGGGTTATAATTGTTGAAGGTATCTTGGCTATGCGAGCACGATCTATCATCAAATTGGGCCCAATTGATCCTGTTGATGAGTGTGGTGGAGGAATAGGAGGTGGTGGTTGCTGATGATCAAGATGATTCTCATTTATATTTAGCTGTTGTGTTTCCAAGTTGATGAGTGAGTTGAGAAGATCGGTTGATGAAGAAAAAGAGATGTGGAAGACCATGTTTTTGTACTGATCTGATGTGTCTTTGTTTGATGTTGATGGATGTGTGGTTAAGAAGATCAGTGATGAAGAAAAGAAGACATGTGGAAGACCATGTTTGTGTATTGATCTGATGTGTCTTTGTTTGATGTTGATGGATGTGTGGTTGAGAAGATCAATTGACGAAGAATAAGAGATGTGGAAGACCATGTTCGTGTACTGATTTATTGTGTCTTTGTTTGATGTTTATGGATGTGTGGTTGAGAAGATCAGTTGATGAGTTGTGGAAAAGTTGTACTATTATCAGTTGATGGATATGTGGTTGAGTCAGTTGTGTGTGTTTTTTTAAGATTATTGTGTTTAAGAATGGAAACAATTGTACTATTATCTAAAGATCTGAATTGAAAAAAAAAAACAAAAAACAAAACCGGGATGGCATGGTCTCGTCCCGGACAGTCCTGGTTCAAACCGGTCCGAGACCAGTAGGGTCTGCCAAGGAAAAGTCGTTATCCTGATCCATTCCAGTCCCGGTCCAGACAAGTTCATCTCGGACCATGCCTTTCCCTACTTGGGACTACGTTAAAGCCTTTCTCGTGCTAGGTTTAGCCCATGCCAAATGTGTGGTTGCGATCGAGTGACTGTTTGATGTCTCATTAGCTACTCCCCCTAATTAGTGGGTCTACGCACTGGGCCACAAACTGACAACGTGTGGGGGTTTGTGGTATGCCATGATGACATTTTGGTGCCTTTTGGCTTTTGCGTCGCATTTAATGTTTATGCAGCGGTTAGGTAAACGTTTCTCCTTCACGCCAAACCTATATAAGCTTGTTTTGGGGGAGTTTTTACCTTTACCTTCTCAGAGCTTCTTTTTATTCTGTACTAGAAGTAGGCATCCCATCCTGGGATCCCGATCTCGTCCCAAACCAATTTTTTAAATATTTAATATGAAATATGAAATATGTAGTATGAAACTATTTGTTGACATGTCTTTTATTTGTTGTTTTATTTATTGACATGATTATTTTATTCTCACAAGTTTCCATGCGACTCACCTAGATAATGAATCTAACTCAAACCCTCTCCTTTTTTTTTCCTCTTTCTAACTCTTGACAACAACAATGTGTGTTATTCGTAGTTTTTAAATGACAAACCCATTGATCATTTTCGTTAGCAATGTATAAAAAATGGCTATATTCAATAGAGGTTCTAAAAAAAAATGGAATAACAGCTAATGAAATGGGAAAATAATAATCAATGGCTTAAAGTTATATAGTTGTTATTAGAGTTGTGTGTTTGGTAAATCCAAAATTTCAATCTTGCATATTAAATTTTCAATCCAAAATTTAGTACATGCACATCACGTCACGAACCCGTTTGGGACGGGACGAGGTCGATATGAGGTTTATTCCGTCCCGATCCCTAACAAACGGGATAGGATAGGGATGAAGTCCATCCCGTCCCGTGCCCACCTGTGGAGACCCTTGTGTGGGCGGACCTGAGGAGGAGGGTGAGGGTTGGGGGCCCAATAGACCCAGGCCCAAGAGGGTTGGCAAGCTACAAAGAGGGGAGATAGTCCCACATTGCCTGGGTGCAGAAGGGGGATGTGCTACTTATGTGCGAGGTTGGATCCCTATAGTAACACACGTTTTAAAGCCGTGCGGGCCGATTGGGCCCAGAGCGGACAATATGTTACTGTGCGGATCGGGTCGTTACATAATGGTATCAGAGCCTGACCCAGCCGGAAGTGTGCCGACGTGGACGTTGGGCCCCAAGGGGGGTGGAGTGTGGAAACCCTTGTGTGGGCGGACTTGAGGGGGAAAGTGAGGGTTGGAGCCCAATAGGCCCAGGCCCAAGAGGGTTGGCAAGCTACAAAGAGGGGAGATAGTCTCACATCGCCTGGGTGCGGAAGGGAGATGTGCTACTTATGTGTGAGGTTGGATCCCCATAGTAATACGCGTTTTAAAGTCGTGCGGGCCGGTTGGGCCCAGAGCGGACAATATGTTACTGTACGGATCGGGTCGTTACACCACCCCTATTCCGTATTGTGCTTTTCCGGCCCGATTGAGCTTGAGTTTCTATTCAATCATGTTTGAGCTAGGAGTGGGCATCCCATCCCGCAATCCCGATCCCATCCCAATTTTTTTAGGTCTTGTTGGAATTGATAAATCTCATCCCGTCCCGATATAGAGTGGGATGGGACCGGGATGAAGATTTTCAATCCCATTCCATTCAGATCTAGAGTGGGATGAGATCATGAATGCTCTTGTAGTTGAGGGTGGGTAATATTTTCCCCTCTATGTAACGTATAATTTTCCAGTATATGTATCTTTTATGTGACCAAAAGATACATACATTCTACAAAAACATTTAGAATTTCATTAGAAATAAGTTCTATACTACGAACTTAAACAAAAGGGTGTATCAAGGCTATGAAAACATTTTTTAAATTAGTTCATCATTTGATCCCCTTGTTTCTTCATGTGTGTTCATTGCCTAACCATTGAAACTACTCAAAACCGAATTATTCATTCTAGTCTAGTTTTGAATTCGTAAAAATTGATATCCATAAATGCTTAGATCAAATTTGTTTGACTTATATTACATACTTGGCATGAACCAGAGGAATTTGTCGTTGTTCGTGTGCACATGGGTCTACCCATTAGTTTTGAATAGTATTTTATACTTTTCTCTACTCACAAATTAAAACATTCTAATCTCGTCCCATCCTGAACCCGTTTGGGATAAAACGAGGTCGGGATGAGGTCTATCCCATCCCGTGCCTACCCGTAGTCTGCGCAACTTAAGTTTTTGCGAGGGCTACATCAAAACTGCTTAGACTTCTTCAGAAAGTCACTATTGTCCAAGGAGGACCTGGATACCCTTTGTCGGTAATACGAAATCCCTAGTGTTCTGGGAATGTCGATCATTTTGGAAAGGGATTGTCGTTATTTTCCAATGGAGAGGCGCATCTGCCTGTACAAGGCCATGTTTGAGGCTAGCCCACACTCGCTTCCATGTTCCTAGCGACATGCACTATTTGTCTTGTTTGGCATTGCCCCGACTCAGATAATGCCGAGTGGGTAGAACATACTGGTTGCACTCAAATTAGAACGAAAGACGCCGAAATCCACATGTCGACGAAGTTGCTTCATTCTCTGACTTCCATTTGGATGAACAATCGTGGTGTTTACTGGCTGGTGAAGCCATGTTGTCTAACTAGCCGGTTTGAATATCCAGAGGATTGGCAGATATACTGCTTTTTGCCTCTGTGAAGTCTAAGTATGTCATGATCCGATCCACATGATATAATATTGTCTACTCTGAGCCCAACCTAACTACCTGCACGGCTTTAAAACGCGTTGTGTCATGTGGATCCAAACGTGTACATATATATCACATATCCTTCATTCACCCAGACGATGTGGGACTATAACCCCTTAGTAGTCTGCCAGCCTCTAAGCCCACCCACACAAGGTAGCCTGTCAGCCTTAGAGCCCGCCCATACATGGTAGCATGTCAGCTTTTGAGTCCGCCCACACATGGAGCTGCCAGCCTCAGAGCCCACCCCGCACATGGTAGCCCGTCAACCTTAGAGTCCGCCCACATAGGGTGTTACAAGGTACTTCTCATTCGATGGTCTGTAGGCCATTCACCGTTTTAGGGACATCCGTAAGCTCTTTTTGCTTTCCTATTTAATATTTGTCAGTGTCTGACTTATTCGTTGTTTTTTTACTAGGGTTGCAATATTTTGTCGTTCTTTCTTCTAAAGAAAATAAAATAAGAGTTGACTTTCTTGCTCTGTCGTCGATGCATATTCTGTAAGTTATCCATTGAGATAATATTAGGCCGAGTGAGCTATTTTCTGGTGAGGCCAGTGACGTGGGGCATGCCCTAGCGTGCCTATCGGTTCTTCTTCGAGCGCCGAAACGCAGACACTTGGGTCTCAGAAGAGAAAGGCACCAAAGATGCATAGCTCTTCAAAAAAGAAGGCCCTGGAGGGGTTGCTTACTCTCTTTCATCGCTCTAAGAGACTTAAGTTGGGATCTACTCCTCCCCATGTTGTTTCTCTGAGTGGGGAGATGGAGTTGTTGACTTGACTGTTAACGAGGAGTCGTCGGGGGCCCTAGCTCATGTTGAGACGGGAACATAGTGACTGGCGCTAGAAGTAGCTGATATTCGATCATCTATTGCAGAGGAACGATCTGTTCCTGAAAGCACTGCCCGTGATCCTTCCATTAGTCCGTGAACTGGAGTATTGTCTGAGTCTCCTTCCACCATTGCTGATTAGGGAAAACGGGTTGTTGAGTCCTCTCCCTCATGAGGTGCATGAGGAGAGAAGGGATTGGCTTCTGGTTCTGGGGCTTTTTCGTACTGATGTTGGGGTTAGCTCGCATGCCCCGACGGGTGGTCTTGTAAGCTCTAGCAAACAGTATGTGCGGCTTCAGGAGGTGGATGACAGGGTTGTTACTTTTGATCTAATGAAGAGGAATTTCTCTTGGTTGGCTGACCAACTGCCATTGAAGAAGGTGGTCGCGAGGGCATACCTCAATCGCGAGCAGTAGCTTCTGATGCTAGTAAGTTGACAATTCAATTGTTTTGACTGTTTGTCTTCGTAGCATCACCGTCCTCAGTCTGGCCCTGAACTTAGTTTATTCGTTGTGTTTTATTGTTTAAGTTTTTCGTTGTGTATTATTGGTTATAGTCGTGCATTGCTTTATAATCAAGGGATGGCTCACCTAACCCATGTTGGTATGGTGGGTACTGGAGTGGAGTTTGTACGAGATATGCTATTTTCCTTGAAGACGAAGTTCATCGACCAGGAGGCCCAACATGTTGATGCTTGTAGGGAGGTAGATTAGCTGATCAAGCAGTTGGTCGCTTGGGCTGATCTGGAGCCCCAGTTGTCTGAAGCATAGAGGGGTATGACCAATGCTCTGGTTGTTCAGTTGTCCTTAGAACCCTAGCTGAAAGGGATCCAATACAGTTTGGATAAAGCTTAGGTTGCCGAGCCGAGCTTTTGTCTGAATTGAAGGATGCTCGAGAACAACGAGACAGGGCAGTAAATGAGCAAACTGCGTGTTCTAAGCACCTGTCGAATGTCATGAAGTCTGTTGCTGACTGTCAGAATGCATTAGTCAATGAGCGCGCTGAGGCAGTTTGCCTAAGGAGGCTACATGAGGCCCTTCAGGCACAACTTTCCCTTTTCTTTTTGGTTGTGCTTGTAGTCGTCATACTTTCTATTACCAATTTTTGCTTAGATTAGGCTGAGTACGCAGATATCTACCTCTACCTAAAGTAGAACTTTAGTCTGAGCTAGAACCCTTTTTTGGCTTGTCCAAACTCATATTATGTCAACAGTAATAACTTAACCTTCTGTTAGAGTTAAGTTGTAAGATAGTCATTTCTGTTTATGCGGGTCGTGTTCACTTAGTGACGTAATTAATGTCTCCCTTAATAGTTGAGTTTGCGCAGGAGCTATCTTCGAAGCTGCAGACTGTACTTTCTTACTGGTTTCTGGCCTTTGTAGTGGCTTGGTTGCCGGGTAAACCATCTCTAGTTTAGACGAAAATTCAATATCGTATACATGCAGTCTTGTCAATCCTTGAGGGACTTTAAATCAAAGGGGAGTTGCCTTTGCCTTTTTTGTTTGGTCTATCATAATACGCCCTACTCCTGAACAGAAGTTAGGTTGTTGATGAGTCAAGCCATCTTTCCCCAGAACGGATTAGACCCTTTGCATTTATCTGGCTCAATCCTTGAGAGATCTTGAGCTGAGAATATGTGTTTTTTGCCTGTCTAGGCTAGGTCTTCTATTTAGACCCCAATCCTGAATAAGAGTTGGGTTGCTGATGAACCTACTTTGTCCAAGCAGGCTAGACTCTTGTACTCCCCTGGCTCAATCCTTCAGAGGACTTGAGATGGAAAAAAGTCTTCCACGGCTATCTAGGCTAGATTTTATAATATACCTCAATCTTAAACATGAGTTGGGTTGCTGAGGAACCATCTTTGCTCAAACATGCCAGACTCCTATACTCCCCTGTCTCAGTTCTTGAGAGGACTTGAGTTGGGAAGAAGTTTTATACGTCCGTCTAGGCTAGACTTTATAATATGCCTCAATTCTGAATAGGAGTTGAGCTTGCAGAGGGACCATCTTTGTTCGAACGGATTACGTTCTTGTACTCTTCTGGCTCAATCCTTGAGAGGACCTGAGCTGGGAAGAAGTCTTCCATGCTTGTCTAGGTTAGATTTTATAATATACCTCAATCCTGAACAAGAGTTGGGTCGCTGAGGAACCATGATTAGGCTAGGATCCTGTACTCCTCTAGCTCATTCCTTTAGAGGATTTGAGCGGGGCAAAAATATTTTTCACCCATCTAGGTTAGACTTCATATCCTGAATAGGAGTTGGGCTTGCTGAGGGACCATCTATGCCCGAACGAGCTAGGCTCCTGTACTCATCTGACTCAGTCCTTGAGAGGCTTGAGCTAGGAAGAAGTCTTATGCGCCTGTCTAGGCTAGACTCTATAACATACCTCAAACCTGAATAAGAGTTGGTTTGCTGAGGAATTGACTTTGCTCGAACAAGCTAAGTTGCATTTGAGCGGTGAGCTGTCCATGGAATGGGCTTGATTCAATGTGTTATACATTGGTTCGTTGGCGGACTAGGTCACTTGTGCGCCGAACTATTGCCACCTTCAGTTGGGCTAGGCTCGGCTGCTTGTGCGTCTTTTTGGTCCCCATAGTTGGGCCATGTTATCTTAGGAGCGGTGAATCATCTGTGGATTGGACTCGCCTGCTTGTGGTGAACTATCCGTGGACTGGATTTGGTTCGCTCGAGGGCAAAAACAAAATGGAGGATAAGAAAATAAGAGGAGAAGAAGAAGAGGGGAAGAGAAAAAAGAGGAGGCAAGGGTAGGGTGGTGCCGCCGGCGGTAGAGAAGAAGAGATAAAAGAAAGTAAAAAATGAGAAAAAGAATAACAAAGGAGAACACAGAAGAAGAGGAAAACTGATGGCAGGGTGGTGCGACTGGCAGTGGCGAAGCATGGTGCGGTTTGCAGGGTGGGCGGGGTCGTGCTACTTTGTTACTTGTTATGAAGAGAAAAAAGAAGGTGGAGAAGAAGATGAATAATGGTGATAAATTTTTTTTTGTTATATTATTTATATATATATATATATATTTATTCAATCGGTTCAACTTTATCCGTTAAAATCACTTAAAATCGAAACCGTATCAACTATATTGGTTTCAAATTTTCTAAAATCGAAATCGAACCAAAACCGATCAAAATTGAATCCATCGGTTGGGTTTTGATCAGTTTTGGTTTACTCGGTTTTTTTTCAACCCTATTATACATGAATTGTTTTTATAAAAATAAATAAAAAGTCGGCACCTACGTGAGACGCACGTGAATATGGTGTTCTAGTGTGTCGATTTTGAGGGTTTAGGGTTTGGTTGTTGAATGTGTCTCTGTCCTTGAGTCGTTCTTCTTTACTTGAATTTCGATCCTCTTGAGGGTAACAGTTAAACTTGAAGAAGAAGAAGAAGAAGAAGAAGAAGAAGATGTCAACAAGGCCGGAGCTTTTAGCGCCACCAGAGATTTTTTACAACGATGTGGAAGCTCGCAAGTACACTTCTTCATCTCGAATCGTCGACATTCAAGTATGTTCAACAACCCACTTTTCTAATTTTGCTGCAATTTCTTCTATGTGGTTAGTTCTCTGACGATTTTTTTGGATTAAAAGGCGCAACTTTCAGAAAGAGCGGTCGAGCTACTCGCTTTGCCTGAGGATGGGGTTCCTCGTCTTCTGCTGGATATAGGTGAAAAACACTTTTTTTGGATACCCATTGATTTGTTCATGAGTTTTTTATTATTAAATTTGAAAACTTGTTGTGTATTTAGATTAAAATTGAAAACTTGTTGTGTATTTAGACATCTTTAGCTTGCCCGCCAACTCAAAATCGCACTTCTTAGATTGAATTGTGAAGTATTATTGTTGTTGTTTCTGATATGGGGTTTATCATCATAGTTTTCTTTCCATGATTAAATGAATAAAGGTATTTAACTACAAGTTGAGTTTTCGTGAAATCAGTTGTTCGAGTTTAAGATGAATAACCTATTATCAGACTGACTGCTAGTGTCACCTTCTGATTGTCTGTAATGTAAGTTTTCAAGCCCGACATGGGTATGTGGACATTGAAATGGCGACTTTGGAAATTGGTGCTCGGTTGTTTTGTTAGTTGAGATAAAAGATATGATTTGATGAGATAGTCATGTATTGAAGAAATGTTTAGATTGTCCCAAAGAACAATTTTGTCTGTATATTACTACTGCATTGCCAATGACAAAATGAACAAATTTATTGGAATTTAGAAGTTGATTTTGTCTGAATCTATTTTGTCTGAATCTTTTTGTTTTTGTAGGTTGTGGATCAGGACTGAGTGGGGAGACACTTTCTGAGAATGGGCATCAGTGGATCGGCCTGGATATTTCAGAGTCGATGCTTAGTATGTGTTTTTGGATTTTTTTTTTCAAAGCTCAAGCATTCTTTCTATTAGCATCTCCAAATTTTCTTTCTAACTCCATTGTCTAGTATAGGTGTTGCTTTGGAGCGAGAAGTGGAGGGTGATCTTTTACTTGGTGATATGGGTCAGGTAGCGTCTCAGTATATATATTAGTGTTGTACGTTTCTCTATTTGATTTGTATCATAGAATTAGAATATATATATAGGCTTTCCGGTTTTCGTTGTTGGCTAGAAATCTTAAAATCTGGTATTCCAGCATATAAGCAAGGAACTAAGAAAATCATAGTGGATTTTATAGTAGCTTCACCACTAATACTATACTTAATAGGTGCATCTCATAATTTGTGGAAGTATTCCATAAATAATTAGGTCGATCCCTTGTGCTGGTGAGAATTTTGTTCAAAGTAATACTCTTAAGTTATGTAAACAGTTTCCTCCATGGTCTCGTGTAATTGCTTCTTTTAGCATGGGTTAGGATCCTTGACAAGATGGTTTAAGGATTTTCGTAGAACTCAATAATTGATCTGTCTGCCGGAAAATGACAAATACTTATTATTTTGCATTTCTTTTATGCTATGTGACTGTTATGATGAAGACTTCTTGAAAGTTTGGATTCTCAATAGTTTATAGGGAGAGTAAAATGTATCTGTAAGCTTAGATTGTTTGCAAAAGGAAAGCTTCTCTTGATGGCAATTATGGCCTGATTCGATAATTAATTCCTTTGAGAATGTTACAGGGCTTAGGTCTGCGAGATGGAGTTATTGATGGTGCCATTAGTATTTCAGCAGTTCAGGTTATTCACCTTCCTTTTCTTTTATTACAACCTTATCATTTTTCTTGAAAGTTTGTACAAAGTGTTCTATGCCTATATACATTGTGTGTTGTGAAAATCAAGGTTCAACATTGGTTTGTTTCCATATCAATTGCTTACTCAGTTTAATTGAAATTCATTTAATTATTTTTCTGGTGATCGACAGTGGTTATGCAATGCTGACAAATCTTCTCATGAACCAAGATTGAGACTGAAGTATGTGAAGAGAATTAAGTTTTTCCCCCCTTTTGCTTATTAAATTAAGTCAATCATCCGATTTCCATACTGAATCTCATGCAATTTGCTGCAGGGCATTTTTTGGATCATTATATCGGTGTTTGGCAAGGGGGGCAAGAGCAGTGTTTCAAGTATACCCGGAAAGTGTGGCCCAGCGTGAGTTGATATTGAGTTTTGCTATGCGTGCAGGATTTGCTGGTGGTGTAGTTGTTGACTATCCCCATAGGTAATGCACATATATATATATATATTTTTAAACTCCTATATTTGTGTGCGCTCATTTTTTTTTCTTTTTGCAATTATCATTGTTACAACTTACAAGGACAATGACTCCCGAAGTTTTGATCATATAGGATACAAAACTATGACTCTTATCTGTACTAAGATTTTGCTGCATTAATGCTTTATATAATGAAAAAGGTGTTTCAGTCCCTTCATTTGCTATATTTCACTCTTCTGTGGTACTGCAAATTTTTTTATGCCCTTTTGGTAACCCACATCAGGGGACCAAGAATAATCTTCTTTGTTTATCCTTGATTAGGGCATATTGCTATATATATAGGGATATGATTCTTTTATTTGAGTAGTATTATATTATTAATGAGTTTTGGTTTTGTCAATATGAATTGCTTCCTTATCCTAGATCCTTTTCAGGGTGTTCTTTTTCCTTCTTTTACTTCATAATATAATTATCAGCCCATTGCTTATGCATCCCACAGTGTGCTTTCCCTGGTTTGTTTTTAGCATTTAAATTAGAGTTATGTTCATTTCATCTGCTATCTGCTTTTCTGTCAGTTCAATTATTTTGGTAACTTAAGAATAATGCTGGTGGTCATGGCAGTACCAAGAAAAGGAAGGAATACCTTGTTCTCACTTGTGGCCCACCATCTGTAAGTACCACCGTTCCTAATGGCAGGGATGGAGATGGAGGGAGTTCCTCTGATGATGAAAGCAGTGGTGATGAAGAAAATCAAACTGTAAGCTCGACAATATTGTATCTGCTCTTTTTTTGTTTGGTATTATGCACACATGGTCTTAAGTTCTATCGCGTGCATACACATGCACTCTTGTGATTAATCTTGAAAAAGGCTAGATGCAATTTATGCATTTGGTAAGTCATATACTGTTCTATACTGCTCTGCTTATGGAAAAGTACTGTCATTTGATCAATATGATCTTAGGGCTATATTGTCTTGCTGAGTTTTAACAAAATTGAATTGCTTCTCTACTTATGCACATATTCTATACAGTTACAAAGTATATGTTTAATGATAAGAGTTCGCTGTGCATACAGGTAAGCAATTATGACAGGCATCGACCAAGGAAAAAATTGAAAACTACAAAGAAAGGGAAAGGTCGAGCATGGGTATTGAAGAAAAAGGAGCAGAGGAGGAAAAAGGGAAATGTTGTCCCCCCTGATTCAAAATACACTGCTCGTAAGCGAAAGGCTAATTTTTAGTCCGTTAATTTCCTCCGGTCAAAGCCTATGTATCAGCCCTTTCTTCTGGGATGCGCCTCATTTTGATTCTGTGTTTGGAGTTGAGTTTATTTTCTTATTCTTAATCAGAGTTCGACAAATTTTGAATGTACTTGATATATGTTTTTGGTCAGTTTTATGTGAATTACAGTGGACGCCTACAATTTCGCATTTGACCTGAGGCAAGTTCCATCATACAGTGGTAGTTTTTCATTATCTCTATAACTCACTCGTTTCTTTAAGCGTTGTTACAAACACGAATCTCTCCTGGTGATGCAGATAATCTTGCTACGATGATTTCACTATAGGTTTGGATCATATTTTGTCATTATCTTCAAACCATTTGCTGCGCCCATTATTAATTAGTTACTTGGCCATGCTTCATATTTTGCTAAAGAGTACTTTAGCAAAGATTGCATTCAGGTAAGTTGTAACGAGTTCAGATTTACATGCGTCATGGTTTATTGTTTTAGTGGTTCATCTCCTGGAGGTTGTTGCAGCTCCTTCCAAACCTTCCTTGTCCGCCACCTTAGAGAACCAAGACGTCTAACATTGATCAAAACGGTAATCAGAAAATTGTTATATTGGGTTCTTTGATTATTTCTTATCGGACTCTCAAAACCCATACAGACGACAAGTCACTAGTTGGTTTACCCAAGAAGAAGCTATAGAGATTAACAGGCAACCTTAACGTCAATTTTTTTTTCTGCTTTTTGTGCTTTATTCTATCATAAACATGAATTGATGGTTGAATATCTCGATTTTGTATTAAGCATTTGTAAACATAAGCATGGAGTTCTAAATTTGGATGATTATTTTGACTGTTTCACAATATAATATAATTCTGTAAATGACAATCTTTCAGTTTCAGCACGCCCATGTATAAATTCAATGTGTCAATCCTCAGTGGATTATAAGGATGGGGTAGCCAAAAGATTGGTTACATAAAGTTCAATCAAAACATTCCGCATACATGTGTGTTGTGTCCTCTGTTACATAACAGTTGTTGATATGGAGTTCAAAGCGGAAGCTAAGAGTAACCAGAGTAGGAGAGAGGCTCCACTCTTGCGTATTATGATATACAGGTAGTTTAGTAGTAACCTTATAATGTCCATTAGTGTTGGCACTGTTACTAGAATGCTCAGTGGACATTTGTACTTATGAGATATAGATAAAGGCATGGTGATAATATGATATGATTTGATGCGAATCCATGAAGAAGAGACCATGTTTCTGCTAAAATCATAATTTTATTTGAAAGATCCTCTGTAAATGATGAAAGAGAAATTTTTTGTACATGTTAGACACTAAAAGTTATAGAAGGGGAAGAGCCTTGAGACTACTTGGCTGTACACTCAGACTTGTTGCATGGTCTTCATAGTGTGTTGATGTTCATCTGTATTAGGCATGTGTGTGAGTTGGTTTAGTTGGGTTTCTTTCGGTTTAGTGTCATAGCTAGGCTTAAAATGGGCAAGGCTTGCTAATTCATCCACCCCATCAACTATTGCTTCAATCCTTGATGTGATTTCGATCATCAAAGTAGCTGCAGTCACTAGTGGAAGTATCTCCACCAGTGGTACCGGGATGGGATCAATTTTCTCCTCTAGAGGAGCCTCCTTAGCCGACTCTAGTGGCATGGGTTCTTCTGGGAAGGACTTCAGAGCATTTTCGAGATCCTGTACTGCAGTTTTCATCTCTTTGAGTGAGAAGTCTATAGTGAGTGATTTCCTCATAGTTTTGGTAATGACAGCCAGCTCTTTAAGAACAGCTGAAGCGACAGAGCTTAATCTCATGCAGACATCATTGAAATGTTTCTTGGTGAACTCAGGTGCCTGTAATTCGGTTATGAAATGATGTTTAGACTTGTCTTCAATTGGTCAAAATATTGAATTTTATAGAGATTGGGAAGCTTACCTCAATTTCTGAATTGATGCAACCATTGAGAGCCTCTATGCAGTAAGCACAATTGCGCATGGATGCACCTATCTTGAGGTACTGTTTCCATGGATGACAGAAACCGAAGCGGCCATGGGCAGGTTCCCATCTCGCAAAATTGGCCTGGTTCAAGTTGAACAAATTAGTTTGAAGAACTGGAAAATTGCAAAGAAAGACTTTGTTAACTCATTTGATGAAATTGGGTGCTTACCAGAGATTCTTCTGTTGCTTTTGTGTTTAGCACACACTTGTATCCTAGCAATTTTTTAGGTGATTCCTCCTTGTTATCTATTGTATTTTCCTCGTCGTTAAAGTACTCACCTATACATCCTGAAGTTCAACTCAAGATTAAAAAAAAAAAAAAAAATTGAATCAGACGATTTATTCAGTTATCATTTATATGTTCAGGTTGATATATTCACTGAAAAGAACATACCATCTAAGGAATCTGCGAGTTTTTCCATGTTACGAGTGATGAGAAGATGGAGATCTTGACCAGCCCAAATCGGGCAAATCAACATGCTAATGAGAAGGCACATAGAGCTTCCTATTACAACAGTTGATAATCGATCTCGGGCTAGCTCAAACAAGTGTTCTACTCTATAACCCGAAACCGAAACCAAGCTGAAAGTTAGAATGAAGATTAGAGCACCATAGTCGAACCTCGCTTTCACTGTTGGAATAAACCTAGAGAAGGTTGCTGCCGCAGCTGAAATAAGAGGTACCCCATCAGCATACTGAAAACGCAGAACACAGAATGACAGAACACAAATTAACTCAATGGGAAGTTTTACGCACCTAGAAGGAACACTGATGTTCTAAGAATGATGGGTTCAAGTGTTTCTCCAGATTGACTAGCAACCCAATGAACACCAACCCCAAGAGCTCCTGCCAAACACGTTCCTGTTGCTCTGTTTATGGTTTTAGAGAGTGTAGCACCTGCAATAACAAGAACATGGAGGGTTAGTCGGCATAAATGAATGTCAGGAAGTTAAGTTAGCTACTCATGATGGAAGAGTTGAGGTACTTACCAACTGTGTGTTCAAAGACTACAACAACAGTCAGTACTGCCCACATAGAGTTCCCTCCAACGTCATCATATAAAGGTCTTACATAGTAGAAGAGTGAAACCACAGTTAGAGCAAACCCTACTTTAAGACAATGCATGACCTTTCTAGGATCATCAACCCCTATATCCCAAGCCTTCCTAAAAAATTTCGAAACTCTTCCTACCATTCCCATAACTAAACCGACACCTCCTAACCATGTTTTTTGTAAGAGCCCGGATTCTGGTTCTAATATCTTGGATGATCCATCATCCATTCTCATCCTCCATTCTAGTCCACCAGACACTCCATTCTTGCTAACCATTTTTCTGACAAATCACAACAAAGTCTTTCAAGTTTAAATGTTTTATGGTTATGTTCGAGGGTATGAGTACTTCCCTAGTAGACTGACTGATTTGTGAATGGGAGAGAAGGCAGCTAATAGAAGTCCAAATTCCATAAAATTGAAGGGTTAACTACTTAATATTAGACCTCCATTGGTGCTTATATAACTCTCCATTTGCTACCTTTGGGTTGCTTAGAAAGTTCGAAAAGGGACCAAACTTTTGCTAGCATATTTGTTTATTGTGGAACAGTGAAGCACCACAAAGAATGAATGGTTGGGACATATTGATGGTCATTGCGAGATAGATATGAAAAATTGGTCATTTTGATCTGCAATGTTGAAAGTTTTCATTATGGAATTAGATATTTTGGAGCTAACATATTATATGATTAATATCTTTATACTCCATAGATCCCACCATCCACAGTACTATTCGATCTGTTTTGTGTAGCTTTTTAGCTCATGTCACAACATCTCTACATGCTAGTGTTGATTCCACAAAGGGAGTGCATTATAATACAGTATCTTGTAAGGTAGACAGGTACAGAACTTGACCTGTTTTTGTGTGCTTCAAATGCATGAGAAGCAGGATGTGCAATTCAATTTAGAGTGACAAGTGCTTTTGTTTCTCATACCTTGTCCCCGTTATGCTGTGGCAGAATCCCTACAAGTATAAAGTTTTCGGAAGTCATATATATGAGTGTAATTGGGTTGTCATGATCGTCACATCTTCTGAAAAATGTAAGCTTCCATCAAAGAACTCTATTGTCATCAATTAATATGCTGTGGAAACTCTCTCTGTATAAATTTTCCAGGTGAAAAAGTAATATATGAGAACATATAATTATGATTTCCATGATCATCACATCTTCTAAAAAGGGTATGAAAACATCGAAGCAATTCCTTCTGTACAATGTATATGACATACCATATCAAGAATATGTCTAAAATGTGACTCTCAACTTATCTTGTGGATAAGAAAAGTTGGTAAGAGCACAACCCTGATAACTTAATGGTTTATGAAGCAAGTGGTTAACAAAAAAGAATGATATGAACTAAATGCCTAAATAGAATATAACATTTATTCTATCCCTTCATTCTGATGTCAGTCAATGATTACTATATATCATTAAGGTCATTCGACGAACATTAGACCACATTTGATAGTGACTGATCAAATGCGCGTTCGTCTTTGCAAACTTGCTTATTTGGTAAACCCTGGTATAGTACATTCTATAGAATGTTACTGGTATTAAGTTATACATACAACACGCTAAGAAATACCTAATTCTATACCTTTCTATGTTTGTTTTGCTCAAAGTGGGAACCCCATTATGGTTTATCAACCTTAAACAATGACCATTTGGATGCAAACAGGACAAACCATAAAAGTTTCCAACATGTACCATAAAACATTGTTAATGAACATAATTAACATTTAGATATTGTTGAATTAGGTCATGGAAAAACAATCTAAAAACTTTAGGAGGATTCCCCAAGCAAACTTTTTCTTAATTGTATTTGCATGGTTGATGCTCATATACTTGAAAGAATGAAGAGCACTTATCTCAAATATGAGGAGCTTCCTTTCTACAGGTGATGGGAAAAGCAAACTCAACTATCAAAAGGACTGGATTCCATCCCACACAGTTTCTACTCTTATTACGTTACTTCCACCAAGTTGTACATATCTTAATAAACTTAAGTTTTTTTTTTTGAGTTTTAATACAATTAACTTAAGTAAACCGACACCTGCCAAAAGGCGATATAAATTTTAAATCCTGACTTTGATCATAAAAATCAGGATTCAGGAAATCATAGCTAAACACTGCATTTTCTTTTTGTTTTCCTTTTGATGTCGACAACAAGCTGGCTTTGAGGCGCCATACCATGGTCTGTCCACATAGGAAGTGCTTGTTTTTGCCTCTAATCTAATTGGATTTATGTATTTTTATGATTTTTTTAGAAATTAAGAACATATATCATCTGCATTGCAAGGAGTTATTTTCTTTGTTGACATTCTCTGAACTTTTTTCTTTTTTTTTTGATAAAATAAACTTCTTTCAATCACCAAAACCATTAAACATTGTCTGCAGTATCAATGATAGGACAAGAAAACTTAAAACTAGCAGCAAGAGCATGAGCACGATCATTCCTATATCTATTGAGATAAGTAAAACACACATCATTAAGCAGCAATAAGGCATTGGATGGGGGCTTTACCAACTGCAAAAAAAAAAAAAAAAGGCAAGAAATCCCTCCTGTGTTTTAAAGGAGCATCCGCACTAACTTAGATGATCTGTGGGACGTTTCGGCAGGTGAACCACATCCATAGCATCAAGGGCAAAGTTGAAAGCTCTACATCCCTTGTCAAGACCCCAATATTAAGCTTTAAGTGTTGCCAACAATTCTGCATAAAAACTATTTCCTACTTTAATTTCCAAAACACCTCCCATTGTATCCAAAATATGACCTGCTTCATCCACTGATTTGCCATAAGTGCCTGTGAGGGTATTAACATCAAAACCAGCAATAGAGTAAATGGTAATGTGTTGAGGGTTTATATTCATTGTCGTTTGGAGTGTCATTAGTTCTGAAATCTCCTGTTGATTGTTGCCACTTGTTGCTGAATCACTATCCTCTTGGTAAGCAAGACTCCGAGCTTTGGTTTGAGCTCGATAATAATGTAATATTCTCCATACATGAATGGATTTACCTTGAAGTAGGGGTGGGCACGGTCCGGAATTGAGCCTATCCCGGTTCCGGTCCAGGTATAGTGAAACGGGTCTGAAACAGTTTGGGATTGCACATTTTTTTGGGATCGGTTTGAAACGGGACGGTCCGGGTCGGGATCATGCCATCCTGAATTGTTGTTGGGCTTATGATTTCTTACACCAAATGTCTTGGATCAGGCTTGACAAACTTCAAACCCAACACAAATTTAGAAAATTCGCTAATTTGCTAAGGCCCAGCCCAAGCATATCTGCCCTATATTTTCCCATGGGCCTATATATCTGTTCTAGTGCTTTGTTTGGGTTTGCTAAATATGGACTTGGATTTGTTTGGAATCGCTACAGTGATCGGGACAAACCGAAACAGTCCAAAACTATATTTGTATAAATCGGTTCCGTCTCAGTTTCAGAATCGGGATAAAATCAGCATAAACCGGTTGGTCCCGATCTAAACCGGTTCGGGACCATACCGGACCGGGTTGGACTGTTCGGGACTGGGAATCTTGCCCACCCCTACCGTGAAAGACCACCTGATTTCTGCACCCGCAAATAGTGCCAATTATGTTTTTGCTTTGATTCTCCTTGTTATCCAGCTTCCATACAAATTCAATATATGAAGATATATACTACGAAAATGCTAGAAAACCAGGTTTTGCAACCAGGGTAACGTGACGTGATTTTGAAAGACTAGATGAAAATCCCCAATGTGTTTATGTGTATTGAGGTTGTAAAAAACTCCTCTGTCACATCATCCTGGTTACAAAATCTGGTTACAAAACCTGATTCCCTAGCCTCACTCTAAAAACAAATCACAGAGAGAGATAGAAAAAGATGAGTGCTTGAAAACATAGTAGACTCCGGTATTTAAAGGGAAATGCGTTATACACCCATCTACAAGCACAAATCTACGTGGGGGTAAGTGCCCTCAATGACTTTTGAAAAACTTTTGGGTTATTTGTGGTTTGCCCATCCCGCGACGCCGATGACGCCTTTTCGCCCCACCCCTTCTTTTCTCCCTCTGTTATTTGTAATGTCGATGACCCTACCCCGTTTCTTTCTTATCTTTTGCTCCCTCTTTTTCTGTTTACTGTAAGACTAACAATCGCCCCGCCTCCTTTCTTCTTCTCCATCTCACTACTTGATTTATTTCCTTTTCCACAATCGCCACTAGCAACCCCAACCTCTCTTTTCTGCTTTGAGGAAGAAAAATGTTTTCTCTAAGTATTTTCTCGAGATTAGTTCATATATTGAGGTCTGGTTTGTATTTTATTCATAGGATTTTTTGAAGATACATGAAAATTTTGACCTATTAATTTTTCTTCAAGATACATGTTTGTATTTTAAGGTTCATCTATGAGTTATTGTTTAAAGGACATTTTGGTAATCAACGTGAGCCTTTTGACAATCAATGCATATTGACTGCTAATCCTGGGAGAGACTGCAATAGTGATTAATGTCGAGAGTAAGCTTTTAGCTATTTTTTATAGGAGACAAACCGCAAATAACCCAATTTTTTTGTAAACATATAATTTTACATTTGAAATTAATTTTTGCCCCTTAAATTTATATACCAATTTGATTTGTCCCTATATATTTATCTTTTGTGCTTCTATAAAGTAGTTTGTTTGATCCATTTTCTTGCCCCATAGATTAGATGGAGTTTTATTTATTTATTTATGAATTGTTCAAAATTAAAAAATGTTAAAGTAATTAATATTATATTATTATTAATTAACTACGATTCATCATTCTGCCCCTTTAACAAAATTTTGTCTCCGTCATTGCCCTTTGAGTGATGAAAGAACCCAAGTCCAAATAACTAATTTTATGGGAGTTGCTACGTGTACCCAACTGTTTGGCTCGATACCCCCAACTTCACTTTTTAGATTTAGTTTTTAAAAATTGCTTGGTGTACCCAACCACATTTTATTAACCCTAAAAACTCTAGTTAATTACCAAGAGAAGAAGAGTAATCATGTTATTGTTTGAGAACTTTGTAGAAAAGATTCCAATAATGAATTTTTGGATGTAGAATTTCTTGGGTTTCTAATACAATTTTTTTTAATTTGTTATAGTAGTTGTATTAATTTTAAATTGATACACTGACTTAAATATTTATTTATTTATTTTTAATACATATTGATAAACACATTGTATCCTTCTGCACTTTAGATTAGATGCATAGAGAATATAAAATTTGTTTTCAATGTAGTTTTAGAAGATATTTTAAGACGTATTTCTTATTTCTATTATCAACCTACTATAATGTTTACTATTTATTGTAGAGCTTGTGATGATAGTTATTGTATCTTTGATGTTTGTACGCAAATTTGAAAGTTAAGAATTTTTTAATAAAGTTTAATTTTATCAATACATTTACTTTTATTCCTTACTCAAAAATAAATTGATGCTTATAAACTAGAAAATTCAAGCAGCAAATGATTTTATTTAAGCAGCAAATGATTTTTATTTAAAAAAATTGGTAAGTCAGTATTACATATTTTAGGATGATGAAACAAAGTGAAACATCCCAAAATATCAGTGTAACAAAGAGTTGGTGCAACCGAGTCAGATAGTCGGATACACGTAGCAACTCCCAATTTTATTATGTTCTATTTAATGAGAAAGCCTAAAATAAATCAAGCTAATTAAGTCATTTTAATTGATTTTAGATAAAATAATGTTTCTTTATATACGGGATTTTAATTCTTTTTGTCCATTTATCACTTGTTAGCCTGTTTTCAGAGGGTTTCCTTGTTTCTCTCTACTATTTCACACAAATCCTCTGTTTATTTAACTAATCTCCGTTAAAAGATCTATTTCTTCTGCTTCTATCTCCACACAAAACCTCTCTACGCTCGTATCCATAACTAGTGCTTGTGTGCATTGTGGTGCGTTCACTAATTTAGCTTTGATTGATTGCAGTTTATATTACGGATGTTTTGAGGTTTTTTTTTTTTTTTAATTCCAAAACATGTAATCATGCCTAATTGTTTAATTGTAATTATTAGTAAGATATAACGGTAATTATGGATTATCTTGTTTTTTTTTTTGCATGGTGCATGACAAGAAATTTAATTCAAATTTATTTATTGCACATTCAGCTGAGTGAGGCTAGGGAACCGGATTTTGCAACCAGGATGATGTGGTATCGTCAGAAGAGATTTTTAGCAACCTCGAGATAAATAAACTTTTTTGGGGATTTCAATATTCTTTCGAGATCACGCCTCATCATGTCACCATGGTTGCATAAACCTGATTTCCTAGCATTTTTATATTCAGCTTAGGTTCATCAAATATATAGGTTAGAGTATAAAATGTACTATGTTAGTTACGTGGATCACAAAGTAAGGGTATGATTGTAAGTAACTAAGGTCAATTATAAGGGTACCCTAATTATAATTTGTGTTTTTATCTGGCTGCGCTTTGTACACTGTAAAGTAAAGTTTTGCATTTTTCTACGAGCTGTTACACAAACATAGGTGCTTGGTACAATTTGTAGAAATATTTTATGGAATTTGAATTCCACGCCTTTGCATTTTGTAGTTAAGTGGTCCAATAAATCTTTACAGGTTAAAGTTTTGTGTAAAATTTTGCAAGTCTCATCGCTCTTTCTTTCAATGACTACTTAAACAATCCAACTTTATAAGAAAACCAGTTTTTTTTACCTCTTACCTTGTGTGGAAACTGCAAACCACAGAACTCAGTTAATTCCTTAATTCATTTTTCTTTGTCTCATCTTGGGTTTCAAATCTTTTGTATCATTTCTCTTTATGAAAATTGTTTCTTCTTATCTCACTTTCAATATTTTCTTGTAGTTTATTCTCTTCTATTCATCAAAATAGTTTTTTTTTTTTTTTCTCACTGTCATAGTTTCGAGTGTTATTTCTTCATTTTTAAAGCTAGCAATGGTGGATTATCTAGCATAATCACCAACTGTTTAGCTTTGGGATGTTGAGTTCATTTAGGTTCTTTTGTTTTTTTTTTCCCTTGGAGTTGAATACCTTATTCAAGAATTCTTTTTATCCAATCTGCAGGAATTGTATTTCTTGCTACAACAATGGTTGTGGTATGCTTGGTGAAAAAAAATAACAACTTGCATTTATTGTGGCTTTCATTATGTGTGGAAACTTTAATGTTTCCATGAAAATGATTTCTTTTAATCACAATCGTTTACGATTCATTTTACAAGATTTTCATACTAGCAGGTCAAAGAGCATTTACAACACTCAACTTAATTTCGTTTTTTTTTTTCTTCTTCTCTCATCCAAAATACTTTCTTGTTGGGTAACTCTTCTCTCTTGTTATGTTCAATAAATAACTACTCTTGTAACCAAGGATTGTGATTTCATTTTTCGAGGTAATTTTGGTAAGTTGATTTTAAGAAATACTTCATTGTGTATAGAAAAAATGTAAAAAATTTCGATTATAATTTTGAAGTTATCAATATAAGTTAAGTATTTTAGACTCTTACAAATTACATAAAGAATATCACGATACTCATAATGTCATACAAACTACATATTACATAAGAATCACTTATATAACCAAATTTTAATATTAAACTAAAATTATAACGGGTTAAAATGTACCGACATTGAGATTGACCTAATAAAAAACTCGGTAACTAAAAAAAAGAAATATTCGATAAAATTTTGACATTTTTTCAAAAAAACACATTCCGTGCTTGGAATTCAATTTTCAACAGCAAAGACCCAAATAATAATAATAATAATAATAATAATAATAATAAATTCATCTTTTCCTGATATGTTACGTGTTATATTCCCATGCTAGTGTTATATTTGGATTGAGTGATTACTGGGTGCATGCAATATGGTTTGATGAAAGCCTAAGTAGGCATGATTTCATTAAGTCAACTCTGAAGGGGCCATATTTATTTGCAATTGCAAACTCCAAACCTGCCTCAGTGCCTTGAATCATGAACTGGAGCTACTTGCTAGAGCTCAAAACTTGTCCGTCTGTTAAAATAATTGCAATGGTAATGAAGTTGTAATAAGGATCCATCAATGTTTTTCATGGTAACACCAACTGGTGGCCTCCGTATAATTTAGGGGTGTATTTGGTTGCATGAAATTTTATGTTATGAAAATTTATGAAGGGACTCTATATTTTAGGTAAAATTGATGTATCACTTCACATTCACCATTTAGTTTTGTGATCAATTGTGAGAATAAAATTCACATGAACATGATAATCACATGCCTTGGGAGACTAAGGAGTGAGATTCTCATGTTCATGGGACTTCCATTCCCACCATTGATTACAAAATCAAATGGTGGTCAAATGATAGATGTGGAGTAATACATTAATTTAGTCTAAAATATAAAGGTCACCTCATGAATTCCCATGACATAAAATTCCATGCAACCAAACACACCCTAGGTGTTGGCTTTTTAAACTTAGTCGACCCCTAACTCTAAAATGACAATCCTAGTGAAATGTTGCAAGTAGTCCTGGAGGTAAATCGACTATTTTTTTGTTGACATCGTCATGTGGTGCATTCTATATATTCTGATATCAAAAATTCTAGGGTGCGAGGTTTGGAGACACTTCTACCTCTTCTACTGATGATGTTTGTGATTGTGTTTTATAGAAAATGGGTAAAAGTATAAAAAAAATAAAACTTAGTTCAAAAGTGGCTCCCAAACCTAGCTTTCTAGACTTACCTATTCTGATATACATCACTGATTACAACAATTCTAGCCAGCCTTGTTTGCTGGCATCTTTTTTGCATTTTCTTTGTTTTGTTTTTTTTACAATTTTACCCTTTCTATAAGTGGTGTTTGTGGTTGTGTTTTAAAGAATATGAGTAAAAAGTATATAAAAAAAAGCCAAAAAAAAGTTCAAAAAAATACAACAAACATGGTTGGCTAGACTCGCTCCACTGACGGTTAAGTTACTCATTCCGATATATATCACTGATTATTAAGCTACTTTGTATACCACTAGAGTATGCCCTATGCTGTTGGCACTCCATATAATTTTATTTTTACTAAATATTTTGTACTGAACACCTCTTTCACTATTCCCATTTTGGCTCTGAATCAGTATTGAAGTGTAAGCTTATTTTAAGGTAAAAACATATATTATAAATTTTAGAATTAAGACTTAGTCAAATTTGAATCAGTTGGGAAAAAAATTTAAACGCTAATAATGAGTTCTCCCCCAATTTTTGAATTCGCCAAAATATGAAGTTTAAATGTGCATTAAGATGCTCGACTCAATTTTTTCTAGTATAATCGGCCCGTCTCATTGATTTGAAAAATATTAAAAACGTGAAATATTTTATATGTTTTTTAATTATAAAATATATATTTTTAAAAGTTTAGATAGTTATGATAATTTTCATTTTGCTAAAAGTAAAACACAATATTTTCTTTCTCTGCCACATATACATTCCACCAACTTTTGAAATTTTTCAAAAGTTTTTCATTATTTTTGCCCTTCTATTTGTTTTATATTTATAAATACATCATCATGAGAAATGAATCTCAACCCTCAAATTCAATACATTTCCCAATTTTTAATATTAACCATATTTTATCTCTAATTCTTTCGATTTGACTTTGTTCCAGTCAACAATGAATAGTAAAATATCACTCTGAATTGTAATATAAATATAGAAGATATAGATGTTTAACAAACATTTAGTTTGGGTTTAATTTTACCATTGTTAATTGGTTATGTTTTTATTATTCTTATATGTTATTTTTAACCCAAAAATTCATTATAATCTTGGCAACTGCCCCCCTCGCCTCTTAGTAGGTCCACCCCTGATCGCACCCGTAGTACCAACGATTTATGTGTGGTCTCTTATGATTACATTTAAAAATAAATTATTGTTTTATTATTAATTTATGAGACCATTATTATTTCTAATGTGGGTACACATATTACACGTGAGGATGCTAGTTTTGATAATTTGAATCTGATAAGCAAGATTTAGACCTACATTATATTGTCTTTTTACATTATATTTTAGCAACCATATGATCAGGGTGAAATTTGCATTAAAAATCGATGCGCTTGGATGCATCTTGGCAGGATTATGGATTTCACGTGTTTAAGACACATGCCATTCAGGGTAGGGTATTTTGTTTGCGTATTTTTCTTGAACCATCAAAGTGATTGACCTAACAATATTTTTTTGAGAAATTCTAGGTGTTGAGGAAACCAGCGAGGGGAGGGAGGTGGTGGAGTGGTGACCGTTCATCTCCCTCGAGATACGTGCAATCCTTTTTGGTGTGCGCATTCCGAGATAGGTGAACGGTCACCACCCCACCACCTCCCTCCCCTCGTTGGTTTCCTCAACACCTAGAATTACTCATTTTTTTTTAGAAAACAGGGGTTAAACTTTATTAGCTAAACTGTGTTGTATATAAGCTAATGGAGGTCAAATTCAAAATAATCCTAAAGTTTATTACCTTGTTGATATCAGATTATCGATGGATTGCCCTTATGTTCGTTAGTGATATATTGTTAATCTATCTTACATTTCAAAGTGGGTTTTTACTGTTCATGAACAGTATTTTTAGTGTGTATGTCCTACGTGGCAGGATTTGTATTTTGGCAAAACTTAAAGTTAAAACCTACTCCTCGATACTTTCCTCTCACTCCCCACCTCTCTCCCTTCACTTCTTTGATGCTTTCTGGTTTCAACAGATCAACTCTTCTTCCTCGAAGAGCCACAACCTCCCCCTCGTCTTCGTCTTCCTGGAACCTCGACTCCGCCGACTCTTCCTTCTTCTCCGCCCAAGACAACATCCCTACTGACCCTCCTCCTCCTCCTCCGCAGATCAACCCTCCTCCTCCCCGCAGATCAACCCTCCTCCTCCTCCTCCTCCTCCGCAGCAGATCAACCCTCCTCCTCCGCCGAGAAGAAGTAACCATGTTTGATTTAATTTCTTAGTGTTTTAGTGTTCTTTGCAGTTTTAAACCCTAGATTTTAGTGTTTTAGTGTTCATTTCATTTCTTAGTGTTTTAGTGTTTTTTTTTTGTTGAAGTTGTGAAACCCAATTAGGGAGTGGGAGATTAGTTCAAAGTCTGATCAAATAGCCATTGGGTTTTATGTTTCAGGTATGCGAGGTGCACGGGGATCTCGGAGAAGTTGCGTTTTGGTTCTTGGACTAGCTTTATGAAGCTGGTTTATCTGTTTGGCAGGTTTGTCTCTAGCAAAATCTGTTGAAGTTTATAGTTTATAGTTCATGTTCCAATTCTTTTTAACTTTATGCTTTTCATGTTCCAAATTACTTGCATGAAATTGTTGCATGTAATTTGCTTTGATTTTCATTGCAAGTATTTTTTAAAAAAACTAAAGAAAAACCCAATTGCGATTATTCGACAATTCGATGAAAATACAATGTACTTTATAGTAGTGCCAACGGCACGGGTATTACACTGGTAAGTATACAAATCCATTTCATTCTTTATGAGCTCAACTATTGGCCCATCATCATATACAGAAAGAGAGACAGAGAAGAACTGTGAAGAAGAAGAAGAGAACAGAGAGAAGTGAACATCGAAATGTACCTTAAAAAGACGTTATGGGCGGAGAAGTGTCCATCATCAAATGCGAATCCCAATGCAACAGAGTCATCAACAACAACTACATCAACGGCTGTAGACGAGTTCGTCTCCTCTCTGCATAACCAGAGACTCTACAGAGAAGTCACACTCGCTCTTCGAACTGGGTTGCGAGAAGCCCGAGCTGAGTTTTCCTTCCTTCGAGTTCGCGGCCTTCGAAACCTCCTCAAGTCCCTCCGATCCATCGCTGAGTCTGACTCAACCTTCCACCTCTTCTGTTTCAGCCAATCCTCCCCTGATCTTCAAGGTAAGGGTTCAATGGTCGTGTTTTTAATCAATGGGGTTCAATTAATTTAATATTTTTCGCAGTAATTTCGTTTTTCTGATATGGGTTTATGGTAAAGTTTGAATTTTGATGAAAGAATCAGGTGGGTAGGGTTTCAATTTTGGTTTTCTGATATGGGTTTGTCATAAAGTTTGGATTTTTAAGCTTCATTTGGGGTCTAGTGTTGGAATTGTTTAGTAATTGAGATAAATTGTGGGGTTTGTTGGATCTTGAATGTGTGAATTGAAGAATTTGATTTGGAATTAGAGATTTTGCTAACGAAGGAAATTTTTGCTCTGTAACAGTGGTTCCTGTTCTGTTTCAGAATTCACTGAGGCAACTGAGAAATGATTATGTTCGGAATTTAGATCACATTTTTAGTTTGGAGCCTTTGAATATAACTAGTCCTTCAACTGATATGGAAATCGAGCTTGCACTCAGAGTTTTGGAAGGATGTTGCTTGCTTCATCGAGGAAGCACCGTTTTTGCTCATAAGTTCAAAGCTATTAAGGTTTATGTCATCGAATCTCTGGTTTGGTTTGGTTTGATTATGAAGGTTGGAGTTAGAATCATTTTTTGTGTGTTACAGTGATCTGAAAATGGTCAGCGCAAATGCAGGTACTAATGGATATATTATCGACTAAAGGAGATGTAGAGCAGGTGCGTGCTTAGACGCTTTGATTTCTGTAATGTTGGATTCTACAGCCAATCAGATGGTATGGTTTCTGTTGCTTAGCTGTTTTATTTTTTTTACATGTTTGATCAATATTAGTGTAATATCGAATGATTTCTTTAGTCATTTATGTACAATGTAGTTCATTTTAATGCTTAGAAATATTGAAATGCTTTCTTTACAACAATAGCACTAAATTTCTGTACCAGATTTAGTGACCATGTTCCACCAATCCATTCGATGACATTCAATGTATATAGTTTTTAAGTGATACCAAAAAACCTGATTGTTTTAGTTGTCTTCAAATAATGACTTGACCTTTTTGTATACAAGTATTTTCGGGAGAGGGTAAACATAGCATAGTGTTTTTCAAAAACTATGTATGCCCATTTGATATTTGATTTACCGCAATTCAATAATATGCAACCAAACGTCTTTTAGTAACATTGGAAGTTGGAAGTTTCTAGCAAGTATTCTACCTTTAGCAATTATTAAATTCTTTCAGGGGTGATTTCTTAGGGTTTATACAATTCTTATTATTAATAAACTGTTCTTTGACATTGTTGATGCATGAGAAATTTTTATAAATGATTTCTTCTCCATTTTATTTGTTTTGAATAAGTTGGCTACTTTTTCCAGGATTTCGAGGCATGCCATGGCATTGACACAATAGCGGAGCTTATTAAAGACAAAGATGTGCATGAAAATATAAGGTGCATCTTTTAAGTTTATGTTATGATTCTGGAGTATTACTTGCCCTTTTTACTTGCAATTCTTTACAAATGATTTTTATTTTGGTTAGATATCAGATCCTTTAGGGTGAACTTCTCAGGTTCCATGTCGGTCTCATGTCAATTTTGCCAATGCCTTTGAACTAAAATTTAAGCATAATAATCTTATCTATATCCTTTTAGAGTTTGTAAAGGCTGGCCGGACAGCATTGTTTTAGTTGTACATTAACTTTCTATAACTGGCCTGACCAGACGATATCTTAATTTGCAACTTGTAGAAATAAACCAACTTGACAGGGTATGCAAATGTAGATCGGGGTTTGAAATTTGTACATTAAGTGGGGTGTGATAAACATTGAGCTTGCTACAAAGTATGTTACCAATTGTTTCCACCTCAATCTGCTGAATACTAACAGATTTCTTGCTAAAATTTAACAATTTGCTTTTATGAAGATTGAATAAAATGTCAAGCTTTGGAATGCATTCTCGACATTCATCTCTTTCACCTGCTAGATTAGTGCATGACTTCACTGCAAAGAAAAGGGAGATTGTATATCTTTCACTGCAAAGGAAAAGGTGAACAAATAACATAAGTTGGCTACTGTAGAAATGAACCTTTGTAGATACTATTTTATTATATATTTATTGGGTCGTTGACCCTTTCTGAATTTCTTTATTACATGCCCAAAGGCTACAATCCAGTCCCCCCTTAGGGTAATTGAAACAATGTCCGAAGGTTGCATCACTCTACCGCTAGGGTAACCAAACCATGCTCGAGGAATAATTAGAGGTTCTTGCCACCTAGTGTCCCTATCACCTCCACGACTTGCTTTTGCTCCTGTCCACCTAAGCAACCATGTCCAAAGGCTAATTCACAATGGAGCGCATGTGCTCCTAATAATCAAGTGAAAACTCACTACAAGGAGAAGGGATGTCCAACTACGTGAGCTACCGTAATAATCATCCAAGTCATCTCTTTCTTCACATACATTGCCTACAGTCATGCCCAACAAGCTTTTAATTGCTGGCTAGCTCTATCTAACATGTGATATCTTTGCCGCTGCATCCCTGTGTCTTCACAAGTAGCTGTTGTCATTGATATACTTTTGACTCTATCAGAATGTTACCTTAACACTCTAGTGTTGTGAGTGAAATATCCTTATAATTTCAACATTAGCTGATATAATCTGTCATTGTTCAGGCTAAAATGTGGCGAGTTTCTTTTAATATTCATTGGGCATTTAAATGGTAGGGAAAGGTCTCCGATGATGAGAGTACATGAAGATATAAAGTCACTTCTGGGTGAGAGATCTGCTTCAGTGGTATGGGCAGCCAGACAGTTTGGTTCTGTGCTTGATCCAGAGCAGAGACATACAGCTCTACACATCCAATCTCGCAGGGTGCTCGAGTCATTGGATCTCTAATGAAACTAGTGACTGTAGAGTTTGCTGACATGAACAGATGTGCTATGGTCGACTTTCTTAGTGCCCAGTTCATTTCATTTTTATCTGATGACTACAATCTCAGAGAGCAGACGAGCTAGGAGATCCAACAACCTATATGCTATTGGGTTTGGTGGTGCATTAGCATGGTACTGGTGAATGTGTAATTTTTTTTTCATTTTAAATCTCAATGTTTTTACCTAGACTTTTAAAAGTATCATGTCCATTTGATGTATATGTTTAGCTGGAATACATTGACAATGTAACTTTAACATCTGTTGCCGAAAAAACGTGCTAAAGTGATGACAGTCTAGCAGTGGTAAGTTTCCATTTTTCATGCAACTGATGTATGTTTCGTCGTTGATATTTTTGTTCAAGGTTATTACATAAAATGATGGAGAACTATAAGGGTGTGTTTGGTTGCATGAAATCTTATGCTATGAGAATCTAGGAAAATTCTAGGAGTCGAGGGAGGGAGCGAAGGATGGGTGGAAGCCACCCATTCGCCTCGAGATAAGCGCCATCGCATATCTCGAATTCGATGCGTTCATCTCGAGGCGGATGGGTGGTTACCATCCATCCCTCGCTCCCTCCCTCGCTCTGTAGCAAAGCTCGGGAATCTATGAGGAGACATTACATTTTAGGTTAAATTGATGTATCACTCCATATCCACCATTTGGTTTTGTGATCAATGGTGGGAATGAAAGTCCCATGAACATGAGAATCACATGTCTTGGGGATAAAAGAGCGGAATTAGTTTTACCATTGATCACAAAATCAAATGGTAGATATGGAGTGATATATCAATTTAACCTAAAATATAGGGATCCCCTCATGAATTTTCAATCAAACACACTCTAAGATTCATATTTCGACATGCAATGCTTACCTTTATTTTCTTTCTTTTTTGATTGCTAAAAGAAACTAAACAAGGCATGAAAAAGTTTGGTTGAATACCATGCGATGATTTGGATATTATTTGCACGAAAGAACAATAAAATGACGAATATCTTGATGTGCGATTATTTAGATATTGGTTGAAGGCTTGAACAAAGGTAATAAATGGATCCAACATCCTCCAAGTTGCAACATGCATGAATTTCCTAATGGATCTAAATTTACAAACGAAGCAAACTATACATTGCAACTTACTCCCACCTCAACTCTTAATCCTCCTCTACTTCAAAGATGCTTTTGGAAAAAAGTTGCTTTCTCAGGGAGGGAAGTTTTGATTTGATGAATGTTTTAGTGTTAGGAACTGATTGATAGACCTGAATAATAGTGACATAATCGAGCACTACTACGATGCTTGAACCTGTGAGGCATTATGAACATCTCTAAAATGATGGAGGATATTGGGCTTGGCCATGTCAAGCTCGACTCTCTAGACAAGTCTACCAACCACGTACCTTAGAGGACCCACGCACATGTAAGTTGGTTACAAATCAAATGATTCTCAAATAAAAGAACCACAACTTGGCCTGTTTCCATCAAGAAGAAACACCAAGTGGATCCAATGGAACACCCTCTTTTTAAGGTTATGAAGATGGAGCTGTCACATATTCTAATCAAAACATAGTGTATCAAGCCAACTAGCCAAGATAGGTAAGGAGATATTTCATGGAGATTGTACTCCATGCTTGCATGAGCGTCGATTAATCTAACTCCCTCTACATTTACGACTTAAAAGAAAATGAAGATATATGAGATGAGTTTTTTTTTCCCTCAATGGCATACAAGCTTAGCGATAGATTTGTGAAGGATGAAATCACATGTCAAGACATATTTTTGCTTAGCCACAAGTCTATTAACAAAGCTTAGCCTAGCGCATTGATTCTTTACAATACTTAAATCTAAATTTTCTCTTATTTACTTTTATTTTTGGGCTTGGTGTTCAACTTGGTGATCAGTGATTACTTAGCACTTCCATTTCCTGATGACTGATTGCAATTTTACGAGAAACAAAACAAACAAAAGTTTCAAAATTAGTTTTTTTGGCTAACATTCAAAGAGTTAAATATGCAAGATAAGTCATTAAATATTTTTAGAAAACAATTTATAGCTAATCTAATGTAAACTTAACAATGTGGAAGGACAATGAATGGAAGTGAATTTAATTTAGATTCCATCTTAAATAATGGAGAATATGAGATTAAAACAAACTTTTTCAAGAAATTAAGACCTTGAGTCACTTTGCAAACTTGGAAGCCAGAGTACCAGATTGCATTACTATTCCACCGTCTTCTTTTCAATCTAAAATCCAATAATGACATCATTATACAAAATGAACCATTGGTTTCATCTAAGCATCTTCACAGCCTCTCGTCTCCTTTTAGTCCTCCTCATATCTCTTTGTTGATTCTCTCACTCTGTCTCTGTGTGTTTGGGTAAATTCTGTTTGGGTTCCTACCCTTTGGAGCTCTCAACATCCCCAGTGAACCATTTGCATAGCTTTTTCATAGACAGGTTTGAAGCTTTTCAATTTGATTCAGAAACTTGCTTGTTTCCATGGTTTCTTATTTTCTTAGAATTCATTGGTTCAGTGAACATGTCTGAAGATTTTAAAATTTGGGTTTTGTTCTTCATGCTGAGTTATTGATTAAATTAGCTGTCTTTGTTTCTGCTTATCTCTCTTGAGAACCCGAATGGGATGTCTGGGTATTGATATACATTTGAAGTTTGCAAAGTAGGAAGTAAAATTTATTTCATTTTTATGAATTAGAGTGTTTGGTGTCTCAAGTTCAAATCTATTGTCTTGTGGTAAAATTTTTTTATTTTTTTTTAGTAAGTTCGAAGGGGAAACTTTTATTGTAATTTGTGGTTAGTAGGAGTACTGTATTGATCAAGTTTATCTGAACTGAAGTTCATCTGAACTGTTAGTAGGAAATGGTAAAGTTTGAATCTTGATATTTATGTTCAAATGCTTCACATTTGGAGAACCTAGTGGCCGAGTCCAAGGGACAGGCAAAAGGCAGCAATGGACTGTCGTGAATGATGGGTCCCACGAGTTTTCTAGCTAGGAAGATGATGTTTCTCAATTTCCATTTCATTTGTTAGGAGTGATTGGATTTACTTTGTTAAACCCTATTCACATTTTGAGACCCTTGTCAATTAGAATGCAATTGCTTGAAAGATGATGGTGCCGGAGCTTCATGTTAATATGAATTGGTGGGTTTTATATTTTGATAGAAGAAGCCAAAAGATCACACTTAGAAAATATTTTTGATATGATTGGAGGGGATGGGATCCACACTGTAGTGTGTTTGAGAGAAACAATGTTTATCTGAGGATAATGTTGCTCAAGTTCAATGTTTATCTGCTCGAATTTCGTTTCATTGATTTGTTCTTGTTAATAAGATCTTCTTCACACACATTTGAAATGCTAAAGATGTTCTTGCACAGCTTGCTAAACCAGAAGATGGAAAGAACACGCATGTTGAAAGTAACTGTGCTAATTGTCGTGATGTTGAATGACTAATTCATGTGCATTAAATGGAAAGTGATTTTTAGGATAAGCAATCATTGTTGGATCAGGGTGTCGTATATCACATTAATTAAACCATTTATGCTAAATACAACAATGACATCATCTTGGACAATAGTTGTTTCTTCTTTCATATTTGTACTAATAAAGATTGTTTCCAACTCTATATGCTTTCTGTTTTATACTATTTTAGTTCAAATCATTCTTTGATAATTTGAGACCATTTTCTTTGCTTTAATATAATAATAGGCTAACTTGAATTCTAATCAGTTCTTTCTATTTGTATGCCTATGTTCACATTCATTGTGAACTATGTATAGCTAACTAAGATCCCAGCAGTTTATGAAATTTTTGTGGAAAAGTTATGAAGGAGCAGATAAGCTTCTCCATGGACGCACAGTAGAATGATTTTCATACCTTGCGACAGATTTGTTGCAGTTAAGTTTTGCAACTTTTTCATAGCATAGAGGCTAGTTGGTGAAGTTATGATGGTCCAAACCTGTACCATCTACAATCGTGAGATTGTTTAAGCTCAATCTGGTAGATGTATGATTGCTGTAATTAAGCTGATGTTAGAAGTTCATTAGGACTTATTGCTTCTCCAATCATTTATATATGCAAAAATATATTTTGGCCAATTAGAGGCGTCACCCATCCCCACTCACTGATATATCCAAAGAGGGATTGTCGCCATTAGTAGAGGGGCCAACCAATGAAGATAATTGCTAGTCACCCCACATAGAGTTACTTCAGTGGGGAATTAGAGTAATAAATAGGATTCTAAATATGCTTTGTTGTGGTAAACAAAGTAGGGTGAGACTTTTCATCCCTGATCAATGAGTGATATGAAGGCGAGGTAGCATCATGTTGACAGTGCCCCGGTCGGATAAATTTGTACTGCAGCTTGGAACGCCAAACTTATCTGTGAGCTATCGCATTATAGGAGGGAAAATAGGTTTTATTTTTTTTTTTGGACCTGAATGCTAAATGCTTTGAGATGCTGGAAAGTCATTGTTCATAAATTTGTTTATGTTGTATAAGTCTCCTTAACTCCTTTGTGTTAGGTTTTAAAATTTTACGGGGTTTGGTTCAAATGACACGAGGGTGGAAATTTGAGAGGAAAAATATATGAAGAACCAGTTTATCTAGCTAGAGTGACCAATTTGGATTCCTTATGAAATATTTCACTCGTAGAATGATTTGTGTTTAGGGTTATAGGCTGGGTTGGATAGTATGGGTGTGTGTCGACTCGGACATGGGCATGGATCTCCGACATGGCAGATTCTAAAATATAAGATGCCAATATGTTTAAATATTTGATATTGACATTCTATAATACAAAATTAAATATTTAATATTAACATTCCCTATAAGATAAGATAAGTACAATAATTATGAGTGAAATACTATGTTTTGGTTTTCCTAAAAAATAGTTTATACTCGTGAGTCCCTGGTGTTTGCATCTGAATCTGTGTACACATTTATGGACGCGATCTGAATGAATGCCTAAGGTATTGGTGCAACCCAGGTCCTAGGTGTATGTCATGCATTCTTTGGTTAGAACTCTTATTTGGGAAGAGTTGAAGACTTCAGAACTATGCAAATTCATCCTTTTTTTGTTTGTGTTTTAATCAGGACAGTCAGCTACTCAGCTAGCTGTGGCATAAAGCATGAACATTGTTGTATTCTCCTTGGCACATGGAAAAAGCTGGAGCACCCATTGCCTACAAATTTGGTGACCGGACCACTAGCGATATCACCGTTCGCTTTAGAAACAGAGAAGGAAGACGTGAATGGTTTTACTGCCACTCCTCCATTCTTACAGAGAAAAGTAAATTCTTTGCAGATCGTCTATCTCGTCCCAACTCAAATGATTATGTTGAAGTTCACTGCTCAGAATCTGACTATGATCACCATGTGAAGCTATTGAAGTTTCTTTATATTTGCAGAGACTCATTGCTGGACTCGTGGGACTCTGTAAGAACCGCTCTTGGGGTTCTTCAGGTTTCAATTTCTTTACATTGTGAAGAAATCACCAGGAGCTGCATTCAATACTTGGAGGCAGTACCTTGGGAAGACGGGGAAGAAGAAGAGATCCTGAAAGTAGTCTCTGGGTTGGGATCAATCGCGATGCCCATTCTAGCTAGGATCAGACCCGTTGATTTAGATGCTACAAAGAATGTTTTCCTATCTGCAATTCGCTTCGCAACATCTACAAGTGGATATTTTCCTCCATTTTCTGATGAACTAAAAACCTCTGCCCAAGAACAAGTAGAATACATGCTAGTGGAGGATGAAGATACCCCGTTGATTACGGCTGACAAGGAAGTTAAATCTGAAGTAAAGATAGGTCTTTCTAAGATGTTTTCCACATTGAGACATGAATTAGGTTCTGCACTGTCAGAATCCAGTGCCCTGTCAGAGGCAGCAGAGAGTAAACTTTTGCAGAATCTATTAGACCTCGAGTGGATGTGTAACTTGCTTCCTAAGATGGAACTTTTGAACGACTTTGTTTCCAGCTGGGTTGAGGTTTCAGATTACATTTTAGGAGTAGTTCAAGACAAAAAGTTTGATTCCCTTATGTGGGGTGTGAAAGTGAAGCTTATAGAAGTGACAGGGAAAGTATTAGAGGCTGTCGGTTATGGTAATGTGATTTTCCCCTCAGTAACTCGAGTAAGGCTGTTGAAGATATGGCTCCCATATATAAGGAAGATGAAGCCTGTGTTGGATTTGAAAGGTAGTCAGGATATGGGATTCCCACACAAGATGGATGATGATCTATGTCAGAGCATTGAAGGTGCAATCATCTCATTGGTGCTGGCATTGCCATCAAATGACCAAGCAGATATTCTCGTAGACTGGATGCAGACCGAACAATTGAGATATCCAGACTTGAGTGAGGCTTTTGAGGTTTGGTGCTTCAGAACTAAGTCCGCAAAAAGGAGATTGGTTGTGGGGTTTGACAATGTAGGTGATGCCACAGTCAGGATGTGATGATTCTTCCAAGTTCTTCTATTGATTGATTAAAGGGGATGGATTATGTTTGCCGGCCCAATTGTCGGAATAAAGCAGTACTTTGATCTCATTGTTGTAACCTTCTGTTTCCTCTTCTATGTTAAGGATTGTAATCCAACTTGATTTGTGTTCTGATTTTGTAATGGACCAAGTCAACTTTATGTATGAAGATAACATTGTGAAACCTCTTATTTTTATGCTAGGGGCTTTGCTTGATCTTTATTGAAACAAAACCTTCTTATTTTTATGCTAGGGGCTTTGCTTGATCTTTATTGAAACAAAACCTTCATGTTCAGAATAAGTGGACCTTCAAAGAAATTGCCAATGCATCGTGACATTGGAAGAAATTATCAGTACCTCTTCACCTAATCTGATTGACTTTGAGACAGCAAACGGTGTAGAGTTGATTATAGGTTGCAAGTTGTACATTTTTACTCGTGGACTTTGTAAGATCATTTCCACAAAGCCATGGTGTTCGCCCTGTTTTAAGAATGAAGAAAATGCATATTTCTCCCTCTTATTACATAACCGAGCAACCGAGCAAATGGAACAACCAACAAAGGCGTGCCTAATGTCACAACTATTTTCTTGCCTAGCCAAGTGAGGTTGGCAAGTGTACATAATGTAGAGATTTTCACATTGTTCTAGAGAAAATTCTCTAGAACCTCCCATAAAGTTCCATAAGACTCTAGTTCTTAGATATTTCTTAGGAAGTGTGTAGAAACTCAATATAGACCGTTAGATTAAAACGATCACCACCGTCCATTGAGGAGGTGGAGTTGTATAAATAGGCTAAGGCCTCATTTGTTGTAATCACCTCAGAGAATTCAAGCAATACAAGTTCTAGTTCTCTTTAGCTCTCTTGTGTGTTCTTAGCTTGCTTAGTTTTCCAAAGTCTAAGTAAGGCTTTTGTGGGCAAGGCTGACTAGCTTTCTTTGATAACTTGGGGTAAAGTTTGCTAGTGCCGCACGGGAAGTACCTTGTGAAAAGAAAGCCCGTGACAGTTGGTATCAGAGCCAAGGTTTGGCAAAGTTGGTGAAATCATCCTACACAAGAGAATGTCGTCAGAGGTCAACAACCCAGCAATTGGCAACACTGACAAAGGTGGGAAAGTCCGCAAGGACAAGTCTAAGGACTTAATCGCTGCGATGGATGAAAGGTTGGCCAAGTTGTGTGCCACCATGTCCGACTTAAGGGAGAAAGTTGAAGACATGGAACTACGCATCGAGGGGCAAGCGTCCAACGGGGAGGACCAAGAGCTCCGTGAAGAGATGCAAGGAGCCTTAAACGCAGTAGTGGACATGGTGTCCAAAAAGATCGAGTCCCTAGAAGCCAAAGTTGTTGCTAAAGATGAGGAGATGGAAGCTTACAAAGAAAGAGTTGAGAAACTTGAAACTCAGCTCAGGGTGTGCATGGCTGCGGTAGCCAATGGTGGGACTACGCCAGGGACAGTCACCCACAGAGTCGAAGCTCCCAAACCTAAGGCCTATGGTGGGGCAAGGAGTGCAAGGGAGATCGACAACTTCTTGTGGAACATGGAGCGCTACTTTGATGCGGTTGGCATAATAGATGAAGCATCAAAGGTACGTAGTGTCTCCTTATATTTAAACGATGTTGCTACAGTTTGGTGGCGCAGAAGGTCCGATGATGTCAAGAAAGGATTATGCACCATCGACACTTGGGAAGAGTTCACGAAGGAACTCAAGAGACAATTCTACCCGGAGGATGCCGAGAACGAAGCTAGGGCCAAGCTTCGTCGCCTTCAACATAAGGAAGGCCACATAAGGGAGTATGTGAAGGAGTTCTCGGAGTTGCTCTTGGAGATTCCTGACATGGGAGAAAATGATGCTTTGTTTAGCTTCCTTGATGGCCTAACGGGTTGGGCCAAGTTGGAATTGAAGAGGCGAGGTGTGCAAGACCTTGCAACGGCTATGGCTGCGGCCGAATCCTTGATTGAGTTCAAAAGAAAGGACTCATCCAAGGGACAAGGGAAAAGGTTAAGTAATGATGGCAAAGGTGGGGGAGACAAAGAGAAGTCCTCCAAGGAACACAAGTACTCCAAAGACAAGGGGAAGGAGAAAAGAGATGGATCACCCAAGAAGATGTCTTGCTTCTTATGTAGTGGACCCCATCGGGCATATGAGTGTCCAAACCGGGGGAAACTTGCCGCGCTTGTCATGGAAGAATAAGCAAAGGAGGAAAGGAGGATCGCCTCAATGAATCTCCTAAGTGCCATTCAAGCTAAGGTCGAAGAACAACCACGTGGAAGGATGTAAGTGGAGACCGAAATTGGGGACAAGACTTTAAAAGCCATGGTGGATACCGGAGCCGACACAGTCTACATGGCCAAAGACCTTGCTGAAGAAATTGGCCTATCATATACAAAGGAGAAAGGTTATATCAAGGGAGTCAATGCTAAAAGTCTCCCAATTGAAGGAGTAGCTCGTGGCACCGATATTCGGCTTGGACAATGGCAAGGTAAAGTTGACATAACTATTGCCCCAATTGATGATCACAAATTCTATTTGGGTATAGACTTCTTGGACATGGTGAAGGCTTTTCTGGTACCATATGCCAACACCATGTGCATCATGGAGAAGGGACAACCTTGTGTTGTGCCCGTAGTAAGAGAGATAAGTAAGGAGAGAATGGTGTCCGCTCTCCAACTTTCTAGAGGAGTAAAGAGAAATGAGCCTACTTACTTGGCTACCCTCAAGGAAGATAAAGGTCCCATGGATGGAGAGGTGAATGCACCTAAGGCCGTCCAAGATGTTCTCAAGGAATATGAGGATGTTATGCCTGCCGAGTTGCCTAAGAAGCTTCCACCAAGGAGAGAGGTGGATCATGCTATTGAGTTAGAAGTTGGAGCAAAGCCACCCGCATTTGCTCCTTATCGTATGGCACCTCCTGAGCTCGAGGAGTTAAGAAGACAATTAAAGGATTTACTGGATGCTGGTTATATCCGACCCTCCAAAGCTCCATATGGTGCGCCGGTCTTATTTCAAAAGAAACATGATGGATCCCTACGGCTTTGTATTGACTATCGGGCACTCAACAAGGTCACTATCAAGAACAAGTACCCGATTCCACTTATTGCGGATCTCTTTGATCAACTTGGTGATGCAAGGTACTTTACCAAGCTTGACTTGCGCTCGGGATATTATCAAGTCCGCATAGCCGAAGGAGATGAACCAAAGACGGCATGTGTTACAAGGTACGGGTCTTACGAGTTCTTAGTCATGCCATTTGGTTTAACTAATGCGCCGGCCACATTTTGCACTCTAATGAATAAGGTACTAGCTCCTTACCTTGATCGGTTCGTAGTTGTGTACCTTGATGACATTGTGATCTATAGTAAGACATTGGAGGAGCATGTGGATCACTTGAGGCAAGTGTTCCAAACCTTGAAGGAGAACGAGCTCTATGTCAAAAAGGAGAAGTGCTCATTTGCCCAAGAAGAGGTGACATTCTTAGGACATATCATTGGCAAGGGCAAGCTTCGCATGGACAAGTCCAAGGTACAAGCCATCCAAGATTGGGAACCACCAACCAAAGTCACCGAGTTAAGATCTTTCCTTGGCTTGGTGAACTATTATAGAAGGTTCATCAAAGGCTACTCTTCCATAGCCACTCCATTGACGGACTTGCTCAAGAAGGGACGAAGTTGGGATTGGAGTTCAAAATGCCAACAAGCTTTCGAATGATTGAAGAAGGCAATTGTGGAAGAACCGGTGTTGGCACTTCCCAACCATTCTATGTCTTTTGAGGTACACACAGATGCTTCCGACTTTGCTATTGGTGGGGTACTGATGCAAGAAGGGCATCCTATTGCCTTTGAAAGTAGGAAGCTCAATGATACTGAGAGGCGGTACATAGTACAAGAGAAAGAAATGACAGCGGTTGTGCATTGCCTACGAACATGGCGACATTACTTGCTTGGGAGCAAATTTGTGGTCAAGACCGACAATGTTGCCACTAGCTACTTCCAGACACAAAAGAAGCTCACACCAAAACAAGCTAGGTGGCAAGATTTTTTGGCAAAGTTCGATTACACTTTGGAGTACAAGCCTGGCAAAGCTAATCTTGTTGCGGATGCTTTGAGTAGAAAATGAGATCTTGCTGACATAAGTCAACCTCAAAGCAACTTGAGGGAACACATAAAGGAAGGATTGGTACATGATTCCATGGCTCAAACCATCATAGCTCTTGTCAAAGGTGGGAAGACAAGGCGGTTTTGGGTGGAGAATGGCTTGATATACTCTAAGGGAAGGCGAATCTATGTTCCACCTCATGACAACCTAAGGAAGGAAGTCTTGAGAGAATGCCATGATAGCAAGTGGGCGGGACATCCAGGTATACATCGGACTCTTGCTCTTGTTGAAGATTCTTATTACTGGCCACATATGAGGGATGATATCGAAGCATATGTGAAGACTTGTCTTGTATGCCAACAAGACAAAGTGGAGCAACAATCACCTGCCGGCTTACTTGAACCCCTCCCCATCCCAGAGAGACCTTGGGAGAGTGTTTCTTTAGATTTCATAGTTGGGTTGCCTGCATCAGAGGGTTGCAATTGGATCCTTGTGGTCGTGGACAGATTTTCGAAGTATGCCACCTTCATTCCCACACCCAAGGAATGCACAGCCGAGCAAGCCGCACATTTATTCCTCAAACATGTGGTGAAGTATTGGGGTGTGCCCAAATCTATCATCAGTGATCGGGATACTCGGTTCACGGGGAAATTTTGGACTGAGTTGTTCAAGTTATTGGGTACCGACCTTAATTTCTCTACTAGCTTTCATCCTCAAACGGATGGTCAAACAGAGAGGATGAATGCTTTGCTGGAGTTATATCTTAGGCACTATGTGAGTGCCAACCAACGAGATTGGGCTAAGTTACTAGATGTTGCCCAATTCTCTTTCAACTTGCAGAAGAGTGAATCGACGGGTCGTAGCCCATTCGAGATTGTCATGGGACAACAACCTATGACCCCGAGTTCTATTGCCACTGGCTACACAGGAGTGAGTCCATCAGCCTATAAGTTTGCCAAAGGATGGAATGATCAAGCTGATGAGGCTCGAGCTTACCTGGAAAAGGCCTCCAAGAGGATGAAGAAGTGGGCCGACAAGAAGAGACGACCTCGAGAGTTTCAGATTGGAGACCTTGTGCTTGTCAAGATGCATGCACATGCTAGACTTTCTGGACTACATCGTGGCCTTATCAGGAGATATGAGGGTCCTTTCCCCATAGTCAAGAAAGTGGGAAAGCAAGCCTATAAGGTCGAGTTGCCGCCGAGGATCAAGTTCCATCCAGTCTTCCATGTGAGTCTACTGAAACCGTATAAGGAAGATCGGGATGATCCAAATCGAGGAGTTTCACAAAGAGCACCAATGGGCATGAGGATTCAACATGACAAGGAACCAGAGATTATCTTGTCGGATCGTGTGGTGCGTCATTCCAACCAACCTCCCACACATGAGTTACTCGTCAAGTGGAAGGGATTGCCAGAAAGTGAAGCCAGTTGGGAGCCAATCCAACATTTGTGGCAATTCAAGGAGCAAATCAAAGCGTACGAGGATTTGAAGGCAACGAGGACGTCGCCTGATTAGGTGGGGGAGAATGTCACAACTATTTTCTTGCCTAGCCAAGTGAGGTTGGCAAGTGTACATAATGTAGAGATTTCCACATTGTTCTAGAGAGAATTCTCTAGAACCTCCCATAAAGTTCCATAAGACTCTAGTCCTTAGATATTTCTTAGGAAGTGTGTAGAAACTCAATATAGACCGTTAGATTAAAACGATCACTACCGTCCATTGAGGAGGTGGAGTTGTATAAATAGGCTAAGGCCTCATTTGTTGTAATCACCTCAGAGAATTCAAGCAATACAAGTTCTAGTTCTCTTTAGCTCTCTTGTGTGTTCTTAGCTTGCTTAGTTTTCCAAAGTCTAAGTAAGGCTTTTGTGGGCAAGGCTGACTAGCTTTCTTTGATAACTTGGGGTAAAGTTTGCTAGTGCCGCACGGGAAGTACCTTGTGAAAAGAAAGCCCGTGACACTAAGCAAATGTTAGATTTTCCTTACCACTACTGTAACGGCTCGATCCGCATAGTAATAATATTGTCCATTCTGAGCCCAATCGGCTCGCACGGCTTTAAAACGCAGTGTTACTATGGGGATCCAACCTCGCACTCTAGGGTCTCACAGTCCACCCCCTCCACGTCGGCACACTTCCGGCTGGGTCAGGCTCTAATACCATTCTGTAACGATTCGATCCTTACAGTCTGCACAATAACAATATTGTCCGCTCTGAGCCCAACTGGCCCGCACGGCTTTAAAACGTGTTGTTACTATGGGGATTCAACCTCGCACATATATAACACATCCCCATTCCACACCCAGGCGATGTGGGACCTTTGTAGCTCGTCCAACCCCTCTCAGACCTATTGGGCTCCAACCCTCACCTTCAGGTCCGCCCACTCCAAGATCTCACAACTACTTACCTCCATATCAACTCGCATTCTAACCCAAATTTAGTTATAAAAAAAAAAAAAAAAATCGGATGCTTAGGAAGTTTCATTTACATGGGTCGAACTATGGAGCATGGGTATGGGTTATCCAGCCCCAAGGATTGTGATTTCGTTTTTAGAGATAATTTCAGTAATTTGATTTTGTATAGAAAAACTTAAAAAATTTGGTTGTAATTATAACATTTTAAACTCTTACATGATACATAAAGAGTTTCACAATACTCATAATGTCATACAAATTACATATTGCACAAGAATCACTAATATAACAAAATTTTAATATCAAATTAAAGTTATAAAAAGTTAAAACATAATAAAATTGAAATTGGCTCGATGAAAAAAATAAATATTTCAAAATTCGAAAGAAATATCAATAACTAATATATAGTAAAATTTTGACATTTAGGCTCCGTTTGGTGTATGGTAAAAGAATGCATATGCAAAAGTTTACGGCGGTTACATAAACTTGGGTGATTGGATGACTTTACAAAAATTAGTTATTGTAATTTGAATTTAGGACCTCCGTATCTCCTAGTTATAAAATTCTGCAAAATTTTGCGGCACAAAATCTCCCGCATTAATTTGCAAAACTCTCATCATCTCCTCTTACTCGAATTCTATTAAAAACTTCTTCATAAACACCCCAACCACCACCACCTTCACAACTACCGCCACCACCACCACCACCATATAATAACCATAACCATCAGCACCACAACCACATTCACCTGCTCTGTAATCGTGCGCCACTATCACGACCACCATAATATAACCAACAACCACTGCCATTGCCACTACCACAACCACCGCCAACCCTACTACTACCACCACCTCCACCAATACCACCACCATAACATAATCACCCACAACCAACGCTACCTTTACTACTACCACCATAATCGACCCCGCTACTATAATAAAACCATTACTCCACTGCCATTACCACCTCTACCACAACCACCTAGGGCTGAACAAAAAATCGATCAAACCGATTAAACCGACCGAACCGATTGGTTCGATTCGGATCGGTTTTCGATTTTTAAAAATTCAAAACCGAAGTGGTCGGTTCGGTTTTCGATTTCTATGTGATTTTAACCGACCAAACCGAACTGAATGAATATATATAATAAATAATATATATTTTATATATAATAATACAATATGTTTAAAATAGTCGATCGGTTCGGTTTTATTTCGGTTTTGGTTTGATTTTAGTCGGTTCGGTTCGGTTACGGTTTGCATAAATTAGAATTGGTTCGGTTTCGGATCGGTTTTGTTAATGGTCGGTTCGATTTCGGTTTGAAAATTTTAAAATCGACCTAAGTCGGTTCGGTTCATGGTTTAGGTGAAAAACCAAACCGTTGGTTCGGTTTTCAGCCCTACAACCACCATATCCACCATCACCACTACCTCCAAGATCACTGATACCATAACATACCACAACCACCACCAACTTCACTAGTACCACCATAATCGTCCTTTTCGCCACCACTGTCACCACTACTATAACATAATCACCACAACCACCATCACCACCACTATAGCATAATCACTACAACCACCACCACCTTCATTACTATCGCTATCACAACCACCACTGCCACCATTATATTCACCGAACCACTATAGCTTAGCCACCACAACCACCACCATTTTAAAATCGCCGTCATTGCCATCACCACCACCACAACCACCATAGCCACCACCATCCCACCGCCACTACCACCATCACCGATACCATAACATACCACAACCACCACCAACTTCACTAGTACCACCATAACCGTCTTCTCTGCCACTACTACCACCACCACAACTACCATAGCACAACCACCATCACACTACTGTAACATAATCTCCACGGCCACTATCACCACCACTATAACATAATCATCACAACCACCACCACTTTCACTGCTACAATTGCCGCAACTACCACAACCATTTTTATATTCACTGAATCACCATAGCTTAGCCACCACAACCACCACCATTTTAAAATCCTACAATTTCCACCCACCACCACCATCATCCCCCACATTGGTAATTACATCAACACGACCACAACCACAACTACTACCACCAACAATCACTTGTTCGATTGCATCAACTTTATTAAATTATATCAAACGCCCTATAAAGTAATGCAATGTAAGCTAATGCAAAACAAACTAATCTATCAGCGATAATTTGCAAAATGCATCATTTTACAATCTGCCGAGCGGAGCCTTAGTCCGCCAAAAAAAAAAAGAAAAAAAAAAAAAAAAGAAAAAGTCCACACAAGACTTCTATAAATATCAAGCCAACCCCTCTCGTTTCTGAATCTCATCTTTCTCTCTCCCTCTCTCACAAACTCTCCTTTGGTTTCTCTCTTCTTTCGTCCATTAACGATTCTGAAATTCGAAACTCTGCGCTCTCAAACATCTCTCTCTCTTTCTCCTTGTTACTTCTGTTTGCAATATTGATTCGTAATCTTCGTTGAATCTCTTCAGTGAATGGATTCGAGAAGTTGAAATTCGTCTCTCGAAAACCAGAGAGAAAGAAAAAACAAACTCTAAAGAAAGAATAGAATAGAATGGGGAAGTTGTACGTACGGACGGTTACGCCACCAGATGTAAACAAGAACACAGAGTGGTTCACGTATCCAGGCGTGTGGACAACCTACATCACCATCGTTTTCTTTGCGTGGGTCATGATCGTCTCTGTATTGGGTTGCACCCCAGGCATGGCTTGGACCATCGTTAATCTCTGCCATTTCATTGTAAGTTCCTATTTTTTTTTTTTCATTAGGGTTCATTTTCTTTTTGGTTTTCTATGTTTATGTTTGCATTGATTGGGCTTTCTTTTGTTTGATTGATTATTTAGTCTGGGGTGGTGAGTTTTGTTTCTGGATGTTGAGGAATTTGAAAAAAAAAGTTTAGCTTTTGATAATGTTGGGGAGACTTTTAGCTGAATTAGTAATCTTTTCATTTATAAAAGCCAATCAGATTATTGGGGTTTGTGTTATAAGGACGATTTTGAACATCCACAGTGGGGAAGAAGAGAGGGAAAGAGAATAAAGATAGGGTTTTCTTCCGAAGAACATCCACAGTGGGGAAGAAGAGAGGGAAAGAGAATAAATGGTGTGTGGAAGTTGAGCTGGCAACTTGTGACCTTCCAAAGGGCGCCAGGCCCGCTTACTGTGGATTGCGCTCATTTTGTTGGATTGATAATTCAGAATTTTGAAAATATGTTCACAAAATTTCCATGGCTTACTGTAGATACTCTAAGTAAGTTTAAGGTTTAAATTTGATAACGCGGGTGTTTGTTTATAATTCATAGATGCTCTTTTTATTTCCGTTTTTTCTTTTAGTGAATTTGTTGGGAGGGTGAGAAGATTAGAGCAAGATAGGGAGTGAAGTCAAGTTTGCTGTTTATGTCCATTGGGGGTGTGGAGGCTATGATGCAGAAGTTTTTTTTGTTATTAATTAGGTCACGATTGATAACGAATCTATGGGTGGTACATATTCAAACTTATGGAAGAATTTGTGATTTTTTGGACTTATTAATGAGTACTTCAAGGTGGAGAGGGTTTCGAAGACAATCTAGTTTAACAAGAATTCATTTGTGATTAATGGATTAGACAAGGGTTACCAACTTTTATATTGTAACATGAATACTTTCAAAGCAAGAGCGCTTGGGAAAGCGTTGTGGAAATCTAGTAAAGCGAGAATAGATATCATCAATTATGAGTATAGGCAACAATAATGAAAACCTAGACATACATGATTAGTTAGGAAGTAAATAGATGTCATCAATTTGAGTATGATAAAGTAAATTTCTTCAATCTCTAATTTAATAAATGATTCTTAAGAACATGTGTACCAAAAAATGCAAGTTGTAGCACCAATCATCATTAACTGGTTACAAAATTTTCAATTCTTAATTTGTCATGTCATCACATCAATTGAAATTAAAATATTGTTTCCTTTTTGGTTAACAACATTGAAAAACCTACAAGGTCAAGGCCTCAAGGATTGGTGTGGCGGGGATAACGCATATTGAAATCAACTCATAAAAATGGTTAATACATTCTTAAACAAATTTAGTAACATTTTATAGATGACAAAATTAAGAAAAGCTTAATCACTAGCAAATGTCAGACTAAATATTTACCAAACTAGGGAATACATAAGGATTTAGGTTAGATAATTAAAACTAGGGTGCTCAACAGTCAGATTGTTTGTGCCTTTGAAACCTAGCACCTTTGACCATTCATTCACAATCGTGGAGTTATGTGCACAATTCTTAGAGATTCGTCTTTGGATTAGCAAATCCAATGAACTCTATTACGCAAGTGTCATTTGGCACAATCAGAGAGATTTGTAACTGAAATGTGACCTTTCACTTCCTTTAGGGTTTTGGCTTGCTTATAAATACCAAACTCCAAATTGAGGGGAATCAACTTTCTCGTATCACTTATTCTCTCAGGGCATCATGTATTCTGACTCCGCGACCGTTCTGTGCCCAACCCCAAATTTTTTTCTTTCCCTTTACTGGTAAAGGCTTATCTTGTTCGCTTCCAAAGGAGTCTAGGGCGCCTGATCACTTTCACTCCATCTCTCAAGACCTTATCCGCTTAAAATCTACCTCGTACACATTTAAAATAATTATTGTATCAAACAATTAGCGGAGATTGATATAAAGAATAAACAATTAATTGTATTTGTTTCAGTTGTTCGACAGGCTGAATGTTCACTTTTAGTTGTCGAGTAGAGAAAAGTAGTATACAAAGAGAGAAGAGTAGGAGAAGAAGACAGATTCAACAGACTTAGTCTCATACAGGTAGGAAAAATAAAAATAATGAAAAGAAGCTACAAAGAATAGGAGAGAAGTTAAGAAAATGAAGTGCACCTAGAAAAAGAAAAAGAAACAGTGAGGCGAGCTTTAGTTTTTGAGGCCTGTCAAATAGGTGTTTCTTTTTACGTTGGGAGAATCCGATTTGATTGATTGGTCCTTTCTTTGGGTCTAAATACTCTCTTCCTGATTAAAGAAAAAGCTCAAAAGGACTTGAAAAATTGCACCTTTGTCTCCATTTTCACAAATTATTAACTTTCTTTCCCTTTAAATTGGAAGGGCATTAATAGCGAAAGCCCTTGCATCTCTTTTAGGTTTTGCTTGTTTCTTAAATTCCTAAACCCCAGCTAATTGGGTGATAAATAAGGAAAGGATAAGGAAGAAACGAAACAAGGGAATGTGAATTGAAAGGTCTGAGATGTTGTCAACCGTGTATTTGGTATATTCTTCTTTGATTCTTTTCTTTCCTTACATACTAGTAGTCAATGTTGTTCAAATAGTCAGAAAATCGTGAGTTAACTACGATTTGTAGCGAATCTCCCCCATCTCGAGTTGAATCAGGCTATAAATTGTAACTTCCCTAAATCGTGACAAGTCGTTGGTGAGTTGAATCTAAATCGCAAAATCACGATTGAGGGAATGATCAATTGATTTTAGAGAAGAAGGAGAAAGACTATTGTGATATGATTTGTTCTGATATTTTCCTATCTGATTTGATTTGTGCTATGCTAGACTAGAAGAAAAAGAAGGAGAAGGAACATATCAGACCGCAACGGATCTGATTATATCCGGTCTGTGCCAGACTAGAAGAAGGAAAAGGAGAAGAAGAAGGAGGGGAAGGAGAAGGAGTTTATGCTCTGTTTTTGCTTTGTTTCTTTCAACTATGTTTTTGGAGGTTTATGAAAGATTCTGACACATAACCCTTCTTTTTGGGCCTATTGATTTAGGCCCTTCTTTTTGGACTTTTCTAACAACTTTTATCTTCTTGGGTGTATTTTGTGGATAGAATGTTGGAATGAACATGAAGTATTGAAGTCCCATACTTTTTGGCAAATGATGTCCACTTTGCTCTACTATATTATGTTTGTTTATATCCATATTTATGATTTTTAGTATATAATATGTAACATATAATACATAATATTATTAATATATCTTATAATGTACGATTAGATCTAAATCTTACACGTTAAGATTTTAGAATACGATTCACGATTCACTAACACTGCTAGTAGTCATATATGCTAACAATATTTAGCTTTATTTTCTTGTTTTTTTTCTTATTCGTCTTTCTTTCTTAAATGCTCCGCGTGTTTGATGAAAACCTCTAAATTTCCTAAATCTTCTCCAACTTACATCTAATAGTCCCACATACTTCTCTTTCATACCCATTTCCTAAAATTCGTCATGTTAGACACTTAAGCATTGATGTGTAAAACTTATATGTTTACACATAATTAACCTTATTATAGTGTGGAATAAACTACTAAAATGTTCAAGGTATGTCAACCTTGAGGCGCACCTAGACAATGATGAAGCATAATGTGAAGATGAAAGTGCTTGGTGTTGCATCACCCCTCAAACTACATAGCAATCAATAATACTTCCACTTATGAACCACTTTTATGGCATGAGAACTACGAGAATGTGTCGAGACTTTTCTACATGGTAAAGAAACCATCAACTGGATCAATAATAACTTATGTAACAACGACACAAATACGAAAATGTTGTACACGTGGCGAGAAAAACACAATACAATCTGTGCTGGGGACACACTTGTATGTTTTAGTATATTTACCCTTTAACAATAAGTTCTGAGTTATTAGTAATATTATTTACCGGCGGTCAATATTGCTACTCATGTGCTGTAATATGCTTGTAACATTAGTATAAAATTGAACTTTTCAATGATATGTGAAAAAGTTGATGATCTAAGTATGGAATGTCCGATGAGATTATCCGTTAGTGTTGACACACTTTTATTTGGTAGAAATAGATTGTCGTTATCACATATATAATTTTGTTAAGTCGACAAGTCCTTTTCCTTATATGTGTGCTTGTGTCTTTGCCCGTGACTTAATATGAATGTCTTTGCATGCATGATCAAGCTAAAATGAAAATTGAAGATATCTTTTTATGAAAAGTAAACTATCAAGCATTGAGTTTGGTCCCTTCATGAAATTGCACCTTTTTAATGGAGTGTCAATAATTGTGTATGCTTTAAATTTAAGAAACATTTTTTAGAACCCTACTGCTGGCCTGCTGGAGATGCGTTCATTAGAATTCGTTATTTCTACCCCAGCTGTATATTTTTTAGTACTACAAGCAGCATATCTGAGACTTTTTGGTATTCCTTCAGGTTACCTACCACTGTTTTCACTGGAGAAAGGGAACTCCATTTGCTGAAGATCAGGGTATCTATAATGGGTTGACTTGGTGGGAGCAGATAGACAATGGGAAACAGCTCACTCATAGTAGAAAGTTTTTGACTGTTGCACCTGTGGTCTTGTAAGTAGACACTCTCACTGTATTTTTCTTATCTTTTCTTCTTCTTGTTATAGTTTTAGCCTTGACCACAACTCAAACTTCTTGTTGTAGTATGTGGTCTATGAAACTTCGCTTGGGGTAGCAATCCATCTAATTATACAAGCTCTTAATGTTTAAGGGGATGATGAGTTGCTTTGGTGAAATTGGGGAGAGTGAACACGAGTCAAATTTTCACTTTTGGAGGGAATTTACCTTGAATAAGAGATTAAGGATCATGTGTTTGGAAGTGGGACAACAAAGAAATTTTTTTGGTCTCCTCTTTGTATGAAATAATCTTAGTTATCCCTTATTCCACAACTTCATATTATCCAATTTTTCTTTAGGAACGGTTAGGATGCGCTCCCATAACATTAATTTTTTTTGGAGTGGAGCATTTCATGGTCCTATTTGGCTAGGATTGAGCCACTCTGACCTTTATGGAAGGTAATGTTACATGGAAGCTTCTACCATTTTCTTTATGTTGGGTCTTGTGCAGTCTGGAAGGAACACAAGTATATGACCTTTTGCAATAATATGTCGGATATAGGAGTAGTTGTGATGGAGGTGTTAATAAGTAGATGAGTTTCTTACCAGCCTTTAAAGATTTTTTTTCTTAGTCTTTGTTTGCAAATTGGGAGCTTTCAAAGTTCATTCACTTCACCAGTTTCATTGCTCTATTAATAATACTTTTATCTAAAAGAATGTACTCGTAAGAAGGGGTTGCAAGTTGGATGCACTGTCAAGATGAGTTGTGGTCTAGGGTTTGTGTTGGTAGCCTATTTTACACGGGAATGGAATCCAAATCCCATGTTAACTGGTTTTCGCTATTTAGTTGTCTATTTAACAGCGGGAAACCACACTTACATGTGTGTTGTGATTAGTATTCCCATTCCTTATATAAATCCAATTATTTGGCCGCAAACCCCCCCCACCCACCCACCCACCCAACACACACACAATCGAAATCAGTTTCAATCCTCATGTTCATTTTCTGCACTATCAAACACCTCCTAGAGATTATCATTTCCCTTGGATCAAATTGCATCAGACCATTTTCTCCAACTCTTTGGGATCACATGGGGTTTTACCTTTTTTGTGTTTGGAGTTACTTGATTCATGGAAACATAATGTATTCACTGAAGGGATGTCCAAAAGCTATGGGTCCTTGGCCCCATGCCATTATCAGGCGATTTGGAATGAGAGAAACACCATCATAATTAAAGGGAAGTACACGATCCTTTGTAGACTCTTGGTCATAGTTTCCTGGAACGAGGGTCACTCTGTACATGATATGCTACTTTAGCGATTTTGCAATACATAGGTATGATGGGGTAAGTCTCGTTCAGGATGTAGTTTCGTGTCCTGGATCAGTTTGAAATTCTTGTTGGGTCATGGTACATGCTACGTGTTATTATAGATGTGTCCATGCACCAAAACATTCCTAAATTGCACATAAATAAATGTAATAGATTTGGCTATGCATTGTCAGTGGGATTTGTGGTCTGTATATTATATTAGGATAATCTTTTATCCTAATTGCTTGCACCTGATAGTTTATGGAGAAAAATTAGTTGAAGCTAAATCTGGTTGTATGAGGCAGAGTGGATCTGTGGCCACCCAAAAAGTATGCGAGGGACAGGCATATGGAGGTGCAATTTGGAATGGTTTTTGCAAGTTAAGTGATATAGTTGTCAAGTTTTGATAAGATCTATTCTGTGGGGTACATTTGAGAAAAGATAGTATGGTAAAAGACTTTTTACTCGGATGGTGAGTACAACTACTTAGGGCATGAAGAGATTAATGCTCACCTGCTCGTTGTAGAGATGGATTGCAACTATTGACTATGAGAACTTGAGGAGTTCTACAATGCATTGAAGTATGGGTCTAATGCCAATGGTAGCCTGGTTGGATGGTTAAGGCTGTGGTGGTTTGACCCCCACGTCTTGGGTTCTATACCCACCGGCGGCACGCCTGCCTTTCAAAAAAAAAGAAAAAAAGAAGAAAAGAAGAAGTATGGGTCTAATGACTGCACTACTTATTTGTTTGGTCTGATCTAGTGAAGAAATATGGACTTATTTATTTTTATTTTTTTGAAAAGGTAAAAAAATATGGATTTGCTTTTGGAATCTGCTTGGAGCATCTTTGCTTTTACACACTGATCAACAGTTGGAAAACTCCAAAGTTTATTGAGGGGTAGGACCAGAAGAGGGGAAAACTCAAGTTTATGGGTGCATGATAAAAGAATCGCATTGGAGTTTACTCCATATGTTATTTTTTGGTGTATATGGTTGCAGTTTGGATCTTTGAATGTTGAGATGATGGAAACAGGACAACTTGTGCCTTGTGGATGGGACAAGGTAGTTTACTTAAGATCTTGGGGTTTTTTTTTCATCTTCAGGTGTGTTTGATTTTTCATTCCATGAAAATCCAAAAAATAATGGAGATGAGATAGCAATTGTCAAAAGTTTTCAGCCCACAATGTTAAAAATAGCAATGTTTCTTGAGATTTCCATGGAAAAGTATTCTTAACTCCCCCTAGAAAGGTTTTTTCCATGATTTTTGGGAGAAGATGTATGGTGGAAGGTCACAACTTCCATGCTCACTCCCTCCTTTCTCTCCTCTCTTCCACCATGCCTCGACATGTTTATGATTTTCCATGGAAAACAAAAATCAAACACACCCTTTGCCTTTTGTATTGTCATAACCTTTCAAGCTAATATGGTCTGTGTACCGGGAAGTTATACCAGGGACAATTTGGTATTTGTTTTATAATTGATGTGTTATTTTACCTATATTTTTCCAGTTTGAATTTGAGCAAGGTAAATTGTGTAGAATCGTTGTAAGTAGACAAATGTGGAAAAGCTCTGTGGGGTTCTCTTTTAAATCTGATGTCCTTGAATGAGTACTTAATGTTGAACCTGCCCAAGCCTCGTTTAGCTTCCTTACCTGCTTGAATTCATTACATTGTTAGCTACATTGCTAGTCTCTTTCATTTGCAATTTTTACTGATTGATTTATGAAGGAATATTATGTTTGTTTGTTCTGAAAATTTATAATCTGATCGGTGACCGTGCTCTCTCAACTTGTTTGTGGAACAGGTATTTGATTGCATCCCACACAACCGATTACCAACATCCGATGCTCTTCCTCAACACACTAGCCGTTATCATACTGGTCATTGCCAAGTTCCCAAACATGCACAAGGTCCGTATATTTGGAATAAATGGTGACCACTAGGAGGTTGCTGTTGTGCACAAGCATGAAGGATGCCTTGGTTGTAACACCTCTCTTCTGTACAAGGCCTTGAATTCATTTGTCTACCCACATGGGCTTGTATCCCTTGTACAGAAATCAGAACTGGAAAGGGTACTCTGATTTTCTTTGGTAAAGGAGGTTTTTACATTGATATAATTCTTGTTCCTGAGATATCTTCGTTTTTTTTTTTTACAAATGAGGAATAAGTGCATCGTAATCTTTCATATATCATTGCCATCAAGTGTAGACTGCTTCGTTCTTGGTCTGCATAAGCTTTGTATGCTCAAACGTTTATCCATATCCAGCTAAATATATGTTGACTCTTGAGATATCAATTTTGATTCATAGTGTCATATGGTTTCATTCATGTACTTTTGTAACAAAATTTTTGTGTGTAAATTTCCAATAAAAAAACTTTAGAAACTGATGTATATATCTTAAATACACGAGTTTAGTTGGAAAGTTGCTCTTCTTTACATCCCACTTTGCAAATATTTTGACTCATCTTGCAAATGTAGGAGTCAAAATATGATGCAGATGCAGGGGTGACATTATTATTGCTACATTGCCATAGCACGTATTAGTAAACATATTTTCCTTTGATCTTGCACCCAGTTTCCACCTCAACCCTTGCTATCCATAGTACTTCTTTGTACATGTAGCAAGGAAGATGATATTCCAATGTACACCAACGATAGTCACTGCCCACTTTTTGCTTACCACTAATTGCTATTTGCTGTTTAGACCTTGTCAACTTGTTCTGTTGTGCCTTGTATAATCTATGGAATCTCCATCATTAGTTTTGTTCCACACTTTATCATGTGACCATGCAGATGCAGTTGATGATGGACTCTTTCAGTCATTCTCCAGGTAGATTTGCCTGTGTTAGTCTACCAGAAACTCAAATGGCTCAAGTTGACTTGATGGTTAAATTTTGAGTTTTTTTTGGGAGGATTTCATTCTGTGGTAAAACAACCATAAAATCGTTGAAATTAAGAAGTGGGATTGACATACAAGCAAGACAACCCGACATGTTATTTTACGAGGCTTTCTAGCCTTTGGATATGTAATTCTACAGCTTCTATCTAATGGGTAAGTATTGTTAAAAAAAATGACCCATATTCTTTCTAGCAGTAGTTTGTGCAAGAAAACTCAAGTCTGGCATGTCATTATTATTATTATTATTTTTGTTGAAGATAACACCAAACATTCCATCTAGTATGCTGAACACCAAACATTCCAAGTAATACCTGGACTAGTTATTAATATTCTATAGCAAATGTGCCATACTAGAAAATTGTTCTCAAGGTAACAAAGGTATTTGTATTCATTTATGAAAATGTACTGTCTCAAAAAAACAGGATGAGAAGGCATTAAATTTCAGATAATTAAAATTATTAATGTGTACCCACATTCCATCATCCTGAAATCAAGGGGCAGTCTGCACATAAAGCCAAGCCAGCTAAGCACAATTTATGTCTAACCAACATACCACTGTGGTTTTGTTTACTTACTACCACATTTTCATTTAATTACTTGGTATGTTGTTTTCCTTTCTTTCATTACAGCCTTCTGTACTGTACTACCTACTCTATTCATTTCTTCTTCTCTTAAAAAAAACCCATTTCAATCTTTTCTTGTAGAATCACACCATTTTTGGCCAAAAATGCACCAAAAAGAAGATGAAGTGAGGAAGAAGATAGAGTTGGAAGCAACAGAGCAAAAGAAGATAGACTACATGTTCAAGGTAGTAGTCATAGGAGACTCAGCTGTTGGGAAGACTCAAATACTATCAAGGTTTACAAATAATGATTTCTGTTTCGACTCAAAGTCTACTATTGGTGTTGAGTTCCAGACTAGGACCATCACTATCAACAACAAAGTTATCAAGGCCCAGATCTGGGACACTGCTGGCCAAGAAAGGTATCTCCTTCCGCATTACTATTCACCTTTGTATTTCAAACTTATAGCTATGGCAACATGTCGGGTTCAGCTTTTTCATTACTAGTTCCTCGAGTAGTCTATTCTAAGTAAGCAAAATGTTATTCCTGTATCTAATCAATTGCCATCCCTACTCCATTGAAACTTTTATTGTGGCTTGTTTTTATATTTTGCATTGAATTCAATTTGCTTTGATGAGAGACTGTTGTTATGTCAGTTTTGTGATGAAACATAGTATATAGATGTGTGTGTCATTAGTTTCAATGAGCAAGGCTACAAAATCAGGTTATGCAACCAATGGCATCATCAGAGGGAGGTTTTTTACAACTTTGAGATACACATAAATATTTTGGGGATTTTATCATTCTTTAAGATCACACCACGTCACTCGTGATTGTAAAAACCTAGTTTCCTAGCAATTTTGTAGTTTCAATACAATCCACCATCCACCCTGGCATATTAAGTTTTGAGTTAGTTATGATTCATGAAGCAGATAACCTGCTCTGCTTTTTCATATATTTTTTTTATTCCAGCATGGACCACACCATGGTTCATTAGGAAGGACTTTAGGTTTGGAAAATTTGGTGATTGTCGTATTAAGTGGTGTTTGTTATCTGTTTCCAAAGTTTTCTTATTCAATATTCATGGCTCATTTTCAGTATCATCAGTTCAGCTTTAGTACAAATGTTTTAAATCACAGCTTCTATGGAGCCGGGTCTGAGAGGACTGAGCTTTGGTACAAGTTTTTAAATCAAAGCTTCTACGGAGCTTGGTCTGAGAGTACTGATTTGTGCTTGGGAGGGTGGTCCGCTCGTGATCGAACCACTCTACCCTTCTCTCCATGGGTTTGGAGAAGTTGGAGAGGGGTAGAGTTGATCCGATCACGTGCGAACCACCCTCTCAGGCACAAATCAGTGCTTCCGGAGCAGGCTCTCTAGAATTTTTTGTTTTAAATACACAAGCTCCAATTACTTCAAAGTAGGGGCCTCAATTCCAGTTTGGTTCCTAAAACCATATTATTGCCAGTTCCCATTCCTAGATTTTACATATCTAAATTCAAAGTTTATGTGGTTTGGTAAATTTCATACTTTTAACTACAGACACTAATTTGTTCATAATGTAATTGTAGTCTAGGTGATATGAAAAAATAATCAATGGATTTCCCAATGACTCGAATTTGTGCCAAATGGGCAGGTATCGAGCAGTAACCACTGCATATTACAGAGGAGCGCTTGGAGCAATGTTAGTTTATGACATTACAAAGAGGCAAACCTTTGATAATGTAGCAAGGTGGGTCGAGGAACTATGGGCACATGCAAATAACTCCATTGTGATCATGCTGATTGGTAACAAAGCAGATCTGACAGACAAAAGGGAAGTACCCACAGAAGACGCTGTGGAATTCGCACAACAAAATGGGCTATTCTTCTCCGAGACCTCTGCACTCAAAGGTGACAATGTAGAGGGTGCCTTCTTTAAGCTATTGGAGGAAATCTACGGTATGGTGTCAAAGAAAAGTTTGGAGTGTAGTAAAGAAGGAATGGGGGGTTATAGTGATGCAATCTTGAAAGGGTCGAAAATTGATATCATTTATGGGGCTGATTTGGAGATGAGTGAACTAAAAAAGCTGTCGTCTTGCTCTTGTTGATTGTTTGGATATATAATTGGATTTTGCAGTGGTTGTTGGCTTCATGTTTAATTGTCTAGGATGCTAAAAGCTATAGAGAATTACTTCTAGTTTGGCAGAATGACAGTGAAAACCTGATCACTAATCTTGGTAAAATTTCTGACATCATATAAGAATAATCACAAATTGAATCCCGGAAATTGCATAGCATTAATCAGAAACAAAAAAAACAGTTCAAAGAATCCATATCATAAATCATCCTCTAGTCTGGCATATATTCTAATCACTAACACGGCGATATTTTTCTTCTTGTCCCAACCCAAGCGATTTGTGGACATCTGAAATGCCTCCAGCATCTGAAACAAAACCCAAATTCCATAGTCAATTATCATTATAACTGATATATTCTAATCACTGAAAGAATCACTAAAATTCTTTCTTCACCTAATATTCATGTGAGCTCTATGTATACCATATAGCAAATAACTGAACTCGAATTGTTGATTTTAATTCTAACTAAGACGAGATTTGCTGTACTCTTCCATGTAGCTCCCAAATCGAATCCAAAGTATATGAAATAAATGACATAAAATTGGCAATCCAAGTAAAAAATATCGTTTAAAAGTTTTGCAATCGATTAAGGAGTTTTATGTTGGCTGTGGAATGAATTTGTTTACTCCCGAGGTAATAAACAAATTGCCAAAAATATATCACTAAATATGAAATATTTGTTGGGGCGTCACGTACGTGCACTTGCGCGCACCCCTTGGTCCACTATACCTAGCAACGATATTGTCCCCAACTTAAACACTACTTATCGGGCCGGGCCTAGGTGGTGTGGGGTTTTCTCCAAAAGGCCTCGTTGCTATTAAGGAGTGGATCATCTCCTTATAAACCTCCTTATAAACCTTTGTGACAAGTCTTCCTTACTTGATGTGAGACTATTCAAGCCAACACTTTCCCAACAATCTCCACCTTGGCGCGAATCATCACACATTTTACAATCCATCCACCAGTCTGCAACATCTCGAAGTACACCTCCTCCTGGAGTCTCATGTGCGACCATGATCCACTTAGTGGTAACCTCCGAACTAACTCCACCTCGTCCGAACTTGTAGGATACTCCTGGACACCAACTTGGCAAGGATCTGGAGCCTAATCGCACACTTGCGATGCTCCACCTGGTCTGCCAGTCTGCAACATCTCGAAGTACACCTCCTCCTGGAGTCTCATGTGCGACCATGATCCACTTAGTGGTAACCTCCGAACTAACTCCACCTCGTCCGAACTTGTAGGATACTCCTGGACACCAACTTGGCAAGGATCTGGAGCCTAATCGCACACTTGCGATGCTCCACCTGGTCTGCCTTGCTGTCATGCGTCTACTCTCCTTGAACGATAGAGGATGATCGTTCACCCGAAAGACCTGCGCTCCCACTTGGATCTGGCTCGCTGCCTTGCACCTACGCCTACGCCTATCCCCTGAACAATGTGCCGACCTAGTCCTAGCCGAACCATCGGCTCTGATACCAATTGTTGGGGCGTCATGCACGTGCACTTGCGCTCACCCCTTGGTCCGACTTTGATACCAATTTGTTGGGATGTCACGCACATGCACTTGCGCTCACCCCTTGGTCCACTATACATAGCGGTGGATATTGTCCCCAACTTAAACACCACCTATCGGGTCGGGCCTTCCATCTGAGCCTGGTGGTATGAGATTTTCTCTTAAAGGCCTCGTTGTTATTAGGGAGTGGATCATCTCCTTATAAACCTTTGTGATAACTCTTCCTTACTTGATGTGAGACTATTTAAGCCAACAATTTTCCAACAATATTAACTACAAAATCTGCAATGCAGCTTACCTGTGAACTAAGTGAAAATGCGAACTAAGAATTTTAAGTTATGCATAGCGTTATATTGCATGGAAAGTGGAAGAGGCTTCAGAAAAGTATCCATACTAAAAACTTGTTGGAGAAACTGCATGTAGAAAACATAAGAGTTATTTAAGAACACATGAGTTGTAGTTCCAAACAAAACTCCATTTACATTACACTAATCATTCACTAAATTACTCAACTCCAAGATCTTAAAAACATCTGAAATTCACATTAGTAATAGCCCAAACTCAAACTCAGGTCTAATGGGCCCATCTGAATGCAGTCCGCCCCATCAATGTCTATGATCTCCTCAATCTTCTTAACACCCTCCTCGGGCTCCACCTGGAACATTATCATCAAATATTCCTCCTAGTTCATCAAGTACCCATCGTGAATGCCATTGATGAGACATCAAACAGTCATCCGACTAGTCGAACACATGGCACATATCAACCCTAATAAAAAAAGGGCTCATCAAGACAGACCGAGCCCAAGTTCATTTCCTTTTAACCCGTAAGTTAGACATCCAAATCCAAATTATGCGCTGTATGAATCTCGGAGTTTGGCGCAGGACAATAAGGCCCGAATACATACCTATGGACTATAGCAGGCCCAAGGTCCATCTAGGCTACTCTTATGCGGATCATGCATTGAGTCATAAAGAGAGCCAAATGTCAAAGAAGATCAATCATGGACGTGTATAAATCCCAAGTTAAGATCTTCTCCCTCCTTTATGCATTTAAAGGTAGATGCAATGAATGAGTAAAACACTCTCATTATATAAGATGAACAAATCGTATGAGAAAAATACACACATGTAAGCTTAATTTTATCAGTTTATCTCCATTCTTATTCAAGTGTCTGATTTTACTATCGGAGTGCCTTTTACTGCTACAACGGTGGTACATGATTCACCGCTGCTTATAAAGGGGGGGGGGGGGGGGGAGGGGCTCATGCGCACAAAGGCAGGAGGGGGTTCTGTGCACAGATCTGGACCGTTAGATCTATTGGACGATCCAGATTCATGGATTAAAATTTTTTTTTATTTCAAAGTTTTTAGCCAAGGGATTGAAGGGGAAATGAAAGGTTTTGGGAGGGGGTCCTAGGCGGGAAACATGACGTGAAAAAGAAGAGTCTTTTCCTCCCTCTTTAGGGGTTCTTCTTCTTAGCGAGGGGAGACGAGGTTGCAAATACCGACTTACCCTGTTGTACTTGATCTTTTCTTCATGAGTTTGTGGGGAACAAACATCGCTTTCTCTACTCTGTTGTCCTTGATCTTCTCTTCCAACATGTGAGCTATCTCTTGAGAAGAAGGTTTGGGTTTGCTTTTAAGAAACAAACATTTGCTCCACTCTTCTTCGATTGTGTCAAGGTGCTGATGATGAGCATGTTGTTTTTGAAATCAGCATATCAATCATTCCAAAAACCTCTCTATTCCAAAATTTAAGGCTAGCTTTCCAAGCTTAAACACTTCCCATTTGGTGCTAACAAATTTAGTGAAGTCGATAAAATCACAATGATTATATTGTAAAGGGTTCAGGCTTATAGTGTGCATGGGAATATGGAACAAAATGGACAGTGATTTGAGCCTCTGGACATTCCAACAAAGATTCAGAGTAATCCCCAAACAAATCGAAGTTGCTTCCTTTACGTTTGACCATGTAATCTCCATTTTTAAACAAAAATCCACGAACTCAAAGTTGCTTATGAATTCATTGATGTTTCAAATATGAAGGGTCGAATAAACTAAAGTTTAGCTAAGAAGAACCCTCGAAGAGGGAGGAAGAGACTTTCATTTCCCCTTGCTAAAAATTTTGAAATATAAAAAGATTTAAATCCATGAATCTGGACCGTCTAATAGATCTAACGGTCCAGATCTGTGCACTGTGCGCATACGAGATACGGCCATCTTAGCGGACTTTGGACCATTATCCATTGTGGGCCCAGGCCCATTAGGCCCACCAACAATGAGTACTGAATTCGTCTTCTTATCCAACAACTATCAATCGTTTCTTCAATTCTTTGCTTTGATTTTGGTCTACATACAATGGTACGTGTGTTTGAACGCCCAATTAATCTCTTTGAATTTTGTGATTTGTTGTTCCTAATTTTGAATTTTAGGGTTTCCAAATGATCATTCCTGTCAATTTGTATGTGGATTATAATCGATCTTGCTGTTATTTAGATTGTAAATGTTTTAAGTTTGTGCTGCAATGTTCTTGAATTGATCGAAAAAGAGATGTTGTTGGGAGAGATTTTGTTCAATTGTTTTTTGGGTGTTGTATGAATTCCCCAAAGATGCATATTTTATGGCACTTGAGGTTTTGTATTTTATGCATGAGGAGGTTAACATGAGAGGATATGTATGGATGAAAGATTGGTGGAGGGTGAGAGGCATTGGTTGATGTCTCGATGAGGAAAACATTGTCACATAAGTTTGTAAGAGTAGTCTCTAGCGGAAGGTGGTTTATGAAGATGGGATGAGTGTATGTGTATCCTTATCTGACTGGTAGATTTGGATTGTGAAGTGCCAACATTCCAATGGTTGCAGCTGTGGGAATGTGTTTTACAAGTAAACCGGTGAATTTGAAAAAGAAAACAAGGATAAGATTTTAGCAGAGAAAGAGTAGATGTCCTAAAGAACCCCTTGTGTTAGGACATCTTCAAGCATTATGCTGTATGTGGCACTGAAATGGCTCTGAAATCTGGACTTCATGGACTAGCTTTATCACTTATTTTAGGGCTTTGGTTTTGGGAAATATATAAACAAACGGCAGATCACGGGAAAGAACCCGTTCATCTCCTTTACCTTATATGGACTCAAGTATGCAAGTTTTGCACCACGTATGATGCTCCAATATACTTTATCTACACTGATTTAATTTCATGTCTCACTGAATGTTGCCTTAAAACTGTTGTTCAACTGATCATACTTCATATCCAATGCATTGGATCTAAGAATCTGGAATACTTAAACTTATCGCTAGTAGCCCCCCATTTTGGTATGATACATTTAAGAGAATCCTCGCCATTTGTAATCTTAGTAAAATCACAAACTTTTTATGAATTACTTCTTTCCATGTCAATAGGAACGACTTCAGTGCCCTTCTTTATCAGCATTCTTGGTTTACTTGAGTTTTGCTCCAGCTGAACCGTAAATCTGTGGTCGGGATGGAATTTGTTTAATTATTCGAATTTGCATATTCTCCATTAGGAAGGCCTACTACTTTTATGTAATTAGTCCTTTTGACATAGTGTTGTTGTTAAGGAATAAGATAGCTAAAAGATACCATGTGGATGTGGTTAAAATGGGACATTAAGAAATAGGATTTTTATTTTCTAGAGTCAATTTCCTTAATCTGCAATGAAATTTTTACCTCCAAATTCGGTAGCCCGTACTTGTGAATGGTATCATAACATGAAACGTTCCAACAAATTGCAGGTGTACCACTCAAGCTTTGTTGACGAGGAAGGTTATACTAAAGCTTGTGGGTGCCCTCTTCTTCCCTTGAAAAGCCATATCAAAGGTCCTGCTCCTGCCTCAGATCAAGGTAGTTCAATGAGACATTTGTGTCTTTCCAACTAAATCCCTAATTCAGTGAGTCTGAGCCCACTTCTTTTGTAGATGTTTGTATCTGACCTGCTTTCATGGTAATTTTTGTTCAGATAATACCGACATTGTCGATGAAGCAATCACATTCTTCCGTGCCAATGTTTTCTTCAGAAATTTTGATATCAAGAGCTCTGCTGATAAGCTCCTCATATATTTGACATTTTATATCAATGTGGCACTGAAGAGGCTTGAAGGCTGCAGAACGCTGGCTGGAGGGACCAAGGCTATCATCAATTTGGGTCTTGAGAATGTCCCTGTGCCTGGTGAGGCTGGTTTTCCTTTTGGGGGCCTTTTTGCTCTTCCTCATTCTAAAAAAGAAGCAGGTAAAGTCCTCTCTCTCCCACTGCTCATGAGTTATATATCTATGTAGTCCATAGTCCAGATCACTATTGACATTGTCATTGATCTGTCTATGGAAATGACCAAAATTCTATGGGTGATGAATCTTGTTATTTGATAATCTAATAACATATTCAATATCTCAATCATTATAATACACAATATAGAGTTTGAAGTAAGAGTTTAACATCAAAATTAACCTTTAAAACTTCAAATGCAGAGTTGTTTAGGAATTATCTGAAGCAGATAAGGGAAGAAACAAGTGGGAGACTACTGAGTGTTGCATATAGACCCAACGGCACTCCAAATAAATGGTGGTTGGCATTTGCCAAGAGGAAATTTATGAATATCATTGCCCCATAAACAAGGCGGTCCTTCAGAAAGTTCCCTGAACCTGTGTCTGTAGTAACTTGTGTATTCTAAGTGAATTAGTAGCTGTTTTTGTTTGCTGCTTCATATAGTGCATTGTATCTACTATATTGTTGTCTTCCTTCTGTTCTAGTAGACGAGGTTTATGTCATTCTGCTGCAAGCTTCTGTTCTAGTGGACAAGGTTTATGTCACTCTGCTGCAAGCACGGAACACATTTTTAGAACAAACAGAATGTCAACTGACTAATTTTCCATGTGTTATATGTATTTCAGGTTTAGTTTCTAGGATCCTAAATCTTGATGATATTTTCAGGTGATATGCCATTACTAATCCACTTCACGATTCGCGTGGTGTCTCTGGGGTGCTATGTAGGGTTTCATAGAGTTGAGAGAAGATCAAGAAGGGATGACCGAGCCTCAAGAATCCATGAAGGAACGATTTGGAAACCAATATAAAGCCTACAAGGGCAAGGCTGGGTGGATCTGCCTTTTTTTTTTTTTTTTTTTTAAATCCTTTCTTCAGATCAAGCTGAAATATGTAGATTTCAGCTGAAACATTTCTAAGTCAATTGCTTTAGATTAGATCTCACCTCGGTGAATGTTTAAGTTATCAACAAATTCTGCATATCCACGTAGGTCTTGAGTTTCCTATAGGGTCTGGTTTACTGGTAAACCTATTGAAGGCTTTCATCTCATCTTCTTGATGTTCCCCAAGTTATCTTCCATTGTTGTTTGAAAACCAAGCCTAAATATACAACTCCTCCCTTTAGATAACTTTAATTCCTTGGTTCCATTACTTTCTACCTTAGATCTGTTGATTTCTACATGCGATCTATGCTCAGTTGATCTTAAACCATAGGTCCTAATTCTTTGATTGACACTGCCTTGAAGAGCTTTTGTGTAACCACTTTTGTGTTACATCAACATCACAGGGAAGTTGAAAGGGAGAAGGAGGAAAGTTATATCTGAAGATATGTAATTAGCTATATCTGATTGAGCAGTCCAGGACTTGTACCAAAAGTGTTTTATGTAGGGCACAACTTGAGCAATTATTTCTATACTTTGCTGTCCAGTTCATACTATCTTTATTTCCCACACATAGCCCTACTAGTTTATTGATTAACTTGAAGACTAAATTATATTGACGATACTTTTTGTCTAGGTTAGCTGCATCATATACAAATCCATTAAAAAGGTGCAATACTCACTTAGAGAGGAAGAAAGACATTGGACATATCAAATCAGATACTGGAATATAATAAAGTCATAACTCAATTAGAGAGGAAGAAAGATATTGGACATGTCAAATTAGAGAATATGGCACTATATCGATACAGTGTTTTTTGTTCACGAATTGATCAGAGTTGGTGGCTCACAAATTGTTTATTGTGCATTTGTCTTCTTTCATTGTTAAAAATGTTTGCTCCTTTTACTTCCATCACTTGAACTAGTATGAGACTGACTGTGGTAGTAGTCTCATACACAACTTACCTTTATCCATTATTTTCTCCTTCTCTCACTCCTTTATGTCTTAAACAAGGCTATTTGCAAGTAATTGGTTTTCAGTTAGTTGAGATCAGAAAGTAGCAACCATAAAAGGGCCTAATTTACGTTGCATGTGTTCCCTTTCTGCCGTCGGTAAAAAATTTCATCGTTTTTGAGCATAGGCTTTGGGTTTTTTTTTTTTTTTTTTTTTGTATCATCATCATCATCAAAGCTCATTTCCGAGATTTTCGGGGCCGGCTACATGAATTTTGGTCTTCCAAGCAATGCGATCTTCCCACAGTTCCTCACCTAATTCAAGCTCCATGATATCTTCATTCACCGTCTTCATCCAAGTTTTCAACGGTCGTCCCCTCCGTCTACACCCTCCATTAACTTGCCAATCTAAACATTTTCTAATTGGCGCCGTGCTTGGTCGCCTCCGCACATGACCAAACCAAGTTAAACGTCTTTCTCTAATTTTTTCCTCTATGGGCGCTACACCTAAGTATTTCCGAATTCTTTCATTTCTAAATTTATCCTTACGAGTTTTACCACACATCCACCTTAACATACACATTTCTGCTACTGCCATTCTATGCGTATGTTAAGGATATTTGCAAGTAATTGGTTTTCAGTTAGTTGAGGTCAGAAAGTAGCAACCATAAAAGGGCCTAATTTACGTTGCATGTGTTCCCTTTTTGCCGTCGGTAAAAAATTTCATCGTTTTTTAGCATAGGCTTTGGTGGCTATCTTGAGAAGACAACTTTCAATTTTAGTCAAGGTTCTGAAAATCGCTAGGTGGACGGTGAACAGGGAGCTAGCGCCCAGAGGCCTAGGAGTTAATTTTTTTTTTATTATAATTTATAAAAGTTAAACATAAATAACATATAAATTATTTTCAATTCAATGCAAAATAAATATGTAAAATGTATATAAAAGATAGAGTCTTAATTTTTTAACTGAAAAATAAAAAAATTCAAGAACCGCACAGGAGGCCACCTAGTGCCTAGGCCGATTTTTAGAACAGAGATTTTAATGAAAATAAAATAAATCAAATTACAAAACTAACACTTGAAATAATGCTTGAAAATTGGGAAAAAAAAAAAAAAAAAAAACACAAACCAATACTCTCTTCAGTTTACAGGTTTAGTCACTAAAAGCATCATCCAGACTCACCATTCTCACTGCAAAACAACTCTGAATCTTTTTCTTGCTCATCTGTAATCTCCTCTCTTTCCAGCCTCCCAAGCTGAGACACAAAAAGTACCTTTTGAGCTCTTTCAAGAGTGTTGCTGGACTGACTACTGGAACACACTGTGTTCAAAAACGAGTCATTCCCTTTTGGTTTTCCTGTTGTCGCCTGAAGAAACACTAATCTGGCTGCAACTTTTTTTAACACCTTAAATTCAGTAAGATAAGTCTCCCAAACCAATCGACTGCTGCATGGATTTTTAACTTTCATTTTCTCACTAACTGGATCTCTCTCCTTTGCCTGAACTGCGCGGGCGTAGGCAGAATCTAATCCTTCAGTCCTCCATTTCATCAACTCCATTAAAACAATATGCGCCTCTTCATTCTGAGTCAACCGTGTTATTATCTTCACAACATCTTTCTCTTGCTCAGGAGTAAGGAGATTATATGGGGGTAAGTATCTCCCACAACTGTCTTCAACCAAATATAGAGGATCCAAAATATAGCTCGCTGCCCAAGCTTGATGATAGTTTTTCAAAAACCTCTCGTTCACCAACTGCATGACAGGTTTTTCTTCGATTGAGAAACTGGTACACCAGGCCTTGATTCTACTCTTCACTTCTGTCCATATGGGAAGGCATTGACCTAAACATGGTTTCTCTTGTTCAATTTCTCGAGCTAAAGTTCTTATTAACTTACTGAGATAAACCACAGAATCCAGTTCTTCCCAGAATTTCGGATCATGAATTGTACAAGAAATCTCCTCTTCTTCAGAGTTTCTATAAATGACTTTGTCGTTGAAGGGTTGACTCAATTTACGCAATAACAAGGAGACATTCTCAACAGCATAAATATCAGCAGAGGTATCATCTTGGGAAAGGCTGTGGTGACAGCTAAGACTTGTATTCATGATATCATTAAGGTGGTCTGATTTGATTATCTGGACAAGTTTTTGACAAACAGATGTTACAGAGGCAAATAGAGGGAGCCGTTTGAAGAAGTCCCTAAGGAGCTTAAGTAGGGCATTTGATTGGCATGTGAGGTTCACCATCCAGTGGTTTCGTAGTTCCAGTTCCCGAAGAGATCTAGAGTTAACATCACTAATATCAGAAATGATCCCGGCACATCTGAAAACATCATAACCAGAAACCTCCTGGATCATTGACCACAGTAGTTCTGTGAAGTGATCTGAGCTTGGGTTGCCTATCCCATGTAATAGAACTCTATGGAAGAGGCTGTTTCCATTGGGAAGGTTCAGACTGATGTTAATGGGAGATATCATGTTATTGCGACTGTTTTCATTTTTCCATCCATTTGTGGATAGTTGGAAAAACATGGCATCCCGAAGTTTATCCTCAAATTTGAGCTTAGCTTCTGCATATTTGTGGTCTAGTGTTCCCAGGATGTATTTTCATTTAAGGTTGGGAGGCCTACATGATGAAGGAATTCTCTAAATTTTGGGTGGTTAAGAGTGGAGAGAGAAACATAACCACAGGATTCATAAAACCACTCCGCGAGAATATTAAAAGCCTTTTCTATTTGGGTTTCAGTTGGTGTTGGTTCAGTGGGAGGACTTGATAGCATTGGTTCAATGGAACAAGCTGGAGGGGCAGGGATCATGGGGAGTGGGGTTAATGGAGCGGGCAAAGCCAACAGGCTGCTTTTCCTGAACCTTGGTATGGCACCATTGCAATTTGCCTCAAGGTTTCGGAAGTTGGGACATGTGCCTCTTTTGAGATGTTCGGTTGCAGTTCTAGAAGGATTGGAAGCGGAGAAGAGGGCACTGCAAAGGCCACACCTGAGTTTAAGAGCTTTGGCAGTGCCTGTCTCTTGGTTCTGTAAGAGTATAGGCTCCAGATGTGACCAGTACCAAGCACCTTTGCCTCTTTTGGCTCTTGTCTTGACGGATACAAGCCCATTGTACCTCTTCTGTAAACTCTGCGAGAACAAATCCTCTTGTTCAACATGGCATGTCATTGCCATGTCATCCATCTGAGCTTACACTATCACTTAACCTTTGCAACTACTTCACTCAGCTTTTCAGATATGAGATTTTACTAATTCTATGTCTGAAATAAGAAAACTATACTCACCTTTGCTCATTTCGTAGATACCCAACATTGAAAAGGCAGAAAGATCAATCTTTAATTAGATGAATTTGTGCCGTTGCGAATGAAACAATTTGACTTGCAGATGTGTTGATAGATAATGGAGTATAGAATGTAGAAGAAAGGTGGTGGTTATGATGGTAAGAGCACATTTAGTGTATTAGACAGGTGGCTAGCTAGTTGCTTTTGATTAGAGAGAATGATGGAGATAGCCAAAGAAAGAAAACAGGTGAAAGTATATGCTTATGGTGGGGTTATTAATCAGGTATAGTTGATTTATGTGACAAAAAACGGGAAGGTTGAAACCAAAAAAAAGAAGCATAGTAGATGATAATTTATTATTAGTTGGTTGGTCAGCTTGTTAATCACATTAATTCAACTGTGAGATCCTGATGAAATCCTTTACCCCGCTATTCACGCAGCATGCATCAGAGACCTTGATGAAATCCTTCCTGATTTGGGATGCGAGGAAAGCCAGTAGATCAGTCACTGCAATCATCCGATCTGGTTTGATGTCTTTGCTCGAGAAGCCTGATATATTTGTTTTAAGTATTACTTGGAACACGTACAGTTGGCGGAACGTGCTCCGTAATATATAACAGTTTGCATAGCTGATGTTATGCTCTCTACCTATGATAACAGGAGCTTCAATGTTTTTATCATAAACTCCGATGATTAAATCCCCTTTGTGTTATCTCGTAAGGTTATTAGTTTAGGTTCATTTTATGTGATGTGTGATAACGTTGCCTGTGAATTTTGAGCATTTGAAGATTCACCTCTGCTTTCACTCAAGTGATGATTAAAGTGACATAACAGTGTCTTACTATGATGAACGTAGCTTACTTGAAAGATACCCCCACCACCTTTAATCCTAGTGATTAGATCTCGTGATCATTGAAATATAAAAGAAATTTAGAAAACGTTGCCCTTGAAATTGAATCAATCAAATGCATGGTTCAATTTCTTACTTATAAATTCCACCTTTACATCATTGAGGTTTGTAATCATGATCGGTTAGATGAAAGAAAGGGAAGAAGGGACGAAGAACAAAATCATGAGTTACTTACGCCAAGTTTGTCATTGAGTCCAGTTTTTATTAATATAAAGGTTGAGAGATCCTTAAAACCCGGCTTACTTTAAAAAAAAACGAAGAAAAAACGACATTGGAACTACTATGGCCAAAGATGGTGTCTTCCCAACTACCAATACTTTGAAATGTTTAGACACACCATGTTACTTTGCCAAGGGAAGAAAAAAGATAATTAAAAACAAAATGAAGAAAACACATTTTGAGGATGTTGAACTTTATATGAATTGTTTATCAACTTTTGAGGATTTTTAACTTTAATGAAATTTTTTCTAAATTTGAAAGACTTGTAAGTCTAAAATCCGTAATATAGTTTTTTTTTTTTGCTGGATTTTTGTTCGTGTTGTAAATTGTAATACTCATCAATTTTTTCGGTTAATTTCTGTCAATGCTCAAATATGCATTTTGGGTGAATTTTATAAGATAATCGATGATCTAAGATTTTTTATTTTTTTTATTTTAACATGAATCTTGATTCCCTGCTATAATTTCAAATAGTTTATTAGAATTATGGTTCAAATAGATCTATTTTACTTACTTTTTAAGGTTTGTAAATTTATGGTAGATTTTCTAAATTGGATAGGCTATAATCAACGATGTCGGTAAGGTTTTTCACTTACATATTTATTTATTTATTTATTTTCTCTCATCTGACTTTCACACTTTTCAAGTATCTTATTTAAGAATAATACATACACGGAGAAACCTTTTTCGTTTTTTTGGTCTTATGATGCAATACTTATCAATTCTTTTGTTGACATTGAGGATGTTCCAACGTGCATTTTTTATAATTTTGAATCATGATCTTAAAAAAATAAAAAATCTATTCCCTAATCACTGTTCATCAACCTTTGAAGCTCAATTTCAAAGGCTCCAATCCATAGATTTCTAAGACTCTCGAGGCTCATTTTCAAATGCTATAATCCATAATTTTGTCGATTTACCTCGTTTCCTTTTGAGGCCCAATTCAAAGGGTTTTATTTTTTTTAATCTACCTAGAAAGCTTTATTTCAAAGACTACAATGCACAATATTCTCAAAGTTCTTTTTAGATAACTATCGGAGCTCAATTTGAAAGGCTATAATCCACGATTTTCTCGGTTTCTTTATGTATCTTTGAGGCTCAATTCATAGGAGTCCACGATTTTCTTGATTATTATATATATATATATATATATATATATATATATATATATATATATATATATATATATTTTTTTTTTATACTGTTGAAGCTATATTTCAAAGGCTATAGTTGATTTTTCTCATTTTTTTTCACCTACATTTGAGGCCCTGTTTCAAAGGCAATAGTCCACGATTTTCTCAATTCCCGAGGCTCCATTTCAAAGGCTAAAATCCAGGATTTTCTCGATTTCTTTTCAATAACTCTTGAGGCTCCATTTCAAACTCTAAAATCCACGATTTTCTCGTTTATTTTTTTAATCTACATTTGAGGCTCAATTTCAAAGAATATAGGCCACAATTGTCTAAATTATTTAAATCTATTTTGAAAGCACAATTTTAAACGCTATAGTCCATAGTTGTCATGGTGTTTTTTGATAACTATTTATTTAGGCTTGATTTCAAATGCTATAATTCATGATTTTCTCTATTACTGCACTTCAATTTAATACTCCATGATTTTCTCGATTTTTTTCATCTACCTTTGAGTCTCAATAATTGTAGTCTATGAGTTTTTCAATTTTGTTCGATAACTCTTGAGGCACAATTGAAAGTCCATTATCCACGATTTTATCGATTTTTCATCTACCTTAGAGGTTCAATAACAATGGTTATTGATGCGTCCAAAATTCAGTTTCCAATAATTAAAATCTGCAAAACAAATGTTAGATTGCCAAAGACCACCTTTTTGATAGTCGAAGACACTCCGATGTGTTTAAGTCAGTAACTCAATTGGGTATGAAATAAAGCTGGCCGGATAGAACTCAATTAAAATTGCATACCTTTATCAAAATGTTCCCTTTACCTTTATATATAATGGTCATAGTTAATTTCATGCGCGACTTAAGCATGTGAGGCGCAACGAGGGGAGACGTTATCTGTAACAATCTCCTCTTTTATGAAAATGCGTCTGTAGAAACGTTACTTCCTCCATGACTTTTTTTCTATGTAATGTTCCTTCCCCTTGAAAGAGAATTTTATCGGGTCTGGATCTGGGCTTCTGATTATGATCTATTATGATGGGCCCTGTTTGGGCCTCCATGACCAAATTCGTCTTCTTTGGGCTTTATAAATTGGCTTGGTCTTGGGATACTTGATCCTCATGATAGATGATTTATGTCACATGTGTGGTTGCGATGTCGGTATTATTTGATGTATCATCAGCTACTCCCCCTTTAGTTAGTGGCATGCTGACGTGGCCACTAATTTGGTGACGATTGAACTTTTGATTTCATTATTGCTTCACATTTAATGTTGTTTGCAACTTTTAGTGGGTTGACATCCCGATCTTTTGTTTGTCCGTTCATTTTTTCGCGCATATTTTGGGATTTCGTGCAGTCATCATATCTCGCACATCGTCCTATGAGCAATCTCTTCGTTGCTTGGCTCTATAAGAGGAGGCGTTACTGATTTGTTTCTTTCTTTACATTATCTTTGATATTAGAGCTTATTCTTATTTCCCTTTCGTTTTCCTTGCTATTCCATTCCTTAACGATGTTTGCTGGTAATATACTAAGTGGCGAGGCGCTTGCTGCTCGTGAAGCTTACTTCACATCTAAGAAAGTTTCTCAAGCGACGCTGGACGATGTTGGTTCTGGCTATAATTTGTCATCCGACCTCGAGATCATTCTGCCCAGACAGAACGATAGTCCTTGTCGTCCGAGGTTCGGGTATATTGCACTCTATCCGAGCATGTTCCTTTTCGACCTTCAATTCCCAGTTCCAAAGCTGTTTTGGGAACATCTGGATTTCTTAGGCATTCCTCCTGCTCAAATGGGTCATAATGGTTGGAGGGTTATGGTTTCTACTTATGCAAGGGCCATCATCTCTGGCATTCCCTTGACTGTTAGGATTTTTACACTCGGTGATTGGTCTGCTGGTGACCAAGGACATTTGCTACATTCGTTCTCCTATCTGTTTTTGGAAACTCAATGATGATATCAGAGATTGGTCGAGGTTTTGGTTTTACGCTTCTGTCAGTTCTAGCTACTTCAAACACAAGGTTGTCCGATTGTATGATCGTTTTGAGTCCCTAACAAATGGAGGAATCTGCAATTAACTTTGGAGGAACGGAGGATCATTGATCAATTTTTTAAGCTTTCTGTGTTTTTCATGGAGGCATTTCTCTTTGAGGACATCTTGAGGCATAGTGGCTTGTACCATATGAATGAGGCGGAGCAAGCTTTGCTCATTGAATCCCATGCTGAGGAGATCACTGCTCGCATTGTTCCTGCTGGTGTTAGTCATGATAACATTGATTGGGAAGTGAGTTCGGGCAAACATGTTACGAATCTCAATGCTTCTATTAGCGTCAGTGTTGCTGGCCCGAATTCCAGGAAGAGGAAGCTCCCGAGGCCTACTAGCTCGTCTAAACAATTGTCCATAAATCTCGACCGTGTTAAAGAAATGGCTTTCAACTCGTGGTGCTATTTAGAATGTACCTCGTTCGGGTTTTTATGGTAAAGAGGTTGTAATAGAGGATCACTTATCTCTTTAGGAGGATGAGGATATGAACTTGGTGCTGGAAAGAAGTGAGAAGGAGACTAATCGTCCATTAGACGATGATGAAAAAATGTTTCTTTCAACCTATGATGTTCTCGATGTTGCTGAAAGGTCTAATGACGATCCTCGGGCAATCGATGATAAGATTCTCCAGTGGCAGTGGAGCAGTCTAAGGATGTTGATGACCATGGTAAGAATTTTGAGGTTTTTCCTCCTCGATTTCCTTCCATTCCTGTCGATGATGTTGGGAAGTTCTTAGTTTCTTCTCCTGCTCTTCTGGGTTCCTCTGCTACTATCGCTACTACTATTTGTTATGTTCTTGTTGTGACTACTTCGCGATGAAAAAACAAAAGTGGTTTTTTCCATCATCACCACTGCTCTGCCCGTTCTTTCCGATTGTTGGGGGTGGTTCCTCAGTGTTTTCGGATCCTCTCGTCCTCCATTCTCGGATTAGTTGGAAAAAGCCCAACCTGAAAGACATCTGTATCAAATCGTATGGAAAGTTCTGTTGGTTTACTCAACTTGACGTGCAGAATGGTCCGTGTAGGTTGATCACTGAGTGTCACAAGCGGGCGGTGGAATGACCTTCGATGCCTGTGTTGGATCCCAACACCCATCTAGATTATGGTCTTAAGAAAATAATGGATGGGATGAATCACCTCACTTATGTCATGGTGACAGGATCAGAGTACAGGGTTGGTCATGGCCAAGTGGCTGCTTTTGAGAGAAAGTTGTCGGCGCCGCTGTTGGTGTTTTCTCACATTCTATGTCAGTTTGACGTGCTGAAGGCAAAGTGCGCGAAGCATGAGAACGTAGCTGGGGCTGCTTTGGCTTCGTTAAGGGAAATAGAAGTAGCTCGAGATAAGTCTGATGTAGTTGAGCAATTTGTTAGCGGTAGGATTGCTGAAGGGCGGATGGAACAATTAATGGCTGTGCTTGACGAAGTGAAGTCGGATATCTCAACCATGCTGGCCACTGCTGATGAAGGGCAGTTGATTTCAACTAAAAAGGAGCTTGCAGCCACTAAAGACAAATTGAGGATTGCGGAGGTGGAAGACTGGAGAAGAATTGTTGATGGCTGAGTCGAGCTTCTTGATTATATTGAAGGGATTGGTGTCGATTTATTCGAGTATCGTCACTTGGTTGATCAAGTCTTTGAAGATGAAGATGTTGAGGAAGATACTCCTGTTCTTCCAAGCGATCTCGTAGGTGAAAAGAGAACCTTGTCTCTTTCATCTCCCGATCAGGCTCCCTCACTTGCTCTTGCTGTCGAGGAAAGGACTTCGTTTCCCTATGCCACTGGTGTTGTTGTTGTTTTTCCATCCGATGCTCTTGCCGCTTCTGACGTATCATCTCCAAACTTTCTATTTTCTTCTCCATATTCTTATCTGGATGTACACTCTTCTTTTCCAGATGTAATGGAATGATTTTACGTATATGAAAATTTTCTTTTTGACAATATTGTATTGTTTTTATCTAATTTCCACTTTGCATGCTTTCTTTTTGAAGTCATGATTTGTCTTGGGTCGTGTGTGTTGACCCATCATATATGACACGTGTGTTCCCCTCATCAAGTCGTTGTAGTATAATGTTAAGTGTTGGTGATGCAGGCTTATCGATATCTATTCTTGTGTTTGCTTGTTGACTACTCGAAGTCTTTTTTCCTTTCTTCCTGTCAATCGAGGGATTTTCTTCACTCGGATCCTCGAGTATTCATGAGCCAAAAATGTTTCGAAGTGTTGGTTGGTTTTGAATGGTTTTGAATCGTATTTTCTTACTTTTAGGTCTGTTGTAGTTGTACTGCGTACCTCCAACTTCCGCTTCTTGATCCGATAGTTTGATCAACTAAAGGGCCTTTACGGCTACGTTTTAACTTATGTGTTTGAATTTCTTGATCCGATGTATAGGGTTGAATAAGTTGACTCATTGTCGTTGCCTCGTTGTTCTGATGCGTTGGTTGGCACACAGTTTTTTTGAGTAAGTCGACTTGTTCGTTCTTTCTTCATCGAACTAACGTGTTAGTTGATTCGAAGCTTCTTTGTGTAAGTTGACTTATTCATCCCAACTTTTACTTCGTTGGTTTCGACATCTTAGTCGACTCGAAGTGTATTTTACCGACTCATTTTTTTGTCCCAATTTTTACTTTGTTGGTTTGACGTATCAGTGGACTTGAAGTTTATTTGGATAAGTTGACTTTTTTGTCCTAACTTTTACTTCGTTGGTTCGACATACTAGTCGAATCGAAGCTTGTTTGAATAATTTGACTTGTTCGTCCTAACCTTTACTTCGTTGGTTCGGCATACTAGTCGACCCAAAGTTTGTTTGAGTAAGTTGACTGGTTCGTCCCAACTTTTACTTCGTTCATCTGACGTATTAGTCGACTTGAAGTTTATTTGAGTAAGTTGACTTTTCGTCCTAACTTTTACTTTGTGGTTGATCAGACCAGAAGTTTTGTGTTTGAATTATTCGTCCCGACATTTTGTTTGCAGCTTGGTATGTCAATTGCTTCTTATTGTCTGGCTTTGATGCCACAATCTTGGCGTAAGATGGAGAGTTTTGAACTTGAAATTTTATTGATAACCCATTTCGGGTGTTTAACAATCTTTAGTAGCAATAGTCATTCCCTTCTCATAAAGTCATGCTGTGGAGTTTGCATCATATCTTTCTGACTGTTGCTGATTTGCTATGCTTTGAGTAGTCTTAGCATTTTTGCTGTAACTTCTTCCTCCACGGTTCTCTATAGTTTTGTTGTTTGTGTATGGTTGTCGTGAGGTAGCTAATAACTCGGAATGCTCCTTGATCGAGTTGTTGGGTGTGTGCTAGTGGCAAGTTGATTCGGATGGGCAGAATAGAATGTAGTCTCAAATTGTCCAATCATGCTCACATCAATACCTGCTGCCAAGGCTTCGTTCGTTAGTTCATAAAATTTATTTGTATTGTATTTGATTGTCAGTAATGTGGGAGGCATTGTTGGCTTTGTCGTGGATAATGGTCAAGCATGTAAGCTTCTTTGAATTTTGTCTGTTGTTTGGCTCCTATTTGAATTGCCAATTTTCTCTACGCTCCTTGTTTGAGTTGTCATATCTATTTACCTTGTCTCATTTGACGACGTTGGTGTTTTTAGTTCTATATAGATCAGCTCGAAAGGAAATGTTGTTGGTGGGCTTGATTGGCCGTTTTTTTTTCGGCTACGCAGTGTAAGGCGTATATCAGCTCTCTGGGTTGTTCATTTGATTCCGTGGTGGTTTCCACCTTCTCCTTCCCTTTGGGATGTTTATCCGGTAACTCGATGAATTCGTTGAGTCATCCTCTTTGAACCCAATGCTCGATTTCATCTTTCAGCTTATAGCAGTTTTCAATGTCAAGCCCGTGATCCTTGTGGAAATAGCAGTGTTTGCTCTTGTCTCACCCTTCGAGGTTTCCTCTCATATTGAGTGGTCAGTTGACATCTTCCCATTTCGTCATGTGTTTTAGTATGTTTGCTTGGCTGGTATTCAAGGTCGTATATGGGTTGTATGTCTTTTTCGTCATGCTTGTTACTCACTCATGTTTGGGCCTTGTCGAATGTGACTTTCTGGGTTCTTGTTGATTGAATTCGGTTTGGTGCTTTTTTGACTGAAAGTTTTCCTCTCGAGGTATGTCGTCTTCATTTCTTTCCTCCCTTATTTCTCGTCCCTTCAAATGGGCTTCCCTATCAGATTCGTTCTTCTTCCTGGAGGCTATCATTTCCTTTAGAGTGATGTTTTTTTAGCGGTCTTCAATATAATCACTATGTTCTTTAGGGTTTCCAGGTTTTAGAGCATCGAAAAAGGGTCATTTTTTCAATCCGACAGTGAAAGTAGCAGTGGTCATGTCATCGCTACAGCCGTCGATCGTCGTTAACTCATTAGTGAAATGAGTAACATCACTAAAAGAAATCTATCTTTTATCAACAAAATTATTGCTACGAAAATTGATTTCCTTGTTAATATTGTAGCATTGTCAACGAATAAAAACTTTCCTTGAAAAAGCCATAAACTTGTTACTATTTTCCAACAAAATATATTTTGTATGAAACACTCCTTGTTAAATAGGTGGAGGGAAACATTCCTCCAAACCCAATTTCTCGCCAAATTGATTTAACAACGAAGTTATTTTTATTGCCACAAAATACTTGTTCCTTGGTAATTATAACATCATCTGGAATGAAATATTTTGTTGCTAAAGAAGACTAATTTTAACAACAAATCACTTTCCTTGTTAACGAATATTAAATTTTATTCATCTGTCTTTAGTAAGGAAATATGTTTTCCTAGACAATAATCACATTATTAGTAATGATTTGGTTCGTTGATAATAATTGATAATTTTTCCACTAGGTGTTTTCTTGTTAAAGCTCGTTTATTAATTTATAGCAACAAAGAAATATTTTGTTGAGAATTGTCACACTATTAACAACGTTTTTTATTTTGTTGGAAACAAAATCTTTTTTAATGAAATCTTTGTAACTATGAAATAAAATTTTGTTGGTAATTATAACTTTGTTCGTAACAAATTTTTTCTAGGTAAAAACTAATAATTATTTTCATGAAAATTTGTTATCATTAAGCTCACTAAA
>QNQO01001527.1:0-95000 GCA_003290165.1 Berberis thunbergii
GGTATTGTTTTTGAGTGGGTAGATTGTTCAAATTTTCAAATATTCACAAAAGTTACAAAACTAGCAAGCTAGATTTCAAGCTGTACAGTTGTATTCCAAATGTCGCATTGTAATTTACAAGATAATCATTACATGTTCACAAATCAAAACTGCAAAAGATCCTAAAACCCTCAAATATATGGAGTGTATAAGATCCTAAGAAAATTGAGAGTTACTAGTTTGACCCTTTTATTGGGGGGTTCATGGAAGGTAACTTAACCAAAAGGCTTTTGCAGTAGAGCAATCACATTCAAAAGTCATGATTTTTTTTTATCTACTATAGGTGAATTATAGGGACTCAATCATTCAAGCGCCATTAAGTAAGTTTATGAATTACATAAAATGGAAGTGGAATCTTATGCATAATTCAGTAGTGCTTTCTTATTTTGCAGTTCTAGTCCCAACAAAATCAAACTCACCAACCCAATAAAACTTTGCAATTTTTTTTTTTTAATGTTAAAAATGTGTAGCAAGACAAATGGAACTAGTTAACCCTCCAAATGGCTAGCCACCCTAATTAAATAGTAGGAAAATAGTTAACTAAAATTTTTTAATCACGGATATTAAAATCCGAGTTTGAATTTGCCGACTTTGTGGTAACTTAGAGTCACACGTTCTAGCAATATCGGTCGTTGGAATGTTTTGATCAGCTAATTACATTTAAAAATCATTTACTCTAGGAATTCAGTTTTTTAAGGAAAGTAATCTAAAAAGTAATTAAATACTCTCTTAAAATTAGAGAGTTGCTACGTGTACCCGACTATTTGGCTTGATTACATCAACGACTCTTTATTGCACCGACAGTTTTGGATGTTTGCACCAACCTTAAATATGTAACATCAACTTACAATTTTTATCACTAAAAATCATTTGGTTGTTACATTTTCTCGTTTATAAACATTAATTTATTCTTAACTAAAGTATAAAAATAAATATATCGATAAAACTAAACTTTAGTCACAAATTCTTAATTTTAAAATTTGCACACAAACATCAAAGATACACTAATCATCGTCACAAGTTTTATAATAAATAGTAAACACTATGGTGGGATATGTAATAAACACAAGAAATATGTTTTAAAAATATTCTAAAATCACATTACAAACAAATTCTCTATGCATCTAATCTAAAGTGCAAAAGAGTACAATGTGCTCATCAATATGTATTAAAAATAAATAAATACATATTTAAGTGAGTGAATTAATTACAAAAATTATTGCAATTATTATAATAAATTAGAAAATTTGTATTTAAAACTCAAAAAATCATACATCCAAAATTCAATATTAGAATCCTTTCTACAAAATCCTCATTCAACAACAATAATTCTCTTGGTAATTAATTATAGTTGTTTTAGGGTTAATAAAATGTTATTGAGTACACTAAACAATTTTTAAATGCTAAATCTAAAAAATAAAGTTGGGAACATCGAGTCAAATAGTCAAGTACACGTAGTAACTCTCTACAATTATTGCCTTTCCCTATTTTATCTCCACACTCTCTCCCCCTTTTCATCTTCTTCATCTTTCTCCATGTAAATTGTAGAGGCTACAAAACAAACTATACAAAGAATGAAATGTACGACCTACAAAATACATGCAAAAAATATAATTCAGTTTCGTTTTTCTCCATGCCTTAGTTTGCAAACTAACTAAAAATTTTAAACGAAAAAATTGAAACATATTTAGACTTTTATAGATGAATTTTTTTAATCATTTGTAGACTTGTTTGTGTTATCTGCTGGTTTTGTGTACGTAGAGGTAGGCTTTTGTAGAGAAGATGAAAAAAGAGAGCAAATAGAGAAAGAAAATTAAAAAGAATATTATGAATTCTTTTTTAATTTTAAATCTAAGTTAGATTATCATAACAATGCAAGAACCTACAACCCTAAATTACACAAGGAAGGCAAAATTTAATTCCAACTCTCCCAATCCCCCTAGACAATGGGAAATTCTAAATGGCGAGGGAACCAGTGAGCCTTCTTCGAGATGTGTGAAAACATGTTATTTAAAGTGCTTTCACTTATCTCGAGAAAAATGAACGACTTCACTCCCCTCGACAAACCCCTGGACAATACAAACTACAAAGCGGAGGAAAACCAACTCAAAGACGTGACAATACTTCCCTAATCTAATTAATCATATTAACGCGCACCAAACGCGAGACTAATCAACTCGATGGGTACGACCGTTAATCATGTTATTAACTAGCATCCAAGTTTTAAACAGCACACCTGGCAGCAGCGCAGCAACAACTCTTCTAACTTCCTCTTCCGTCATTCAGTCAGTCAGAGAGGAAGAGGTGCAGCTTCCAAGTTACTTCGCCTTTTAATGAACCAACTGCCTCTCTTCTCATAACCGCCTCTCTCTTTTCATATTCTCTTCCTTCCACTGAAGAAGAAATATCGAATGGCTGAATCACTTTCGAACTCAGTGAGTTAGAGAGAGCCAATCCGATCGCTGACTTCACCAAGAAGAAAATCGGTGAGTTCTTACTCGTTCGTTCTTTCTTCTTTCTTGAATTCTTGATTTTTATTTTTAATTATTATTGTCGATGAATTTTTAGGGGTTAGTCTTGATGAATCTTTATAGCTCACGGATTTGAATCTCTTTTCGGTCACTTTCACTGTTCATTCTCTCTCTCATACTTTGTTTGCGGAGGAGAGGAGAGGAGGTAGAAAATGATTTCAAGTTTGTTGCTGTGGAGAGAGTGATTTGATTTGATTGAATTGTTCAATTTTGGTGCAGAAAACCTAGGTCGAGAGAGACAATTTTGTGATTCAAGATGGTTAAAGATTCGTGGTTTAGTGGATTGTGGAGAGGTTCATGGAAGAGAGGGGCGGAGCCGGAGAAGTTAGTAATAGGAATGTTATGTTTCGAGGTGGCGAGTTTGATGTCCAAGGTGGTACATTTGTGGCAGTGTTTGAAGGATGATCAGGTGGTTAAGATGAGGGAGGAGATCATGAATTCAGTAGGTGTAAGGAAGCTTGTGTCAGATGATGATGAGTTTTTGGTAGGGTTGGTGTGTGCGGAGTTTGTGGAGAATTTGTGTTTTGTGGCGAGGTCGGTCGCCAGGATTGGGATGAGGTGTAAGGACCCGGTGTTGCAGAGGTTGGATAATGTGTTTGATGATTCGATTAAGAATTATGCGGATTTGATTGGTTGGGAGTTTTCGGGGAAGAGGATGGAGAAGATGGTTAGGAAGATGGAGAAGTATATTGCGACGAGTGGGGGGTTGTTTCAGGAGATGGAAGTGTTGAATGAGCTTGAGAATGCTTTGAGGAGAATGATGCAAGGGAGTGGTGATCCGAATTCTGCGAATAGGGTCGAGATACATAAGAAGTATGTTTGGCAGAGGGAGGAGGTGAAGCATTTGAAGGAGAATTCACTGTGGAATAAGAGTTATGATGATGTTGTTCGGCTTTTGGCAAGTTCAATATTTACGATATTTAGGAGGATTAAAGATGTGTTTGGGTTTAATCAGGGGGATGTTGTGCAGGGTGTTGGTTATTCAAGAGCGACAGATGTTAATTATCTTCCTCGCAGTCGGTCTATTTCTGCATTGATGCAGTCTTCGGTTCATCCTTCTGAGAGTAACTTGTCAAGGTTCTCTTCAGGTCCTATTGGGAGATCCCCTGCAAGATCAGGTCTACTTGGAAGACCAACCACGAAGTCTGGTCCTCTAGGAAGGCCAACTTCGAACTCTGGATCACTGGGAAGGCCTACTTGGAACTCTGGTCCGCTTGGAAGGCCTACTTCGAACTCTGGACCACTTGGAAGGCCGACTTCGAACTCTGGTCCGCTTGGAAGGCCTACTTCGAACTCTGGACCACTTGGAAGGCCGACTTCGAACTCTGGTCCGCTTGTAAGGCCAACTATGAAATCTGGGCGAATTAATAGCTACAGGCAGTGGCTGAGTCGTGATAATTCTTCTAACAAGCATCCAAGTTTGAAGACTAAGCGCTTAGCAACTGCAGGGCCATTTAAAGGATGCATGATGGTTGGAAACAAATCTCCTGTATTGCATGGCTACTCTCCAGCGATCAATGGCTATTCACAGTCTAATGGTGTTTATTCAGGAATTCTGAGTGGACCAACAGATGGCTATGCAGAAACAATCGGTGAGACCAACATACTTCTCAATACTTTAGCTGGTCTCAATTCCAAGTGGAAGTCATTGATTGCTCCTCCATCGACCCTTGGTGGTGCTGCTTTAGCCCTTCATTATGCGAATGTCGTTATAGTGATTGAGAAACTGGTGCAATCTCCTCATTTGATTGGTCCTGATGCAAGAGATGATCTGTACAGTATGTTACCGCAAAATGTAAGAGCGTCACTGAGGGCAAGCCTGAAGTCATTTGTGAAGACAACTTCATCCTTCTATGACACCGATCTTGCAGCAGACTGGAACGAGGCATTGGCAAGGATATTAGAATGGTTGGCTCCGCTGGCTCATAACATGATACGATGGCAGTCTGAACGTACTTTCCAGCAGCAGCATTTGATTTCCAGGACAAATGTACTTCTGGTACAGACCCTCTTCTTTGCAGATCAGGCTAAGACAGAATCTGCAATTACAGAGCTTCTTGTTGGTCTAAATTACCTTTGGAGATTTGGTAGGGAATTAAATGCCAAGGCTCTATTGGAGTGTGCTAGCAGTGGAGAATTTGATGATTATTTAGATTCCACGGAATAGCAGTTTTTAACCTTGCCACAGCTTCAAAATGAGTCTCCGTGGAACCTCATAAAAGCACAGTCGAACAAGTACATGAGGTAGATTCAAATCTCTATTGGTGTCGCTTCTCCTAGACAAAGTTCTTGAGGCTTGTCAGTACTTGGACACAGTAGATGATGATGGTTATCTGCTTGCTCAAATACCGGCCCAGTTCTTGTAGTTTTTGGGATTCTTCCCTACCAGGAAGGATATCGAAGTAAGGTTTATATTCATGCCTTTACCCTTCACTTTGATCCTCGTTGCTCTGCATTCTGTGCACATTCTTTCTTGGTCATGCACTCTATCTCGTAAGATGATAGTGACTTACCTCGCATGTTTTATTAAAAAGATGAACCATTCTGAGCCCCACAGGAAACCATGCTGTTTGATGCTGAAGTGACACAGTACAAGACATCATGACAGAGTACCTGATTTTTATGAGATCTTCAACAAAGAATACTTTGGAAAAACTACGGTATGATTTAAGTATACAGCCTTGACCTTTTTTCCACGTTCAACTGCAAATATTGTTTCTCAATCATTGCCATTTTCTCTCTTGGGCTATTTCCAATTGATTTCTTTAAGATGTTTTGATGTTATACAAATGAGTTTTTGTTTTCTTTTATTGAGTGGTATAAGTTTGTAGTAACACTAGGTACGTATGTTTGTAAATGATACGAGTTTATATAGCAAATTAAAGAATCTCTCAAAAAAGTTCTATAGAAATTTGTTTTTTATGTACTTATAGTTAACCATGATGTTTTATGATAGAGCAGGGAGTGTATTTTTTGTGTGATTTAGACAAATCAGTTTGCTTGCTGCCAACAGCGATTCTTTGTTTTTCGCTGTCTTTCTACCTATCTGAAAATTGTTTTTTGATCTGATAGGAACTATTAGTTAGCTGCTATGTGCCATCTGTTTAAACTATTGTCTGTTACCGTGGTGCTCGATATGTAGCTTTGGCATTTGATATATTTTGTTTGGAATCATATAGTGTAGAATAAGCTAAGAGAAACTCATTGTCTTGATCAGTAGATTGCAATAGTATTTATAGTCAGATATGTCTGAAATTACTTCTAGTTAAGTACAGATGTATGACTGTGATTAGACGATGATTATGTAGGTTGTTACTGATGTATCAATCTTGGTTGCCTCGTTTGCTGACTTGTATACCTATCACTCCCCCTCAAACTGAATGGTGAATGACCATTTAACTTGTTTTTTAAGGGATTTATGTGGAACTTTGGAAGCAGTGAAAAATAAGACCTTTAGTAAAGATACCTACCATTTTATCGTCAGAGCACAGGGAATTCACATTAAGACTTTGTTGGTGATCAACACTCAAATCAACCTCGCTTTGTTTTGCGTAGGCGAGAAAAATTGTGGGCTTGAAGCCAAATCAATAAGCATACAAAACCAAGTACGTGAGCAGTAGTATATGCTTGAGATATGTGTTCTGAGTGGATGATGTTGCAGTTTGGTGTGTTGATATTGTGACTTTTTTTTGGGTTAGAAAGCAAGCTATTGTGACTATCAGTGGTCAAATAACCAATGTTCGTGGATATTTGTCAGACAAGACGGAATCACTAATAATTTGATGAAGAAGAGAGATTTTAAAAATGAATTGGAGTGATAGGAATTGCAAACCGGATCTAGAAAATTGATGCGAGTTGTAATTATTGCATCCATGTCATTTGCCTTTGTCAGAGGGTTAATTGGATTATCCTGTTAGTGTTAATTGGATTATCCTGTTAGAGTGTTAATTGGATCATCCAGATCATAATGAAGGCGCATTTGGGTTAACAAGTTTAGGTTTATTGCACAAATACTTGATTTGCATTTTCAAGTGTCTCCTAGCATTCAGACATTCACCTCTAAGTAGGGATAAAACCTAGGAAGCACGGACTCGCGGAAAAACCCTCCGAATCTTAGGAATACGCGTGTCGGATACGGATACGCGTGCGATTCGCGTCCGATACGTATCCGACACGCGGTCAGGATATGGTTTGGACTCGGTCCGGATACGGTCAGGATTCGGTTGCTAAAAGTTTTTTTTCTACAGATCTTGATAAGATCCGACGGCTGAGATGTGAAGCCCTAATATTAACCTAATCTCGATTTTATCTTTCTTGCTCAAACCACACAACCAGAGAGGAGGAACCGAGGAGGCGAGGAAAAGAAAGAAGGAAGAGGAAGAACCGAAGAAGAAAAAGAAGGAAGGGAAGAAGAAGAAAGCTGAAAGTCGAAAGAGCTTACCTTAGTTAGTTGCTCAAACCACACAACCAGAGAGAGGAGGAACCGAGGAGGCGAGGAAGAAGAAAGAAGGAAGAGGAAAAACCGAAGAAGAGAAAGAAGGAAGGGAAGAAGAAGAAAGCTGAAAGTCGAAAAAGCTTACCTTCGTCTCTCTCACTCAGTCACTCACTGGCACAGTGTCACTGATCTGTCGTCCAGTCCTTAATCCTTCTGCTCTTCACTTCTTCAGATCTCACCATCTCAGGTTGGATCTCTCTTGAACACCTTGTTATTATGATCTATGCACTGTATGTTGACCCTTGATTCTCACCCCTGCACCTGTACCTGCGTGAGTTTTAGTACCTTCAGTGACTCAGTCACATGGGTTATGGGTACCAATGACTGCACCTGTAGCTACACCTGTTTGGGTTTCGGTACCCCTATTCACATCTGTAATTGCAGGGTGATGACTTCCTGTAACTGTGTACTGATACCCGTGCCCTGTATTTTAGACACAACAACACTTTTGGCCTATGCAACCTTTCCATAAACCAAACTATTTCAGGATTCATAATAAAAATCTACATCTAAAATACAACCAATATAATCTATTAGTCTAAAAGATAACTGTGAGCTGTGTAAAACTCAGTTTTGAGAATGTGATTCTGCCGATTCAAAATCATTATTTTTAATGTTAAGGATTGGATTATTAATTATTGTTTATGACTTATGAGTTATGACATTATGTTAATAGTTTTTTTAACCAAATATAAAAACAAAAATAAGGTTTGATTGACGTGTCGCCGAGATCCCGAGTCTTAATTTTTTGAAAATTGCCGAGTTGCCGTGTCGTATCCGTATCCGATACGACACGCGTATCCAACATCTCAGGATAAAACCAACCCAAACCGAACTAATTCACTCGGTTAAGTGTACAATTTTCAAACCGAAACCGATCAGTTATTTCAAAAAACCGAGCTACTGAATTGGTTACTTCGTTTGGGAGGTGATGATGATGATATCTTCAGAATAAGAAGAGAAAGAAATGTAAAGAAAAGAGAAAAATGAAAAGGGAGAATATCTACTGTAACCTCCATCGATTTTAGCTCATGAGAGGAAAACCAAGGAACCAAGGCAAAAAAAAAGAGGCATTTAGCAGACTTCATCCTTCTTATCTCTCCCACTTTAGAGATTACAAGACTATAACATCTGGAACTGCCTTAGGTTGAGAATGGATTCTTCAACTAGATCTGGCTATGAGCTGAGTGAGGATCGAGAGAAAAGCTTATTTTCCTCCTACTTTGTTCACCAAAAGATCACAACTGACCACAGAAACAAAACCATTGACAAATTGAAGTTGCTGAGAATGACCATGTAGTTGCTGAAATTGAAGCGATGGGAATTTTTAAACCGGATCTAGAAAATTGATTCGAGTTGTGATTATTCCATCCACGTTATCTACCTCTGTTAGAGTGTTAATTGGATCATCCTGATCGTTATGAAGGCGCGTTTGGGTTAATAGGTTAGATTTTGTTGTAGAAAATATGTGATTTGTATTTTCAAGTGTTTCCTGGCATTCTTCAATTGGACATTGACCTCTGAGAATGACCATGTAATTCATCTGCTGAAATTGACCTCTGAGGAATGACCTGGGTACAAACCTGCAATAGGAATCAGAATAGATAGGACCCTTAAGCAAGTTTAGTAAATTGTACAAAGAAGTGAAATGGGAGAAAATCGATTGTATTGATAGCAAGGATACAATTCCAGGAATTCGAGAGCCTGGTCTCTCCCTTTCAATATACTCTATTTGGATGCCCTCCCTACTCTCCTACCTTCCCCGTTTATAGCTACTACTCCTACAATACTGACCACTCAAAAATAACAACCTAACAAACTCAGCCTTCTATTCCCTTCTAGTGAATACTAGTAGTCCCTGATCTCCCTTCTAGTGAATACTAGTAGTTCCCTGATCCTTCTTCCTTCTAGCATATGTGAACCTAATGGTGGGCTTATCAATACCCCCCGCTCGAACTCGCACCTTGTCCTCAAGGTGAAATGAAGGGAATTGAGTGTTGATGAGGTCAAATTCCTCCCACGAGGACTCAAAGTCAGGCATGTCTTTCCATTTTATTAGGACTTCCAGGCAGCCCTTCGCATTATAACGCAAATCAATCACTTCAGCTGGTTCTACCAGCCACTCTAAATCATCCGAGAGTTGCAGAGGGAATGGCTGAAAATTGTCTGTCTGTCCCAGGGCTGGGCGCAACATAGATACATGAAATACTGGGTGTATCTTGACTGTAGGAGGTAAATCCAGCCTGTAGGCTACCTTGCCAATGCGATCCAGCACCATATAAGGGCCAAAATAACGTGGGGCAAGCTTATCATTCAGTCGTTTTGCCAAGGAGCGCTGCCGGTAAGGTTGGAGCTTGACATAAACCAAATCACCCACCTCAAAACTGACCTCCCTGCGCCGCTTATCTGCAGAGGTTTGCATGCGTGTTTGAGCACGCCGTAAGTGAGCCTTGAGCCATTCAAGCACATCATCCCTGTCCTTTAACTCGGATTCCAGAGTTGAGTTAGCTGTGGAGCCTTCTTCAAACCTTAACACAGGAGGAGGAGGCCTATTGTACACCACTGTGAAAGGGGTGGTGTTGGTGGAAGAGTGGAACGAAGTGTTGTACCAGAATTCAGCCCAAGGCAGCCACTTCACCCACTGTTTGGGCTTATTACCGACAAAGCACCTTAAGTAAGTCTCGAGGCATCTATTGACCACCTCGGTTTGGCCATCCGTTTGCGGATGATAGGAGGAACTATGTTTCAGTCCGGTTCCTTGCAGCTTGAATAATTCAGACCAGAAGTTGCTCAAAAACACTTTATCCCGATCTGACACTATGGACCTTGGAAACCCATGTAAGCGAACCACTTCCCGAATGAATAAGGCAGCAACTCCCGGAGCCGTGAAAGGGTGCTTGAGTGGCAGGAAATGACTGTATTTGCTCAGGCGATCAACGACTACGAGGATACAAGAGTAGCCATCGGATTTTGGAAGACCTTCCACAAAATCCATGGAGATGTCCTCCCAAACTTGCTCCGGAATCGGTAGTGGTTGGAGCAACCCAGCAGGAGACAGTGTCATGGCCTTGTTACGTTGGCAAACATCACACTTGGCAACATAGGTTTGGACATGTTTTTTCATACCCCTCCAATAGACGTCCTGGGAGAGACGCAAATAAGTTTTTAAGACGCCCGAATGACCCCCTACGTGGCTGTTATGATATGCCTCCAAGAATATAGGAACCCAAGGCGATGATGATGGAAGCACCACTCGACCATGATAAAACAACCGGTCATGTTCCATGTGGTACCCTGCTGGACCCGCTTTCCCAGCTACGAGATCAGCGTATATAGGGCCGAAGACTTGATCTTGACGGACCTCGTCATTTAGGCCCTCCAAACTAGTACTCCACAAGGAAAGGGCGGCCAACTCACAAGCCTCGGGTCGCCTAGATAGCGCATCTGCCGCCTTATTTTCCATTCTCGGTCGATACTCAATATCAAATTCGTATCCTAGAATCTTGGATATCCATTTTTGATGTTCATCCGCCACGACCCGCTGATCTAAGAGAAATTTGAGACTTTTTTGGTCGGTGCACACCAAAAATCGCCTTCCCAACAGGTAAGGGCGCCATTTTTGAATTGCCAAGACGATTGCCATCAATTCTCGTTCATAAACTGACTTCAGGCGAGCCCGAGTACCCATAACCTGACTGAAATAGGCCACTGGTCGTTGTTTCTGCATTAACACAGCCCCAATACCTGATCCTGAAGCGTCGGTCTCAATCACAAATGGGGATGAAAAATCCGGAAGAGCAAGTACTGGTACTAGGGGTGGGCAATGTCGGTTCGGTTCGGTTTTGAGCCCCAAACCGATTTCGAACCGATTTCATTCGGTTTGCCTAAAATCCAAACCGAAACCGAATTTTGTATTTGTAAACCGATGAATTCGGTTGAACCAAATTTCGGATCGGTTCGGTTCGGTTGGGCTGAAATTTCAGGCTCAAGCATTTGAAAGACTTTCATTAAAACATGTCCAATTTTTTTACATGCCCAATTTTTTATAGACTCAATTTTTAGCCCAAAATTGAAAACTTTGAGAGAAGGGGGTGATTTAGTGCAACAGGGTGTATTTTCGTGCATTTGTTGCACTAATCAAGTATTGACATCTACTTGTTATTTAGTTATTTATATATATCTAATTAATCGGTCGGTTCGGTTATAAATCGGTCGGTTCAAAACCATAAACCGATTTCGAACCGTTTATAATCGGTTCGGTTCGGTTTAAATTATTTTCTTTCTACTCATATTTCGGTTCGGTTACCGAACCGAATTTGAAAATCGATTCGGTCGGTTAACCGAATTTAAATCGGTTTTTGCCCACCCCTAACTGGTACGGTCATCATGGCCTCCTTTAATTGCAGAAACGCCCTTTCGACCTCCTTAGACCAACCCCAATTATTTTTTTGAGAAGATCAGTAAGTGGGGAAGCAATCTGTCCATACCCTTGAACAAATTTTCTGTAGTAGCCAGTCAGCCCCAAAAACCCGCGTAACTCCTTCAAATTTTTAGGGGTAGGCCAAGATGCCATTGCGATGAGTTTGGACGGATCAACAGCAACTCCCTGTGCCGATACAATGTGCCCCAAATACTCCAGCTCCCTCTGGCCGAATGTGCACTTCCGCTGATTTATAAACAATGAGTGACGCCGTAGTGTCGAAAAGATGATGTGAATATGCCTTGCATGTTCCTCCTCATTCTTGCTATACACCAAAATATTGTCAAAGAAAACCAACACAAATTTCCGTAAGAACTTCTTGAAGATTGAGTTCATCAGTGCTTGGAAAGTGGCTGGGGCGTTGGTGAGTCCGAAAGGCATGACTAAGAACTCGTAGTGCCCTTCATGGGTTCGAAAAGCTGTTTTCGGCACATCTTGGGGCCTTACACGGATCTGATGGTACCCCGACTTCAGATCCAACTTAGAAAAAAATTTTGCCCCATGTAGCTCATCCAGTAATTCGTCAATGACCGGAATAGGAAATTTGTCGGCCACTGTCACCACGGTTGAGTGCCCTGTAATCCACACAGAAACACCAACTACCGTCTTTTTTCTTGACCAATAATATTGGGCTTGAGAACAGGCTGTGACTTGGTTGGATAATTCCGGCAGCCAGCATCTCTCCCACTAACCGTTCTATTTCATCCTTCTGAATTTGCGGGTAACGGTAGGGCCGGACACTTACAGGTTCGACCCCGTATTTAATTGTGATGGCGTGATCGCAACTCCGTTGAGGAGGTAACCCCTAAGGTGAATGGAGGACGTCGGAGTACTGACCCAACACGTCTTTGATGCTGCCTGAAACTGCCTCCAAGGGAGTATGATCTTCTTCCTCCTTCAAGGTCAATGCTCCCAACTCTAGTAACACTCCCTGACCCTGATGTTGTATTGCCCGTACTAATGCTTTGAAAAAGATCTGAATTTTGCACAAGCTCGGATCACCCCGTAATGTGACCGAAGTCCGGCCCACAGTAAATTTCATGATCAATGCCTTCCAATTGATGTGCATCACCCCCAATTTCTCCAGCCATTGCATACCTAAAATTGCATCAGTACCACCCAAATCTAAAGGTAAAAAATTTTCAATTACCTCAATTTCTGGAAGTGATAGCACCACTTGTTTGCAAATCCCTTCTGTTCTTACCGAATCCCCAGTGCCCATCAATACCCCGTAGTCGGCTGTCATGGTGAGAGGAAGCCCCAATTTCTGAACCAGATTGCGATCGATGAAGTTGTGCGTGGCTCCTGAGTCGACCAACACAGTGACGGGTTGAGAAGAGATTGCCCCTTGAAGCTTCATTGTTTGGGAAGAAGTGAATCCCACCGCCGAATTCATGGAAAGCTCTATATTCCCTTCGATTTGTTCCTCTGAATCTTGCGGTGGTGTATTGGGACTGGGCTCCTCAGTGTCGAATTCCCCGGCGGAGCTTTCTCCGGTTGCCTCAAGATCATCCACCAAAAGAATTTGGAGTTGTCGTTTGCGACAGAGGTGACCTAGTGCGAATTTTTCGTCGCACTTGTAACAGAGGCCACGAGCCCTCTTGCTCTGGATTTCAGCCTCCGTGAGGCGTTTGAACCCCCCCTCACGACGGTTGTTGGCCAAATCCACCCGCTCCACGAATGGTGTTCTTCGCTGATTCCCTTTGTTCTCCCATGGAATGGAGGTGCGAAGAGGGGCGGTACTGTGGGCGATTTGGGGGTTAGGGTTCATCGAAGGTGAAAGAAACCGGGCTTGGGCCGTTTTAGCCCATGGAATACTCGGCCCATTCCTTCCCAAAATGCGGTTTCGGTCCTCCACCATTTGGACTGCTTCCATCAAGTCCATTAGCGACTTGGGCCTCAACAGTCGCACCTCGGCCCGAATTTCGTCCTTCAACCCATTGATGAATGTGCTTTCAAGCACTTCATCAGAAAGATTGCGAAGAGGGGAAGCTAGGGTTTCGAATTGCTCAACGAATTCATCCACAGATCCCATTTGTCGGATGTCCAAGAATTTCTCCGTCAGAGTTCCTTCACGAAGCGGTCGAAATCGGGTAAGAAGGAGCCGCTTGAACTCATTCCAGTTTTCTACGATTCGACGACCTTCCATCCATGTAAACCAGGCTAAGGCCCGACCATCCATGCTCACCACTGCTGCTTCGAGCTTTTCCTTCTCTGTCATCTGATTCATCATGAAATACCGCTCAGCCCGAAAGATCCAGCCATCCGGGTCATCCTCCGTGAAGATGGGGAATTCCAACCTCCGTAGCCCCCTTGATTCTGAGTTTTCCATCTCCGTTGGAGTCTCCTGTCTGCTTAGAGGAGATCCTAAGCTCGAGGAAGGGTTCCTCTCGCCCTCCACCTGCTTATTTTTCTCCAATACTGTCGATGAAGGTCCTGCGCTGCATGAGGAAGGCCCAGCACCATCCCGCTTCAGCAATTGTTCGATTTTGGTTGTCAAAAAACCCAGTGATTTCTCAATCACCTCGAGGCGACTCTCCATACCAGGTAATTTCTGGAACCCAACTTGTGCCTTAGCCAATTCTTGTTGCAATTCTCCTTGTACCATATCTAGTCTTTCTTCTAGGGCTTCTATTTTTTTTTGAGCCATGATTTCTGTCCCCTAGATCTTGCTCTGATACCAATTGGTACAAACCTGCAATAGGAATTAGAATAGATAGGACCCTTAAGCAAGTTTAGTAAATTGTACAAAGAAGTGAAATGGGAGAAAATCGATTGTATTGATAGCAAGGATACAATTCCAGGAATTTGAGAGCCTGGTCTCTCCCTTTCAATATACTCTATTTGGATGCCCTCCCTACTCTCCTACCTTCCCCTTTTATAGCTACTACTCCTACAATACTGACCACTCAAAAATAACAACCTAACAAACTCGGCCTTCTATTCCCTTCTAGTGAATACTAGTAGTCCCTGATCTCCCTTCTAGTGAATACTAGTAGTTCCCTGATCCTTCTTCCTTCTAGCATATGTGAACCTAATGGTGGGCTTATCATGACCATGTAATTCATCTGCTGAAATCGACTCAGCTCTTACACGAATAAATGTGGTGGAAGTATTTTATTAAAAAGGACCCCTTGTAAGATGTAGACAAGAATATCTGCATCGTCTACTGCATTACCAGCTGTGAGATTGTCTGGAACTGTTTGACATAATCCTCTGTGGAGGAGGTGCCATTTTTTGTAAGCAAGATTTAAAATTGAATAATGCGTGGCTTCTGAATTACAATAAAAAATGTTAACCAACTCTAGATTAGTTAGTGACACCCCCTCCCTCTTACAGGAGGCTGCGAGATTGAAACTCGCTAGCTATGTTGAGCAAATTTCAAGGAGCTTATCCGTCATTTAGTAGTCTACAAGTGTGGATAATGGCCTTTGGGGCTGGATTAGATGGCGGAGTTGCTTAAGTTGACTGCAGCAAAGCAAGTGTAACTGGTAGTCAATTAGTCTTCTGGCGTGGTTTATTTGTCTTCAGGCATTATTCGAGTTGGATGACTATTCAGAGCATCTCCGTTAGACTTTTTTAAGATATAGGCAAAATGGGTTGCTAAACTGTTGTTTATGATATTCGAGTTGGATGACTATTCAGAGCATCTCCGTTAGACTTTTTTAAGATATAGGCAAAATGGGTTGCTAAACTGTTGTTTATAATTTTTTGCCTATGTGGCATTTTGGTAAACCAAAGATAGATTTTGGCACCCCCAATATGCATTTATTCAAAGGTTGCTAAACCGAGTTTGAAAAGTTTTTGGGGCCCATAGAATAAAGTAAAAGGAATAGAATAAGAAATAGTTGTTCTCATCCAACGTCTATAATCTGAGATATAATTCAGATAAACAGTCATGTGTTTTGCTAAAGGACAAAGAAGTTCCATGCTCTTACTATGAGTGCGTCTCTTACAAAGAGCGCCATGTCAGAAAAATGCCTCTACGATGGGCATTTGATAGTGAATGCATGTATCATTGAGCAATCCAAAGGCAGACTAAAGGAATACCTACTTGCTGACTTAGGTGTCTATCTTTAGTACTCACTCAATGAGCAACCCAAAGAAATACTTGTTGGAGATGTCTTATTAGCCTTCAGGCAAGATTGCAATAATTATTATTAAAAAAAAATTGACGAGATATCAAGTAGTTGACAAACCAACTACAGATGGATGTAGAGACTGGTAGCATTTGATTGATGAGCAAAGTTTGCTCTTGCATCAATGGCAGGTAAGAAGCGAATTCTAGAGCAATGTGGAGATGTTTTGAAGAGTCCCGACTTTCGAATAGCCATTATTGAAGAAATGGATATTTCAATAGAAAATATAGAAGATCTTGAAGAAATCAATCAAAAAGAGACGCGAAAATGATGAGGAATCAAAGATTCAACAAAAACTCTAATCCAATATAAACTGGAATCGAAATAGTTTGGTAAGTCTGATTCCATGAGCTAATAAATCATAACTGAGAGTAGTTACAATGAAACTGGACATCTTCATTATCTTATAAATAATAGAGAAAGAGAGAGAGAGTTAAAACTGGCAATTGTTGACAAATATGTTCTGAAGTTAATTGTTGTTAGGTGTATGGTTGCAATAACATGCAGGGATAATTAACTCTGCTGTTAGTGCAGTTACAAAAATTAGTGGGTTACTTCAGCTCAAGCTCTCAACTAGATAAGGATATGAGCAAAATGCATTCTGTTCAGAAGCATTTAGAAATGGAAATGGACTTTAGTATGTATTCTAGTAGGCGATAGCAAACTTTAAAAAGCTTTCGAGGGTGTCTTCTGACGATAGGTATAACAACACTTTGTTCAGTTCTTTGCAATATATTTTCTTTGATGCATCCTACTGCTTGCCATTGCCTGAGAGCAGTCACCACCTGCAAGTTTGTGAATGTGAACCAGGATAGTCACCATCCACTGCCATTACTATATCGCAACCAACAATGTTGGAAACTCGTTTTGGGTAGAGGAATTGTTAGCTAAGTTATTTTTTGGAAAGTAAGCAGGGTTTTAAGGATCCCTAAACCTTTATATAAATTAAAAATAAGAAATTCAAAATACAATCCCTATTCATAGGAAGAAACACCACTACAAGGCTTTATTAATCTCACGATTCACTAACCTTTTTCCTTTGACGTGAAGGCTTTATCATTTGTATTTTTTTTCATTTTCTTAGCTCTAGTAGATCTTTGAGGACACAAGCTAAAGTCTTGGGTGCATGCATTTGAGAACTTTTTTATAGCTAATTCTATTGCACCATCTTTACTAGAAGGATTTGACTCTTCAAAATCTAACTTTTCTTGGCTCAATGTAATTCTTGTTGAATTGTTCTCCTTTTTCCATAAAGCCTTAATCAATGTGAGATCTACCTTTACTACATCCCTACCATCGTTCTCAATAGCTTTTTTCAATGGAGTTTTTACTTTGTTGCCCTTGTCATATTCATCTATCATCATCAAGAGTGCTTCAACCACATATAGAGAAAAAAAGTTCTCTCATTCTTTTAAGAGCCTCGATCTCAACTTTATCACCTTGCACTATCTCCTGGCTAGAATTAACTATTTCAATCACTTCAACCATCTTGTCTCCCTTCCCAACTGCAACAAACTAGGGTCTGCTTCTTTGCTCACCTTGTCTAGTGGTTGTTCTGCTAAGACGTTGAGACTGTTCATCGTGATCACATGTTCGTGCATTTGCTCCCCTGCAACATCACCATTAACAGTCTCCCTGCTCACCTCTATTTCATCATGGTTCCTGATTTCATTTGTCGCAACTGCATTGTTCTCATATCTTCATCACCATTATCGTCAATCACCACTAGAGATGTTTGGGGTATTCTAGTCATATGTATGCGTGTAGCTCTTACCCAACCATCTTTCTTTTATTGTCTTAACAACCTTCTTTTCTTTGTTCCTTTCTCCATTCACTTTCCATACCTTAGCGATTGTGGGTTTTAATTTCTTGTGTGTTGGGATAGCTAGAAGAGGTATACCCAAACCCCATGCAGTGATCACACTGCTAGTCGCCAAGAATACTCGATCTCTATTGCGACCATCTTATCATCATCAATTACAACTGAGGTTCAGTTGTTTGAGCATAGAACTTTTGACGTCTTTGCTTATTAATTTCTGACATAAATTCTGTTCTAATCTTTTATTTATTTAATTGCAAAGGTTTAGACAGACAATGCAGAGAATTGACTTGGGGAGGAAAATTCATTTCCGACTGTGTTGGAGATTGATGTTCTTGATCAAACTCTTGTTCAGAAGGAGGATTGTAAATTGGTTGGGGATTTGCGGATACTGGAGATTAAGTCTAGTATTCGCAAGATCAAGATGGGGTAGAGCATCTGGTATAGTTGCTCTGGTGAGATGTGTGGGGGCAGTTCTGAAAGAAGCTTCAGATCTGCGTCCTGATTGAAAATCTGAAGGATTGAGTCTTGTAACTCTTGCTTCAGAGAATCTTAATTCTACTGACCCATCAGAGAGAGTAAAAACATGATCGAGCTGACTAGGAGGAAGTCTCATAGGAACATCAACACCTTGGACCTTCCATGTATCTGGAGGGTGACTTGATTCCAATGGATTGTCTTTGGAACAATAACATTGGTTTTCTCCTTATTTGCTTGGAAAAGAATTGTACATCCTTTGTCGGAATCTTGTAAAACTTTTGGGCTTAACTGAGTCTTCATAGCCTTAAAGGTGATCTTGTAGATGAGAGCTGAGGGTTCAGAACCTTCGATCATATCATAACCCGAGGTCTGAATATTGAGAGTTAGTGTTTCAAGGATGTTTGGATCCTTAAGAGACATTGAGAAATTGGGATAACAGTTGAAATAAACTGGACCCGATGACAGAGTTGACTCTATGATTCCAAGCAGAGAATCGTGAAACCTATTGTGTCTACAATCGCGAAGTGCAATTAAGGCACAAGTATCTAACCCTGTTCTTGTAAGAGGTTTGAGTCCGATTTGGATCAACTCGATATGGATATACTTGTAATCTTGGCTATGTAAATAGTCAAATGTTTGAGCTGAAAACAATTGTTTTGAATCTAAAGATCCATTGAGAGGTACAATCTGTTCGACTATGTCAATTAGATCTTCAGTCTTTTGAGAGAAAATGGATTGAGAAACTTCATAAATTTTCTACAGGTAATCTCTATATATGGAATATAGAGACAAAGAAGAATGGATCTGATACCAATTGTTACCAGGACTGCTAAGACTTGAGAAGACAGTCTAAATATGCAAAGTGTAAACAGGAGATAGATAAAGAAGAGAAACAGATAAACAATAACGGACTAAATAACTGAATGCACAAACAAGATAATCAAAAGTTTCAAGATTATTCTTGATCTAAATCAATCGATCGGTACAACTCTAAGTCAGTTTCCTAATTTACACTGGGAGTTTAACTGTAAGATCTTATCAAAGACTAAATCGAATAATAAGTTTTGATAAAAATAGAAATAGATAATATGCTTTTATTGAAAGATAAAATAAGTACAGGAGACTTACAGGATAAGAGATGAAAGCTTACAGAAGTTATGGACTTAAGGTTACATACAAGGTTGGGGTTCTAAAATCGTATGTTTGATAACAAAGACGAGTGGCTGTATTTATAATAAAAGGAAACCCAATAAGCGATAAGGCTTCTGGAAAGAGATGAGTTGGATGCTTATCTCCTACTTGTTTGCTTGTGATAATTGAAGGAGAATAGTTGAAGATGCTTCATTATTCACCTTTTGACTTTTGTGGATGAGTGGATCAACCGTAGATACACGCGTCCTCTTGTAAGCAGTAATAGAAAGATGTTGTCGGGTACTGTGGCCGAAAGCATTTTTGTCTGCTGGCGAGTGTTGGCAGATGCTTGGAATTGTAGAGCGACACCATAATTATTGTAGGCGTGAATGGCGGAAAGATGTCATAACAATCATCTTCATTGGAGGGTCCACCTGAGGACTCTGTAGCTTCATCTTCTTCATCAGAATTTTCTGAAGCTATCATGGAAAGAGTCTCAAGGAGTTGAGCTCTTGTTGGTTTACCTTGAAGTTGCTTCTTAATATAGGCTTTAAGAAGTTTTGCTTGAGTTGGAACCTGAGAGGGTCTCATGATAGGAGCAGTAGGAACAGGCTTGTCGAGAGAAGAAACGTGAGACACCATCTTTTGTAGCGTGACTATGGTCGAAGGTCGGCCACCATTTGATCTTGAAACGTCTGTAGAACCAAAGAGGAGGCTGTGCGGACTGATTGATTGTGGTAAGAGCAGAGACAGAGAAATCCCAACAGGAAATCCATGTCAGATTGAACTTGATAAATAACCATAGCAGCAGGACTTGTTGAGGAACTGGAGCTGGTGGTTGAAACGTGGACTTGAAAATGGACCATTCTTCGTTGACAGGAGGAGGAAGAATCCCATTTTCAGCACCGAAATGATTCCACCATTGGTGTTGAAACCATAAAGGGATTGAAGCTTGCTTGAATTTCTTGCAGAAGAAGAAAAACCATGAATGAGAGCAATTTTGTGAGGGAACAAGAAAAGCTCGTTTCCAAGCTTGCTTGTAGTCTTGATAATTGTAAGATGCAGGAAGAAAGTTGACAGAGAACTTCTTGTGGGAGTTAGGATGTTGCTACCAGTCAGCTTCTGTTAAGATCTTCAAGATCTGACACTTAGAATGAGAAATCTTTTCTGAATTAGATTTCTCCTTGTTATGAGTAATCACCACAGAGTCGGTATCGACGATGATGAACTCATAAAACCTTTGATTCTTGAGACCATCAACTTCTTCATAGAGAATCTGTGAAGAAAAGACGTGACAGACTATTGCTTGAGGATCCTTGATGAGAGGATAAAGACTTGATTCGAGCATGAGCAGAGTCTCGAGACACGTCTTTGTCACATATTGATTTGAATGTACTTGAGGGGGCTTCTGGAATGAAGTCATTGTGGAACTTGATTCAGCTTCCTGAAGAGGCTGAAAAGGATTGGTAAAGGTTGTTGCATAAGAAAAAAGGGGTTTGTGTTGTGTCGCAGAAGATGGCATAGCATATTGGGACTTGAACTGTGGTCTTGCAGAGGGAACCTGCAAAGAAGATGAGCTATGCGAACTCATTTTTGGATAAACTCTCTTGTGAGGAAGTCAGCAAGAGAATTATCTGCTCCTTTTATATACTATGTCAAAATCGAATGCAAAAATTAAACCTTGCCATAGGGCAAAAATCTGTTTGGAAACGAGATTTAAAACATCTTTAGTTAAAATCTCTTTGGCAGATTTGCAATCAATTCGTAAAAGAAATTTTTGATTTGTTAAATCATCTTGAAATTTCATGATGCATAAAACAATCGATAAAACTTTTTTTTTAACAGTTGAATAATTGATCTGAACAGAATTTCAAATACCAGAATGGTATCAGACCAATTGAATTGTAGTAGAATTAGGTAGACGCTGTTTAAGGATATCACCATACCCTTGGTTGGACGCATCTGTTTCTACAATCTTGAAAGCCTTGGGATCTGAGATTCCTAAACAAGGAAGACATGGGCTTTGACTTGACGGACTATGCTAGAATGGGCTTCAGTCCATGGACCTGGATGCTTCTTAAGTCTATTGTAAAGAGGCTTAAGTAAAACACAGAGGTTTTTATAGAAATCAGCAACATAATTCAGAGATCCAAGAAATATTTGTAATTGATTTTTATCAGTCGCTCTTGAAAAATGAGTAATCATTCCATGGGAGATTGTATGACCTAAAAATCGAACATTTGTTTGAAAAAGATTAATTTTGGTAGCTGATAAAACCAAACCATTCTTTTTAATACATTTTTCAAGTTGATACAGGTGTTTCCAATGGGCTGCAATAGACTCAGAGAAAACGAGTATATCATCGATATAACACAATTGTAAAATGAAAAAAATGAGAGAATTTCATTCATGATATTCTGAAATTCACTCGGTGCATTTTTGAGACCAAAGGGCATTACATTCCATTTGTAATGTCCAAATGGAACATTGAAGGCAGTTTTATACCTATCTTTGGGATGGATCTGAATTTGCCAAAATCCAGATTTGAGATCAAACTTAGAGAAGACACACACAGAGTGTAATCTCTTTAGAATATCACGTTGATGAGGAATGTGATATCTAATCCATCGTAAGACCTGATCAAGGGGCTTATAATTGATGACTAGGCGAGGACTACCACGCTCAAGTTCAGCAGCTTTTCTGACATAGAATGCTGAATAACTCAAAGGAGATTTAGAATGGCGAATGAGATTCTTATTCAGTAATTGTTGAATTTCTTGCTTGCAATATTCCATAAGCTCAGAATTCATTTGAATTGGTCTGACTTTTGTAGAAATTTTGCTTTCATTAAAACCTGGTTCATAAGGAAGATAAACGCAGTGTTGCTTCCTATGCCAGAAAGCATTAGGAAGATTAGAACATAACTCTTTTTTGAGATGTTTTTGGAATTGAACAATCTGAGATTGTAGTTTAGGATCTTGTATTTGTTCATCAATTATTTTATAAGCAATTTCTTGTTTAAGTGAATTTAAATGTTGTTGTTTCTGAGCAATGAAGTTAAGATAATGAGTCTTTTGATTCATTTGATTAACTTCATAAACTTCAGGTTTAAACGAGAACTTAAATTCAACATCAGTGCCTAAATAGGTAGCCTTAATACTTTCTTTAGTAACTTTAAACGGAGAGATTGCAGAAATAAAAGGAGTTCTTAAAATCATTTTCTGTTCCATGTTTTTAACAAGGAAAAATGTTGCTTGATGCAGACTTTGTCTTTACAAATATGAACATTTGTAAGCTTGTATTGAATCTGTAATTGGGAATTGTCAGTAGTGTACGATTTTTGAGTTGTGATGGTAAAATATTGTGCTGGGACAATACCTTATTGGATACAATTCATATCGGCTCCTGAATCAATCAGAGCAATAGTAGATATCAAGATTTCTCTCTTGATAAAAAGATCAACAGACACATACCATTTCTGGATTGTCACTTGATGAGGGATGTTTTGTTTAATATGGCAGAGAAATTGAGGAGTAGGTTCTTGAGGATCGGGTTCCGAAGAAGAAGCTTCATGAGGAACTGTATGAAGATTTTGAACTTTAAGATCTAAATACAGTTGCGATTGTTTAAGTAAAACAATATCTTTCTTAATATTGTTTACTTCATGTTGGAGATTAGAGATACTAACAGGAGATGAAGCTATAGAAGATTTGAATCTATCTATGACTATAAGGGTTTGAACAACTTCAGGAATGTTGTGAGAGGAAGTTATTGAAGTCTTAATGTGATGAAGATATTCAGTTTTAAGACTAGGATCATCAATTTTATCAACAAAATCTAACAAGATGCTAGATTGTTTCTTGTTAGACAACATATTAACAGTTTTATGGGAACAATTAATATTATGACAGTGACAAGCTTCAACAAAAGCATCAGAGTCATTAGAGACATCTTAATCAGAAGAGAAGCGATTGATGTTAAAAAGTTGAAGCTCTTCGTCTGAAGATTCAGAATCCATTAGAACAGAAAGAAACATAGTTTTAATTTCTTCAGGGGCTTTTAAAGTTTGAATCTTTTGGGTCGATCTGCAGGATTTTGCATAATGACCTGGACGTCCACACTTAAAGCAAATATGCTTTGAAGTTGGATTGAATTTGAATTGTTTTTTAAAGTGTTCGGGCTTGAGCTTATGTGTCCCATGCCTTCTAGGCTTGCTGTAATACATATCTAAATTCTTGGGTTGTTTAGGCCCATAGGGTTTTTCAGATTTGTACTTTCTTGTTGGATGAGATCTGTAAAGCTGTTTGGAATAAGATTTGGATTGTGGTAATCTAAAATCTTCAAATCCATATTGTTGACAGAAATCACCAAGTTCCTTAGGCCTATGAATATGTTGTTTCTTAAGCTGATGTTTAAGCCTAAGATCATTACATATTTGCAGAGCACATTTGTTAATAAAAGAGATTAAATCTCCATATGTAAGGCGTTCATATGGGATATCTCCTTGATGCATGTCTTGTAATTTATTTTTGACTGTTTCTGCAAAGATAGCAGGTAAACCAGAAAGAAACTTTCGTTTCCAAAACGGATTACTTGCTTCAGATTGTTGCATAACCTTTTTAAGGAAAATGTCTTTATACCACCTAAAATGGTTGAGGGTGAGACATTTGTGAATCATAAGTAGATCCTTAGATTTAACTTGAAATTCACCTGGATCCCCAATAAAATGTTTTAAAATGCTAACAATAAGAGTTATTACAGAATCAGAAATAAATTGACCTTGATCAGTTTTCATTGGCTGACCATCATGACCAATTTTAACTGCTTGTAAAATTGTTTGTTGTTCACCTATGGTTAGGTAATTATCCCACCATCCTTTGATTAACCCAAAAAAACTAGCGATGATAACATGGGCTATAGTCTTATCATCCTTGTTTTCATTACGATGGGTGGAGGTCATCATAATCATTTCTTGGGTTAATTTAATGATATTTTCTTCAGTTAATCCATCTATATTCTATATATAGAGATTACCTGTAGAAAATGAACCAAATGTTTGTAATGGTCGTTTTTCATATTGCATATCTGGTAAAGAGGGTCTTGAATAATAATTACGAGTTGTAGGAAGAGGAGTTTGAAAGTTCCCATAGGTTTTTGTTGTTTTAACATACTTTATGGGATTGACTTGATATTGGACATAATTTAATCTATCCAATTCGGCCATTGGATCAAAATCTTCACTAATGTCAGATTCAACAGTCATATCAGGATTTGACAGAGTGTTGATTCTGAGTCTATAATCAAGTTTTAATGCTTCTAATTTAGCATCAATATCCTTGATTAATTGTTGTGAATTTGTAAAAACATTTTGAGATACTGAAGTGGGTTGAAAGTATGTGACTTTCTTAGTTTCTTCAGTATGTTTTTCCTGTATTCTTTTATCTTTAAGGGCATTTTGTTGAAGTTGATCTTGTACCAATTTGTTGCCAAGTTCATGGAGAAGAATATTGGTATAATTATTCTGTTGAATAATTTTGCTTATACCTTTTGAAGAGTTCTCAGAAGAAGAATCTTTAAGAGGTGAAGCAACAAGATCTTGTCCCATAGTAGCAAACTTAAATTCACTAAGAGGGGGCAAAATTGAATTAATAGATTAGTTCTCAGTAGAAGTCCATACTTTGGAAGAAACATTGAGAACATGAACATTTTGAAGATGAACATTAAAATACCAGTCTAAGAAAGGTAAATATTCTTTGAGTTCTTCACAATATTCATAAAATTTCTTTCCTAAGTCTGTTATCTGAGGTTCAGTTGTTTGAGCATAAAACTTTTGACATCTTTGCTTATTAATTTCTTACATAAATTTTGTTCTAATCTTTTCTTTATTTAATTGGAAAGGTTTAGACAGACAATGCAGAGAATTGACTTGGGGAGGAAAATTCATTTCCAACTGTGTTGGAGATTGATGTTCTTGATCAAACTCTTGTTCAGAAGGAGGATTGTAAATTGGTTGAGGGATCTGCGGATACTGAGGATTAAGTCTAGTATTCGCAAGATCAAGTTGGGGTAGAGCATCTGGTATAGTTGCTCTGGTGAGATGTGTGGGAGCAGTTCTGAAAGAAGCTTCAGATCTGCGTCCTGATTGGAAATCTGAAGGATTGAGTCTTGTAACTCTTGCTTCAGAGAATCTTAATTCTACTGACCCATCAGGGAGAGTAAAAACATGATCGAACTGACTAGGAGGAAGTCTTCTAGGAACAACAGCACCTTGGACCTTCCATGTATCTGGAAGGGTGACTTGATTCCAATGAATTGTCTTCGGAATAATAACATTGGTTTTCTCCTTATTGGCTTGGAAAAGAATTGTATATCCTTTGTCGGACTCTTGTAAAGCTTTTGGGCTTAACTGAGTCTTCATAGCCTTAAAGGTGATCTTGTAGATGAGAGCTGAGGGTTCAGAACCTTCGATCATATCATAACCAGAGGTTTGAATATTGAGAGTTAGTGTTTCAAGGACGTTTGGATCCTTAAGAGACACTGAGAAATTGGGATAACAATTGAAATAAACTAGATCCGATGACAGAGTTGACTCTGCGATTCCAAGCAGAGAATCGTGAAACCTATTGTGTCTACAATTGCGAAGTGCAATTAAGGCACAAGTATCTAACCCTGTTCTTGTAAGAGGTTTGAGTCCGATTTGGATCAACCCGATATGGATATACTTGTAATCTTGGCTATGTAAATAGTCAAGTATTTGAGCTGAAAACAATTGTTTTGAATCCAAAGATCCATTGAGAGGTACAGTCTGTTCGACTATGTCAATTAGATCTTCAGTCTTTTGAGAGAAAATGGATTGAGAAACTTCATAAATTTTCTTGTAAGGAACAGCTGGTATAGACCAGTTTTGTAAATCTTTTTCAACTTTTGGAATTCTACATTCCATCTTGTTTTGTAAATTTGGATTGCTTGCCCTAGAACTAGAAGAACGGGAAAGTCTTGACAAAAATGACAATTTTCAAAATCTTGGGGTTAAAACGTTAACACTGTGTCTGGACCACCTACAGCTGGAACACCGGTATGGAACCACCTCACCCTCTCACACTGCGCTCACCATGGCGACTTATTTATGGTTCAATACGGCTGACCAACATACTTTTACTAGCTTACCAACGCTATCAACGGCTGACCAACGACACTTAGGACTCGCCACTCTAAATGTCCTTGGAGTTGTTTAGCATTCTATGTCAGAAAAGCTGCTGAACTTGAGCGTGGTAGTCCTCGTCTAGTCATCAATTAGAAGCCCCTTAATCAGGTCTTACGATGGATTAGATATCACATTCCTCATCAACGCGATCTTCTAAAGATATTACACTCTGCGTGCGTCTTCTCTAAGTTTGATCTCAAATCTGGATTTTGGCAAATTCAGATCCATCCCAAAGATAGGTATAAAACTGCCTTCAATGTTCCATTTGGACATTACAAATGGAATGTAATGCCCTTTGGTCTAAAAAATGCACCGAGTGAATTTCAGAATATCATGAATGAAATCCTCTCTCCTTTTTCTCATTTTACAATTGTGTATATCGATGATATACTTGTTTTCTCTTAGTCTATTGTAGCCCATTGGAAACACCTATGTCAATTTGAAAAATGTATTAAAAAGAATGGTTTGGTTTTATCACCTACCAAAATTAATCTTTTTCAAACAAATGTTCGATTTTTAGGTCATACAATCTCCCATGGAATGATTACTCATTTTTCAAGAGCAATTGATTTTGCAGACAAATTTTCTGATGAAATTCGTGATAAAAATCAATTACAAAGATTTCTTGGATCTCTGAATTATGTTGATGATTTCTATAAAAACCTTCGTGTTTTACTTAAGCCTCTTTACAATAGACTTAAAAAGCATCCAGGTCCATGGACTGAAGCTCATTCTAGCATAGTATGTCAAGTCAAAGCCCGGGTCAAGAGAATTCATTGTTTAGGAATCTCAGATCTCAAGGCTTTCAAAATTGTAGAAACTGATGCGTCCAACCAAGGGTATGGTGGTATCCTTAAACAACGTCTACTTGATTCTACTATAATTCAATTGGTCCAATATCATTCTGGTATTTGGAATTCTGTTCAGATCAATTATTCAACTGTTAAAAAAGAAGTTTTATCGATTGTTTTATGCATCATGAAATTTCAAGATAATTTAACAAATCAAAATTTTCTTTTACGAGTTGATTGCAAATCCGTCATAGAGATTTTAGCTAAAGATGTTTTAAATCTCGTTTCCAAACAAATTTTTGCCAGATGGCAAGGTTTAATTTCTGCATTCGATTTTGACATCGGGCTTGGCCTTATTGCCCTCATTGCGTTGTGCAATGACTGATGCCCAACAAAGATTGTTAGGTGTACTTGCTTGAGCAGAGACCCCATTAGGTTCTCCAAGAGCAGACATCCATATACTTTATCACCTGCATCAACCATTGAAATCTGTGTGAGCTTAGATGACTTAGCTGATCCACCCCCAAGCCCAACCGATGGAGCTCCTCTATCGATGGCTGGTTATGCAGCTGTGGGGAGGGAACACCCTAATCTTTTCACACCTCAGATCGACAACATGTCGAAGGGGAAGGTCAGTGGAGGGGAAGGGAGGATTGAAGAGGGGAGGGCGGTGGAGAGGATGGGAGGGCGATGGAGACCGGATCTGGATATGGGGTGGTGGAGAAGAGGGGAGGGGATAGCTAAGTTATTAACTAAACTGTGATGTTAACAAGTTTGCATGTTCTTATCAAATGTTGAATGCTTATTAAGCATTTCGGTGATGCTTAAGCTCCAAAGCAATGCTTAATTGCTGCTTAGTAGATGAACCGTTACCATATTCTCAACTAGAAAATTGCTTGTAATTTTAGCTAAGCTAATTTGATATTTCTTAAATTCACTTTAGACAAGATATTAGCGATTTTAGACAAGATATTAGTGATTGTGTAATGCATGGAATATTTTGTAATGAGTCATTTTTCAAAATTACTTGGGCTAACAAACTTGATTAAGAAAAAAAAAAAAAGATGGAACATTGGCCCTCAATTATTTTTATTTTAATGCAATCTAATCTTTAAGTTGATGCATTTTTAGGAGCAACTTGCATATGAATTATGTTTTTCATAAAATCGATTGAGTAGAAAATTTGAGGAATTGTATGGATTGACATAAAAAAGAAGAAAAAAAAACTAATTTTTAGTTTGATTCAACCAACGTGCCTTGAGATACATGTGAAAATGTAATTTCAAGAATTATTGCACATCAACTATATTATTTGCTAATCAGTTTTAGCTGAAGAATTTAAAACTAGAACAAATTAATTTTTTTCAGCTTGTTACTTATATGTCACTGGGGGATGACCGTTAGCAGCAAACTTGAAGATATTGGGGACATGTGGTACCAGCCAACGAAAGAGCGGAAATGTTTCCCGCCAATATCCTGTAAGGTAAAAGAAAGAGTTGTTGAGTAAGTTTGTATCATATAGGTCCTAGTTGAGGTGCCTCATGTGCTCACCCCCGGTTCACTCTACATCACCTCTTTTGGTTTATTCAATTATCCTTTCTTTATGCAGAAGATGGGAGATGGGAAATATGACGCTAATTATGTTTTTATTTGTTGGGTTTAGCCTTCTTAGGCTTGTTCATTTATTAGTTGCTTACATAGTCTTATTATTAGTGTTTAATTTTTTTGAATTTGGCATTTATTAGTTTATGCTTATTAGAGTTTGACCCTAATTTTAATAACTAATTGAGCCTAACACTCATTTTCTTACTGAACCATTAAGTCCTCGTGATTAGGTCAAGACTAATTTTTGGATAATTTTACCCTAAAATCCAAAATTGCTCCACCCCTTATTTCTTCTCTCTTCTTTCTCCCTGCACATCTTTTCTCTGCTAGCAGGAACCCCGCCCCCAAATCACAACTCCCATTATCACCACTACCTCCACAGACGAACCACCTTGTTGCACTTTTGATCCAACACTACCCCAAATTCCTCTATTACTTTTCCAACAATCTGTCTATTTATACCTCCATAATTCCATTAAATTGATGTAAGAAAATACTACTCTTCACAAATTCATTCAGATCCATCAACCACAATCAATAAGAACACCAATTAACTCTCTCTATCACGATTCAGCCGCCTCGCGGCCACAATCACAGTCCCACCATTATCGCAACACATCATCTCGAGTTTCTTTTTCCTCTGTCTTTGTTGTTACCATTAACGACGAAACACACAACCAATACAACATGTTGAAGAAATTGCAGCTAAACTGCAAGGAAAAATTCACGATTCAACAGATTCTTCTCTTCCTACAACCATAGAAAATTCACAGCTAGAGAGACTAACTCGCAGCTCCTTCGTGTAGAGCTCGCACAACCAAGAAAGAGAGTTTTCTTCTTCAAGCAGCCAGACAACAAGATAAAGGTTCCCTTATTCCTTTGTTTCATTCACAAAACAGCCAAGAATATCCCACGCACAACCCCTTCACAAATCGCAATAGCAAGCAGGGAGTGTTCTGAATTAAAAAAGATATTTATAGGGTTGGGCAAGATTTCGGTCCATCACGTTCCGTTCCAGACCGCTATGGTTTCAGATAGTTTCAAACCATATTAAAACAATTTTTGATATTTTCATTTCGGTCCTGGTCCCGAATCGGTTGGAATCGGGACGAAATCAATTCTTCAAATGTTGTCCCGTTCCATCTCGAACCGTTTCGAATACTGTATTGGCCTACTTCAAGCCCAACTCTAACCTTAATACTAGCTTTCAGTCTTCAAAATTTCCTCTCCCTCGCCTCCACCTCCAGCTCCAGCCTCCACTACCAAGCACTACCGCCAGCAGACAGTCGACAATGTCCAATCGTCCATTCCCCCTTATTCTTTCTGCTCGCTGACTATCTTTTCTCGTTCCCCTTCTTATTGTTGTTGTTCTTCTTATTATTTTGGTTGATTTGCAATGAAATTAGCCCTTTTGGTTGATTAGAATCACTGGCTAGAATCTCGATATGTTCAACTTCAAGTTGCGAGGCAACCCATTATCTGTGACGAATAAGCCCATTGTAATTGCGTCAAAGCTGCAAGCAATGTGATCACTTATTCGATATGTTCTCTCTTGTTCTATTTTTCGTTTCAGATTGTTGTGTTTGCAACCAGATTTCGTTGATTTGCAGGGAAGATTGATGAGGAGAAACTAATGGTGTTAATGTGTGCCGCTTAGTCTGTATTGCATCTCCTTTATAATGGGTATAATTATTCAACCAGGGCCACTACTGGTGATGACTTCTTCTCAAGCCTCAGCCAACAACAACGCTATGGTAGCTTCAAAAGTGAATCCATTTATTCTTCTTTCCTTTTACATCTTTAACTTGTGATATTCTTTTGCTATTTTATGAAGATGATCAGAAGAATTTTCCATTCAGCATGTTGTTTTGATTGTGTGATGACTGAAGCCTACTAATTGTGAGTATAGAGATAAATGTACTTGGGTTGTCATTTTGATACATTAATTGGATTACATAAAGCCCTCTCGTCATTTATGCTTGTTAATGTGCAGGGAAGGCTTGATGAGGAAATACCAAACTCATATGATGTTCATTTGTGTGTTAACTAGTGATATCTCTTAGTTGTTCGATCAGTGTGTTTTGATTTATATTAATGGATAGATAAGCAGGCACATGGGCCTTAGATATAATTTTCTAAATTTTAGCCGAACATGGGCCTCAGTTAATTTTCTAAATTTCAGCCCAACAACCCAATTCGGGATGGCATGGTCTCGACTCGGATTGTTCCGTATCAAACCGATTATACCCAAAAAAAATTAATATCTTGGACCATTTCATTATGTTTCACTGGGCTCGGGACAAGCCCAATCCCGGACCGTTCCAAACCATGCCCACCCTAGATATTGAACTGGTTATTTTCGCAACTTGACGAAGTTTGCTGGAGGATTTGATGCATATACTGTGTATGCATTTGAGGAACTTCGTAATCTAGCACATTTCAGCTATGAGAAATAGAAAAATAAATAAAACAGTTACAAACTTTACTCATCTTGGTAAGTATTTGAACATTCAAAGTGCGCACATGCTATATGGACACATCCTTTCACTGGTGCCTTATGCAAGAATGGATCAATCTCAAGATTGCATTGATTTCCAGAGGTGGTGGAAAAGTTAAGCATCTTAGGGCGTGTTTGGTTGCATGGAATCCTATGTCATGGAAATTCATGAGGGGACCACTACATTTTAGGCTAAATTGATATATCACTCCACATTTACCATTTGACCACCATTTGATTTTGTGATCAATGGTGGGAATGAAAGTCTCATGAACATGGGAATCCCACTCCTTGGCCCCCCCAAGGCATGTGATTCTCATGTTCATGGGACTTTCATTCCCACCATTGATCACAAAACCAAATGGTGGATGTGGAGTGATATATCAATTTAGCCTAAAATATAGTGGTCCCCTCATGGATTCCCATGGCATAGGATTCCATGCAACCAAACACACCCTTAGAGTCTTCATAACCTCGTCACATTCTATCTCTTAGCATGCACATATACAAAGAGGAAGTACAAGCCTTACTACTATCTCAATAGGTAGTTATTGATGGATTTGAATGAAATTCTGAAAAAGTAGTGCTTTCATGCATCAATTTGATGGAATTAGGGAGGTGAAAATCGGGAGTTGTGATTTGAGGGTGGGGTTCCCGTTGGAAGAAATGAAGAGTTGCAGGGAGAAAAAGAGACAAAAAATGAGGGGTGGGGCAATTTTAGAGTTTATGGCAAAATGAGGGGTGGGGCAATTTTATCGCATTGCTTGGAGGACCAAAATCCATGTAGCCGACCCCGAAAATCTCGGGAATGGGCTTTGATGATGATGATGATGATGGCAAAATGATCAAAAAATTAGTCTTAACTAGTCAATCAAGTAGACCAAGCACGACGCCAGTTAGAAAATGTCTAGATTGACAAGTTAATGGAGGGTGTGGGACGAACGTTGAAAACTTGGATGAAGGTGGTGAATGAAGATATCATTGAGTTTGGATTAGGCGAGGATATGTGGGAAGACCGCATTGCTTTGAGAGCCAAAATCCATGTAGCCGACCCCGAAAATATCGAGAATGGGCTTTGATGATGATGAACTAGTCAATCACGTTACTTAATGGTTTCGTCAGAAAACAAGTTAGACTCAATTGGTTTTTAAAATGAGTGTCAAACTAAAAAAAACTTTTATTATTATTATTATTATTATTTGTTTTGTAAATACATATTTTATGTGACCAACGAGGGTTCAAAGGGAGATGCAACCATTGCATACACGATCAACAAGACAACATTACCACAATTAACAAATAATTAATAGTAAGACTACAACAACCGAAAGATAGGGATATTCTACAGACTCAGTAATGAGCCATTATAAGTGTACAAACAAACACCTTCTTAAGCAAAATATTCAGCATCTAGAAAAATGATGGAGTTCTTTAAGTCGATCAACTAAACATTCTTCTTCTTCTTATTATGAAAGTTCATATAACATTGCAATTAGAGAATTTTGCATAAGTACTACTTGTAAGTTTCATATCATTGCGAAAGTGGTTATTAATATTTGTAAGTTTAATTTTCAAACATATAGTAGAAAGTCAGTTCCATACCATCAAATACAACCGAGTAAAGACTTACTTAGTTGACAACAAGTCGTCCCTATATACAAGCTTAATTTGATTGTTGAGCCGTACAAACTTTGGAATCAAAACTGAGTTGCTTTGTAAATATCTACACATACAATCTTCACCTCCCTAACTGTTACTACCCACTGCTTTATTGACTCGTGGAGGAACATGTCCCCATTTTATTCATATCACGACTACATATTTTATCCCCCCTTTCAATATGATACTTTACCACCCTGCCTCATATTACACCACCACTACCCCATTGGTCCTACCCTGATATGTTTTGTCTATGCCATCCCCTGCCTCTTGTCCGTCCATCCAAAGGACGAACTCGCCCCCCTTCTCTTATGACTGGACAACAACCATGCATCTCCTTACCCACTCCACCGCCAATGCCATCGCTTCGCCACCGGAGATGACAATGCGACTAAATCTAGACAAACACAGATGATTATGTTTGAACAATTTCTTTGTGTTTAAATACTACTGCAAACCATACATGCCTTTCTTGAAACCAAATTAATAACTTTACCCAAAAAGCAAAAAAAAAAAAAACATAAATCCTTCAACAATGCTAAAACTTAACAATAAAATGAAAAAAAACTTGTTAGAATCACAGTGAAGGGCGTGTATGGTTTGAGAAAGACCTAACAATAAGATCTACAAAGTGTAATTTCAGTGAAAACTAGTTGTAAACAATAAAAACCTCTATTGAAAACATATAGGTGAAAATGAAGATGAATAGTTGATGGTACATCATCAGTGATTACATTTTGCACCGTATGATGAGTTGCCACAAAAAAATGTTTCCAATGAACTATCATAACCCTACATAGTCAACTAAAACAGATTAGAAAAAGATGATTAGAGGTTAGATTACCTTAGCGAAACTTGTTGCTAAAAAGAGATTGACCAATAAGAGAATAGATGAAATAATTTTTTTTTCCAGAGCCAAAATAAACGTAATGGTTGAAATTTATTACAACAAAGAAAAACAAAACACAAAATTGCTCAACAAAGAATTGACACATTTCATCATTATTTATGAAATAGCCACACAAAAAGTAAAGTTGCCAAACCTATGTTGAAATTGAGTTGGCTCAATTTAGTCCCACATCAACTAAGAAACCAAGTGAAGTGAAGTTAATAAGTGATTGAATGTGTGTCAATAAGCGATGAGGCTTTTTGGGAACAGTTGAATAGTTGAACTTCGTTCGTAAGTTGGGGACAATATCGTTGCTTGAGACACGTCAAGTGGACCAACAATATAACAAAAAACTCCACACCCGAAAGGAGACGACAAACTCAACAAGTGGTATCAGAGCTGATGGTTCGGCCTTGGGCTTGGTGAGACTTGGAAGTGCAAGTTGAGACATCCAAGTTGGAAGTGCACGTTGAGGTTAGCTCAACTTATTTCCATATCAACTAAGAAGCCAAGTGAAGTGAAGTTAATAAGTGATTGAATGCGTGCCAATAAGTGACGAGACCTTTTGAAAACAATTGAGCTTTGTTCATGTCAAGTGGACCAACAATCTCGTGTATGTGAAGTGGTTTGAGGCCTCATCACCCCCGGATCCGTGAAGGTGGTCCGAGACCTCATCAACCCCGGACCCAACAAACTAAACCCTGAGATAATAATATTAATAATAGTCTCAAGCAAGGGCGAGGGGGACAACTACTCAACTTTAAAAATAATTTTATTATATACTTAACCTTTAAAAAATCAATTTTATAATATATAATACAATATGTAAATTATTCATTTAAATATTTTTACATCTTTTTATTGGTGTAGTGGTTGGAACTTTGTAAGTTTTTGTGAACAACCTGAGTTCGATACTCATTGAGCGCATATTTTTTTATGGCTATTCACTATACATTTTTATGGTTATTGATAATTATTATTTTTATCATTGTTACTCGCCTGATTTTTTTTTTTTTAATATAATTTTACAGTAATTGCAAACATTAAAAAAATTGTTTAGTTTAATAAATACAAATTTGGTCCTCTCAGAGCGTATGATTTCTTTATGTCTATACAATTTTGTCATTTTCCTACTTTTTTTTTTCAACGCAAATTTATATGTTATTGTAAACATTAAAACAATGAATTACTTGTTCACAAGTGGCGTAAAACCTCCAACTAAAAAACTATTTGAAATTAATATCTAAAAAATAACTAAAGAATTCAATGAAAATATATGCCACTAGCCAACTCATACAAAATTTGAGCCTCATATAAACATTTTTCGATGAAATTGTATTAGGATCTTATTATGTTCGTAAATTTCTGATTTTTTTAGCTTCAATTAGATATTTATTCTAATTAATTTGTGATTTTAGTTATATATTCTAGTTATTATGCTCGTTTGTCCCTTACTAAGGTTATTGATATCGTGACCTTATTTTAGTTTAAAATTAGATTACACTTAATTCAATTTGGTATCTGCAATGTATTTTTCTTATTTTACTAACTCGAGTATAAATCCTGAGTCCACCACTGGTCTCAAGATGATGAACATTAGGTTTTGAAAGTTGATTCAAGTTTTATACTTGATAGCCTCTTTGGATACAAGCATGGCTAAATGGTTTTGACTTTTTTCCATCTATTTTTTCAACTTCTTTGAGTTATGATTTCTCAAACTCCATACACCAATTTAATCTACATCGATTCCGTTAGTCCCTAGGATACAACTTTGTTTGATTTCACTGATACCCTTTTATGAGAGGATAATGACAAATCAAGTTCTATCAATTTTTTTTTTAGAATTTTATCAATATTCTTCATTTTTTATCAATAAGTATCATGTCAATTGAATTTTCCCAAATATTTTATTTGATGGTGAGTTACAAATGTTTTATTGGAGTTCTTGCTTTTTGGGAGTTATATCATAAGTGCGAGCAATAATAATAATAATAATTATTATATTATGTGTAAGCATTAGGAGGTATGATAGAGCTATTCCACATTGGGAAGCACTTGATTACACTCGTATCTTGCAAACTGACCACGGTCGATCGTGGATGCTCTTAATAATGTTATTTATAGCCACAATTTAAATTTAATTTTGTAATTTTCAGCTACCAACTAAATTGGTCCTTGAAAAAGTAGCAGGTGACGCCAAACAATCAGAAAAATTTCCCGCCCATAACATCTTATATCAAACTGTAAACACCCCAACCCCATGAGTATAGTAAAATTCGGCACAGTAGTGCATCAATGTCCCTTAAGAGTTTAAAGAGTTGAATCACTGAGTTAACTCGCATATTCCACTCCACTTTTTTCTTTAAAGTTAAAGTTTTAATATTGGCTTTTCAAATTAATAGCATCAACTCACAACCTTCTTGTTATATTTTGTTTGTTAAAATTTTTTATACATAACATTTCAAATTTATCTCACAAACTCTTATATTTGTCACGTTTTCATAAATGATGGTGAAACTCTCTATTTATGTTATTTTTGCATATTTTGGCAGTAAACATTATGTTTTTTTAGGCGTCCTTCATATCATTTACTGAAACCTGATGCATTATTATGTGAAATTTCACAAACTAATTTAATGATATGCAAATTACTTTGAATTTAAATCAAATTAGGAACAATCAAGACGACGATATGATTTTAATTTTTTTTTTATAATAATCTTATTCGTTGTAGTAATTGAATAAATTTGAAATTAGAAAATAAGTTTATGCTATCTCTAATTTATAATTTTATTAGGACTAACTAAATAATTAAATTATTGCTATTTTAAAAAAAATTTATGTTAGTAATAAATAAATAATTAGATTATTTTATTATTATTATTATTATTTTTTTAAATTTCAAAATATTTATTTCCTCAAAAGGAGAAACCGAGTTGGGAGAGAGAAGATGGGTTGAAATCGTTCCGATTCAGAGTGAGCACGTACGTGGTGTGCGGTAACTTGAACGGGTGGGAGAGATGGGGAAGAGTGTGGAAGGCCGATAGTCTTTCTCTTCAATTAGGGCACACAGAGATTACATAGAGCCAGCGAGCGAGGTGTCTCATCTCTCATCTCTAAAGCCCCTCTTCAATGCTCTTGCGAAACACACCAAACCCTAATCTTATCAAGTACCCATCTCCCATTCTTCTTTTCAAAATACTGGATGCTTGTTTATATTCTCTTCGTTGTTTAGATTCAACTTTCTGTTGTTTACATGTTTTGATTTTAACTGATCAGAAACCCTAGATTTTGTTTTGAGAACGTGTGGGGTGGTTTGATTAGATATCATATCAGAGAGTTTCTTTGTAAGGGGATTAGGGATTAGGGATTGGGAGGTTTTTGTGTTGGGGTGGTAATGGAGAGTGATGAAGGTAGATCGGATGCGCGGGCGAGGAAGAGGAGAAAGAGGAATGGGCAGGATAAGAACCCTGTGGGAAGACCGAGGAAAATAATGAAGGGTGTGGAGGGAAGTCAAAGGAAGAATCCAGTTGGGAGACCGCGGAAGAGAGTGGATGCAAGTGAGGGGGATGTGGGGGTGAAATTGAGAGTGTTGGTAGGAAGATATGTGAGGAAGGAGTTTGCAGGGTATGGGGTGTTTTTAGGGAAGGTTGTTTCGTACTCGGAAGGGTTTTATAGGTTGGAGTATGAGGATGGGGATAATGAGGATTTGGAGTCGGAGGAGGTTTTGGAGATTTTGATCGAGGAGACTAGGGTTTAATGCCGAGCTTAGGAGACGGAGGAAGAAGTTGGATGAGTTGGTGGCGAAGAATGCTAAGAAGAGTGAGAGTGAAAGACCGAGGGGAAAGGAGGGTGCCTCTGTTGGGAAGAGTGTGGATGGAGGTGAAGTCGATTGTGGGAGTAAGTTGAGTTCGGAAGATGCTGTCGAATGTATTCCTGAGAAAAGTGGTGAACTTGATGGGGATGTTGAAAAGGTTTTTCCCAGTGGGGATGATGATGATGACTCTTCTAGTGATTCTTGTGAATTTGATAGAGTTCGAGAGGATAGTTTAGCTGAAGAACCTGTTGTTCCACCCCCCTTGTTCCCTGCCTCTTCGGGTAGTATAGGTGTTCCTGAGGATGCTGTTCCTTATCTCCTTTCAGTGTATAGTTTTCTGCGATCTTTTAGTATCCAGCTCTTCTTAAGCCCTTTCCAACTGGAAGATTTTGTTGGTTCGTTGAATTGCACTACCCCCAATTCTTTGATGGATGGTATTCATTTTGCGCTCTTGCGTGCATTAAGGCGTCATCTTGAGATGAGTTTTTCGGATGGTTCCAGCGCTGCATCAAAGTGCCTGAGGTATGTTTCCTTCTCTCTATGTTTAGCTATTTCACATCCACTAAGTAATGGAACTATTCAACAAACTTTGGGATAACTCATATATAAATTACGTTGTAAACAATTGCATGCACACATGCATAAATTCATTATGTATGTACTGTTCACGGCGTTTAATGAAATCCAATTCCATGGAATTAATGGGCATATTCGATCAAAATGTAGTGATCACTCATCATGGATTGTAGATTTTGCCCAAAGGCAGGAGTTTAACTCCTGTGAAACATGAAAATCCCAACTCCTTACTCCCTCCAAAGAATTGGATTCCCATGTTACATGGAAGTCCTACTCCCACCTTTGTCAAAATCTAGAATTCTAAGTGATCCACCACATTTGATCAAATTTGCTTTAATCACAAGTGGTTCTCTATGAATTCAAGCCGCCCCCCCTTCCTCTTCAAAATTCCATGCAACCAAACTCACACTCAGGTCATTCAACATTGATGACAGTTCCTCGTGTCATAATTAGATCAAAATTTTAATAAGACAACCACATGTGTGATAGACGATGCTAGAATGCAGCAATGCTTAATGATTTGTCACCCTTCCCATTAAATCTTCTTAAACTTCAATACATTTATGCTGAGAAATTGGAGCCAATGAGGTTGTATCATCTGCAGGCGTCTTGACTGGAGCTTGCTCGACACATTGACCTGGCCTGTTTTCTTAGTCGAATATCTTCTAGTAATGGGCCATGCAGAGGGGTCAGACTGGAAAGGTTTCTATAGCGATGCTTTAGGTGGTGTGTATCACAGCTTACCTGTGACTAGGAAGTTGACGATATTACAAATCTTGTGTGATGATGTCATAGAATCTGCAGAACTTAGACCAGAAATTGATACTCGTGAAAACTTGGAAGAAGAAATTGATTCCAATGGGACTGCAAGCCTACCGTCTGAAACTGGGCCGAGAAGGGTACATCCTAGATATTCCAAAACCTCAGCTTGCAAGGATGTAGAAGCTATGGCTAGCATGACCGAGCCCCACAATTCAAAATCAAGCAGTAACAAAAGTTTGGCATCTAGTGCTTCTGGGTGTGACGCAGATGCTACTGATGTTGATCAGGATGTGAACAGTGATGAATGTCGGCTCTGTGGCATGGATGGGACTTTGCTTTGTTGCGATGGATGTCCTTCAGCTTATCATTCTAGATGCATTGGTATGAACAAAATGCTTATACCTGACGGGTTGTGGTTTTGTCCGGAGTGTAATGCCAACCAGATGGAGCCAACTCTTAGAATTGCGACAGGTCTCAGAGGGGCAGAGATATTTGGCATTGATTCATATGAGCATGTTTTCTTGGGTATTTGCAGCCACTTACTTGTGTAAGTATTTGAACTTTTTTGCTTTTGTTACCTACATGGTCTTTCTCTGCATGATGCTTCTTGAATGTTGGATAGACATTTACATTCTTTAAGTAGTGAATGGGCACTATATGAATTTCAGGACTTTTAAGTTCTCGCTTTTGAATTTTCTGAACTTTTATGATCCTTAACTAAGTAATGAAATATTGCAGGCTGAATGTCTCGATCAATCCTACGCCTTTGTCTAAATATTACAATCAGAGTGACATTCCAAAAGTCCTGCAAGTGCTTTGTTCATCTTTGCAACATAAAACCTTGTACTCAGGGATATGTAAGAGGATTATACAATATTGGGGAATAGCAGATACAGATATCTCTCTTCCTGACTCAATTGACGGTGAGATAAATCCAGTAACAGATGAAAAGAAGAATGCAATTGTTGCTGATTCAAGATATGACCTTTCTGGTGAGACCAATGAAGTTGAACATGCCATTGAAGGTGATAATCACAGACATAATGCTAACGAAAGTATTGTTGAGAATGAGGGGCTTTCAGGTCCACAGAGTGTTCTGCAAAAAGCTGAGTCGAAGAAGACTTCCTTGGATACAGTTGATCAAGATTTTCATAAAATTACACAGATAAATGAAGGTGTGGATGCAGGTGAAGGGCTATCACTAGTTAGAAATTCCAAGTCTTGTGATCAGTTTGGAACAAAATCAGTTATCTATAATGGATTAATGAACCATAATAATGATTTGATCCAGAAAATGGCTGAAAAGCATATCGGGCTGGAGTGTACTGCTGGTAAGAGATTTGCAGATGGTACTCCGACTTTAATAAATCATGACACTTTGATAGTAAAGGGTAAAACTAAAGGCAGTGGGAGAAGTAAAGGCTATACAAATGACGCTACTTTCTTCTTGGGGGCTTCCTTCAAGCCTCACTCCTACATTAATCAGTATTTTCTTGGTGATATTGCCGCTTCTGCAGCTGCTAATCTGTATGTTGTCGCATCTGAGGAAAAGGGTGTAGTGGAGGGTCCTGTTTCGTCAAACCCCAGGAATCTGGTATCAGCAAACACTGCGTTGCAAGTAAAAGCATTCTTGAAAGCATCTCTCCGTTTCTTCTGGCCTATTTCAGAAAAGAAACTAATGGAGGTTCCAAGGGAAAGATGTGGTTGGTGTCTTTCTTGTAGAGCTCCCACTTCAAGCCGGAAAGGATGTTTATTAAACTTGGCTGCTTCTAATGCCATTAGAGCATCAGCAAGGATTCTTGTTGGCCTTCGTCCCGTAAAGACTGGAGATGGAAGTATTCAAAATATCACAACGTATATGTTGTACATGGAGGAGAGTTTGCGCGGCCTTGTGGTTGGACCCTTCCTTAGTGAAAGTTACCGGAGGCAATGGCGTAAACAAGTTGAACAAGCTTCAACCTTTTCTTCAATAAAGCTTCTCTTGTTCAAGGTTAGAAAGTTTCAGCTATCAGTTTTATTTATTCTTTTCTCCTTTCAATTCCAAGTTTATCAGTGTCATGTCTTAGTCATAATAGACGTCTTTTTGGTTGCAATATGTGTTATCTTACTTTCCTTTGGTCTTTATAAAAAAACCCTTCCACAATTAGAAACATATCTCTATGCTTGCTTACATTCCATTTTATAATTCCCATTTACAAGGCCTTAGTTTCATGCATGGAAATTCCTGAGGTTGTACCCTACTAGGAAATTACTTACCTCAGATTGTGGATGGTGTATTGGCTAGTATTATGTGGAGCAGGCCCGGCCATGAGGGAAAGCCAAAGAAGCATTGTTTTGGCCCCTCAAATATGTCAATCTTTGGAGCCCTAAAATTTGGGTTTATTTCTTTATTTTTCTTGTTTATTTTTATTGCAATTTTAGTTGTTCTTAGCTTAGTTAGGAAGTTTTGAGGTGATTTTTTCACTAGTCCAAGGTTCAAACCTTGTCGAAGACATTATGTTTTTCTTTTCTTTTTACTGCAGCCTCAAATATGTAAAAGGTTTTAATATGAGTGCCCATTTTATTGTGAGTTTGCTTTGGGTCTTTAAAATCCCAGGATTGGCCCTGGTATGGAGTGGTTTCCATCTTAATTCTATTTTTGTAAGTGAACAAAAGACAAAAGGAAATGTTACTCAAATAATGGGGGTGGGGTGGGGGCACAAGTGTGAGAAACTGACTTGAGAGCAGAGTGAATTACACACATATTTAACTAGTTTACTGTTATCATTGCCTAGCTAAGCATACAATCCCTGAAGGAACTCGAACAAGATAAGTTTTATTTGGGACTTACCATAGAATTCGCTAGTCTCAAGGGAAATGTTGACTAGTAGGGATAGGGTTGCGATTGGATGGAGTTTGCATAATTTGTGGCATGGTCAGCAAAATTGTAGCCTCTCTATTGTGGGGCGCTCTAGATCAAGAAAGTTCACATCATTTGTCAACACTACTTTGGGCAAACCTCTATTTGTTTTGGATGTAGACGGAAAACTAATGCCTTTGACAAAATTCTTTGGTGCGTATGTGCAAATATGTCGGAACAGATGGTGAAATGGGAAGAATAAGATGGTGATGGGATAAAGAGAAATATTTATCAATGTTGAGGGGATGAAGAGCTGGATATTAGTTTGTATAGTCATGTGTCGTATTTGGTGCTTTGACTTGGTTTATGGGGCGGGCTTTGATAGCTGAGTAACCTCTAACCTCTAGTTGTATTTCCATCCCTCCCATGAATGACTTTTACCTCGTTAAAAAAAAGTAAAATAGAATAAGAGATTACGTTGTAGTTGGCATGGAGAATGTGCATGATCACTTGAAATGTAGGTTCCTTATCTATATTCTTGATAGAATATGTTTATTTGGGTACCATCACTTTCTTGTTGACATAATATGTTTATTCGAGCAGCCACTGCTGTTTTATGCTTCTCTTTGAATGTTGGCATATGACTTGATAACTAACTTGTTAGACATGGGTACCTGCAGTGTTATACGAATCGTTCCAAATCGCGAATCAAATCGCCTATTTGACTTGAATCGGTACACCATCGATTTGAATCACAGATTAAATCGTGATTCTTCCAAATCGGAGCAAATCGCCCCCGATTTGAGGAGTAAATCGCCAAATCGCGATTGTTACAAATCGTCCGAGTGTTGTTGAAGATGAATACATAGAAAAAAATCAAGAAAAGATGGGGAAGCACTGAGAAAAGAGGGAAAAAAAAAACAGAAACAAACAGGAAGAAGAAGAAGAACCAGAATCTTAGAAAGAAAATCAGAGACATACCTTCGATCCGCTGCTTCTGCTCAGATCTGAGAAAGATGGCTCAGATCTGAGAAAGATGGCTTGATTCTCTGCAAGTTCTCTCTGTCTCTGCATCTCTTTGCATCTCGCTGCATCTCTCTGAATCTCGACATCTCGACTCTCTGCATCGATTGTGTGTTGAATCGATTTCTGCGGTAGTGTGGGTTGAATCAATCTCTGTTGTGTTGAATCTCTGTTGAATCAATCTCTGTTGCGGTAGAGTGGTAGTGTGTGTTGAATCGATTGTGTGTTGAGCAATTGTGTGTTGAATCTCTGTTGAATCAATCTCTGTTGCAGTAGAGCGGTAGTGTGTGTTGAATCGATTGTGTGCTGAGTGATTGTGTGTTGTGTTGGATGTGTTGTGTGAGTTGTGTTGTGAAAATGTGAAACAATTTTTAGATTTCTTTATATACGAAGGTCAGGGTCAGGGACCCCTAAATAATTATACTTTGATCAAGCTGAATACATTTCGAGTTTTAGGTAATTTTGAAACCTATAAAGAGTACAAAGAATGTAAGTAAAAAGAAATGATATATTCCTAAATGAAGGCAAATATAAATATATATATATTATAATTAAAAAAATCTTACGATTTATGATACGATTTACGATTAAATCTAAATCTTACACGTTACGATTTACGATTCACTAACACTGAGTACCAACACTTTCTTGTCCATTCATTTTTATTCTAGAAGCTCCTCACTAGGTGGTAGTTGAGTTCTGCATTGTGGTCACTTTGGATAGATTCTAAGCATTTGTTAATTATGATTCAATGACTTCATCTCTAATTTTTTGATAATGTCGTGTAGTAGTTGATGCACATAAGTGTGTCTAAAATTGATTAGTGCAATAGATCTCATACCAATATTTCTACTTTTTGTCCTCGTATAGCCATATGATACATTTTGGGCAGGTTCAGTGTTCCTTGGATAATGGATCTATTGATTCTAAAGGAACCAAAACATTTCATACCTCTTGTCCTTCTATCCTAGCATTATTGATTTGAGCTCCTTTTGGCAGCATAATTCCAAAAAATATCATGCACTTTGATACTATTTTCATGCACTTTGATACTATTTCACTGTAAATAGTTGGACAACTGAAACACTAGATGACATTGTTAACTTAATATGAAAATTAGGGCTTCCTTATAAATCTCACAAACATTCGCTTCTCAAAGAATTTTTTTGATCACTTGATGATCAACCATCCTAAATTACTTGTTAATTGGGTGTGTAGGTTTATTACCTTGGTGAACCTAAGAGAAAATAACTAAACAAAATATAACTGAAATCGAAAAGTGATGTGTTCTGTACGCAACTTTCTAGTAGTAGGGATCATATGACACACATCTCTTGGTGAACATTTTAGTTAAGGTGTTGAGGCGGAGGCGAGGCGCAGGGCAATGTGTATGCATTACTGGCAGGAGCTGTACTCAGCTTATTTTTTGGATTTTGTGTTTTGGATTTCTTTAGTTAATAAATTATAGTAGCATACTAGCGTCATATATCATAATATGCAAAAACAAACACAAGTAAAAAAGTTGCATGATTACATAGAAGATAGGAAAGGGAAAGAAGAGGAGGGGAAGAAGGAGAAGTTAGCGAGGTTTGAGGATTTGATGGACAGAGGGAAGATTGTGTTTCAAACAAGGTTTTATTTGTCAAGCAACTCAAGCCTTAAATCTAACTACAAAGAGTAGGCTTTGGGCTTTTATTTTTACAATGTAATGTAGTTATAAGTACGTAAAAAATAAGATGGTAAAATAACTATGTAAAAAAGTGAGGAGTTGCCTCATACCCGAGGTGCAAAAAGGCGCAGTGCGGCAAGCGCCTCATTTTATTGCATCGCACTGCCTCATATTGAGGCTGATTTTTGCAAAAATGCCTTGAGGCGCGCCTAGGCAATTGCTTTGACTACACTGTGGTGAACAAACAAAAAATTTAAGAAATGGCAATATATGCTTAAGTTTTTTTCTTATCTAGACTGTTTAGTATGAAGTATATGCTTAAGTTTTTTTATGATTAAGTTTTTATTTTTTTTATTTTTTATTTTTTATGATTAAGAAATGGCAATTTATGATTAAATTTTTTTTCTTATCTATAGACTTTTTAATATGGAAATTTATGCTTAAGTTTTTTTTTCTTATCTAGACTGTTTAGTATGAAGTATAAACGGACATACAAACTTCATGCTATCCTTTTTTTGGCTTACCCTTTCTATTGTATGCTATAGGCATGTGCCATGATGTACATGCGTTCTATGTACGGATTCTGATGTCACTTACATTTGCAGTTTGAGAAGCACATCCACTTAGTTGCTTTCTCAGGTGGTTGGCTCAAGCAAGTTGATGATTGGTCCATTGAATCTTCTGCAATACAGAACAGTTCTGTTGGACAAATTCCAAAGCGGCCAGGGAGACGTAGCAAGAAACAAGCTGCTACATCTGAAATAGCGACAGACCTATGTGATGATGATGCGAAGATTATTGATTGGTGGCGTGGAGGGAAGCTTTTGAAGCTGGTCTTTCAGAGAGGAATGCTGCCAAAACCGATAGCTAAAAGAGCAGCCCGTCAAGGTGTATAAAAGCATTCTTTCTTTTCTTAACCACATAATGCTGAAAGCTAAGGGCAGAAATTAGTTAATCTAACATCTAATTAATGACTCAGGTGGTTCTCGGAAAATTTCTGGTATTCATTATGTTGAAGCTTCTGATATTCCCCACCGAAGCAGACAGTTGGCTTGGAGAGCTGCAGTAGAAGCGAGCAAAAATGCATCCCAGCTTGCACTTCAGGTTTGTTTATATTATTCTAATTCAAACTAAGAGAAAATGTGAACTTAATGTTAAATGCTCAACATAATTTTTCTGCTAGTGGCAAATTTATTCGCAATTTCCTTGTCCTTTGTTGCATGTTGTTAAATATAGTTGCCTACATTGTGCCTGTTGCTAGATCAAATAATCTTGTGGTGATCATAATCGTCGTACTATTTGTAGCTAAAAAAATGAATAAAAGAAAATCTTGAACTTATTTTCTTCTCATCTTGTGCATCAGGTTAGATACCTTGACGTTCATGTTAGATGGAGTGATCTTGTTCGTCCAGAGCAGAATGCTCATGATAAAGGACTGGAAACTGAAACCTCCGTTTTCAGGAATGCACGTATTTGTGATAAGAAGGTTCAGGAAAATAAGATTATGTATGGGTTAAGTTTTGTCAATCAGAAACATCTTCCTTCTCGTGTAACGAAGAATATTATTGAAGTGGAGCAAACAGAAGATGGGAAGGAAAAGTTCTGGTTCTCTGAAACTCACATCCCTTTGTTCTTGATTAAAGAATATGAAGAAAAGGCAGAGGATACCGATCTGCCTGCTAAGCCATTGCATGTGTTGTCCAAGTTACAGCGCAGACAAATACAGGCTTCCCGCCGAGACATCTTTCGGTATCTTATGAATGGAAGGGGGAAAGTAGCGTGTGCTGTTTGTCAAGCGGATGTCATGATCAGGTACCTTTTCAGAAGTTATTTCTTTGCCTTTTATTTGTTCTTCCTGGATTGCTGCTCCCGTTACCATCTTGCCTTTAGTTTTTTAATGAAAATATCTGGGGTTCTTTTCAGGGATTCGGTTAAGTGCAATGAATGTGAAGGTACATCTTTATCTCCTGCTATTTATGTGGTTGAAATACATAGTCCTGAATGTTATCTACAAACTCAAATATCATGAGATAAGCTTCTACAAAGTGGAGCCACAAGATATTCAGTAAAATCTAGAATTGATATTTTCCCCAAATAAATTAACCTTATAGCAGTTGTTAGGTTCCTCCTTCAGCTGCTCTTCTAACTCAGAGGGATAAGAATGAAATAATATATATTGATAATAAAATAATACAGGGAAATCTGTGCTTGATCTGAAGATCGTCTTCATCCAACCTGCAATTTTCTGTGCCGTTGAACTTGACTGTGTTTGCTGGATGGAATAAAGGTTGAATCATCTCATCAGCTTGATTTGTTACATGTCTAAGACAATGACTACCTGTTTTGTTCTGAATATGAATTTACCAAATAACTGATAATTTCATGCTGTTTGTAACGTCTTTCCCTGAGTTATTTTTGTTAAACTTTTCTGTGGTCAGGCTTTTGTCACAAAGACTGTACGGTACCATCAACGGCTGACACAAAAATATATTGGATGCTTTAGTCACATGCAACCAGTGCTACCAAGCCAGAGCTATTGTTATAAAGGAGAATGTCAACAAGGTCCCAATGAGTCGACTAATCCAACAAGGCCAAGAGTGTAAGATGGCAGTTGGGTTCAATAAAGATGCACGAAATAACGGCTATCATCAACCTTTACCATCAATATGGAAAACTGAAACCAACTCAGTTATGAAATCTCCCCTCCCTGGCTCGAATTCGACAATGAAAGCGAAGCGTGGGGTAATTACTAATGGTATTGTGTGGAAGAAAAAAAGAGATGTCACTGGGACTGATTTTCGGCTTAAAAACATTCTTCTCAGTGGCAACACAAATCTGGATCCATCTAGGGGTCCTCGGTGCTGCCTCTGTGATAAGCCGTACGATTATGGTCTAATGTATATCCATTGTGAAAGTTGCCAGAGTAAGTGTTATTGTGTGAACAAGCCAAATCTATTTGTTACTTGTGTGCCTGGGTACATTCTTTTATGTTACATTTTTCATACATTGTGTATGGCCTTTTGCAGATTGGTACCATGCTGATGCTGTTGAGCTTAAGGAGTCTCAAATTTTTGATGTGATTGGGTTCAGGTGCTGCAAGTGTCGTAGGAAAGCCTCACCTGCATGCCCCTACATGGATCAGGAGAGCAGGAAATCACGTATTAGGGCTTCAAAACAATGCAGGATGGAGATAGAACCTCAATTAGGAACCATCCCTAAACAATCTATGGGATGGGAAACAACTCCTGTTTCAAAAGCAAAGATGGAGGATGCAATTATAGAAGATGACGATCCCCTTCTGTTTTCTCTTGAAAAAGTCGAAATAATCTCAGAGCCCACATCAGAGTTCGTACCTGACTGGGATACTTCCGGAGCATCATTCAATGGCCCACAGAAACTACCAGTTAGAAGACATGTCAAGTCTGAAAAGGGTGCAGACGGGTTGATGGATTTATCTTGTGCCGAATCCACACCCCATGAAACGTCTCCGTCACAGTTTGAATCTGAGTGGAATATTGATGGCTTTAATGATGAGACATTTGACTATGATGGTGTAAACTGTGAGGGGATGGAGTTTGAGCCTCAGACCTACTTTTCATTTACAGAATTGTTGGCACCTGATGATGATCAGTCCAATACGTTTGATGCGTCAAATAATTGGGAAAATTCGCTGGTTTCTGGCCTGCCGCCACCTTCCAACTTGCCAGAGCAATATGAAATGAAAAATGTAAATGGTGAACTCCCTGTGACTGTTGAACCAGCTATTAAAATACCCTGTCATGTGTGTTCCCATGACGAACCAGCTACAGATCTTTCTTGCGAGCGCTGTGCGATGTGTATACACAGGTATTGTTCGCCATGGATAGAAGAGCCAGATTCTGACTGCTTGTGGAGATGTGGTTATTGCAGAGAGTGGCGGTAATATGTATAAAAGAGATTTTGTCGAAAATTGCACTGAGAAACAACTCTTCAATGACAAGACAGGTCTCCGGGACAGGTTGCATATCAGAGATAATAACAATTGTTGGGCTGCCTGCATGGTTTTGGCATAATTTGTTCGAAAACAGTTGTATGTTTGGAACAATACCATCCAAGTGTTGTGCTTGTTTGGTTTAAAGGTGGGTGCTTCTTAGCTTTTGCGTGGCTGATTGCACAGTTATCAGATCCTTTGTTGCTGAGAAGAATATTTTTTGTTAGTGATCTTTGGGTAAAGATCCCTTTGCCAGGTTGCTGATCTCTGTGATGAAAATGTGGAATTGAAGGTCGGAAATTCTTTAATGAATTAATAGGATTAGAAAAAAGGGTCTCTTATCATGTTGATGGGTAAGCTGTTTTTTGTGTTTATCCAATTGAATTTCTTGTGTAAATCAAAATTCCAAAAGGTTTTTTTTTTATACCCATCAGGAATGAACATTTCAGCTCTAATTGTTGTTGGGTCCTTCTCAGTAAAGATAGTTCGTGACGAGGGGGGAAAAATTCCCTACCGTAATACATTGTTCCAAACGAGATTTTCTTGTTCTGCAAGCACAATAACATAGGTGCTTATGTTTATGAGAGATGGCATCGATCCGTTTGCTTATATCTGTCAAACTTTGGGATTTCTGAAACTACCCCTATTCTATAGCATAATCTCGACAGAATCATAACACATGCACATGGCTATTTTGTAATAAAACGAATAATATGAGTTGAATTTTTTGCTCATGTTAACTTTTTATCTACACCTAAATGACAATTTATCCTTGGTTACGATGTTAATTATGAATGTGTTCTCGCATCTACAAATACAAAGAACGATACAGTCACACTCAAAGAAAAGAAAAGAAAAGTGTATGACTGTGCCAACAAAAAAAGGTAATAATATACTATTATTTTCATAATGCAAAAGATTGTTATCTGCAATGAGCATTTTCCATCTGAACTCGGTATTTAAATGCAAAATACTCAATCTCAAACCTGAACTTGCCTTGATCACTCCATTGGAAAACAAGATTCACCATCTTCAAATCCTTTACATATTCGCAAAATTTTGATTACCGCCAAGAATAAGAATAATATTGAGAAGCGACCACTGGAATTCCCGTATAAAGTGGCTACTCATCCTAAGACTAATATCTGTATCCTAAAAGGCTGAAAGAATGTAATGTTGTTCACCCCGCTATGCGACCACTCTCGAAGACGGTAAAATTAAAACGTAGAATCAAAGATATTTGAAGCCCCTGATGAACCTTGAAAAGCCATCAACTGCCTACTGAGTAAAGGGAGGTGGTACAAAACAAATATCTCTAAGACCAAGAAAGCGAAACCCAATGCTATTTCCACCGCGGAAGTGACTTCCGTTAAAACAACGAAACCCGAAACACAGAGGTCTCGAACACCCACTTCGATGGAGGCACTTGAGAAAGGCAAGCTTATTTACCTTGTCTACAGATCGTTAACGTACGGCCTTTCTCCATTTCTCTACCTTCACCTTCAATGGCGGAGACTCAGAGGTTTCGAACACCCACTTCGATGGACAGAGCGGTTAGGTCGACCTTCCCTCCCTCGACCTCCCGGTCCTCTTCTCTGGTTTCATGCCGTCTCCTTAGGTTTCATTTCTCTTCTTCAATTCTTCATTTTAATAATTATTTGTATTAAGTAGTTTGTTTGTTGTTGTTATTGAAATTTTGAATTCTTGATTAGGTGAAAGTATGGCTGCAATTCCTGTGATCAAACACTGTATTCAGAAACAGCCTGATTTTAGCATCTTGATGACCACTACCACACTCTCCGCATTGTAAGTTGAAATAATAATAATAAAAAAAAAAAAAAATCCCTATCTGTTGATCTTGGAGTAACTCCCCCCAATTAATCATTATTTCGAAAACCCCAATTCATCAATATTTGTTTTTGCAGCAATGTGATAAAGGACCGACTCCCGAACAATGTCATATACCAGGTAAATTTTGATGAATTGATTCATTATGGTTTTGAATGTATTCGTTGCTCTTATTTCTGATTTATTAGCAGTGAATTTATTTTCTTTGATTGTCAGTTTGCGCCTCTTGATACCCCTTCGTCCATGGATGCTTTCCTGCAGTATTGGAACCCAAGTGCTATTGTGCTAATAGAAAGTGAACTCTGGCCAAATCTCATCTTGGATGCCTCAAGAAAAGGGGTCAGTGATTCTCCATGATGCTGCATTTGCACCTTCCCATTGATTAATTTGACTAGGAATGCTGCACTTTTTCAGTTGTGGTAAATAATTGTATCGTATGCTGGTCTTTAGTGCCATCTAGAAATTGATATGCATTTAAAAAATAATGATCTCTTGTTTGCCATGGTAGATTGGTTACAAGTATCCATGTTACTAACTATGCATTGTTTTCAAAATTTTATATTCATTCATAACATTCTCTATCGCTATTGATCTTTTGACATCGTCAGTAATCATTTTACCATTGACTCGTAAAATTTCATATTGATTTAATAGTTTTTTACCATTTCAAGGTCTGTTCAGATTGTGGTGGCTTTGTTAAATGCTCGTGTTTCTTCCAAATCTTTCAAGCGTTGGTCCGGAACAATAGCGCTGCCTTTAATTTCGTTGATGCTGTCAAAGTTCTCTTTGATTGCTCCACTGGTATGGGCCTTAAAATTTTCTTATTTTCACAATCACTTAGCATGTTTATCTTATTCACTGATCTTGTTGTTTGTTGCAGAGTACACAAGAAGCCATCCGTTTTCAGCTGCTACAAGCACCACCCTTTGTCATCAACTTTCCCGGTGACTTGAAATATGGTATAATGATTGAACTAATAATTTAAATATGAATATATTTTTTGCGAGACTACGTTTTAGCTACTTCCCAAGTCAGTTGTAAATTCTCTGTTATAGGGATTGAAGGTTGTGTTGTATTAATATTTATAGATAAGATACCCACATTTCCTCCTTTTTTAAATATGCGAACTAGATCTTAACTGTGTATACATATGAATCCTTGAAACACTACAACAACAAAAGCTGAATCTTGTAATGTATTGATGTGGAAAAGGAGATAGGAGTGCAGCGTGAACACTTTATATCCATAATATAAATAGAAAGTATCGAATGACACCTAAAACATTTTCTCTCTCATGTTTAGTACAAAAAAAACTTATTTACAATTTGTACCTATTTAAAAAAAATTGGTACCTAAAAACTTATATATAATTTGGTACCCTAATATGTGAGTCTTCTTTCCCTTTCTCATCTCTTCTTCCCGTGTCATCCACCACCACCAACCACTGGCGGCTGCCAACACCCAGCCCCAAATCCTAGATTTGGCTCTCATCCAGCCACCATCTCTGACGTCACCACCACCCCGTAGATTTGGCTCTTTTTCTTCACGATTTAGCCACCACCACTCACCACCGACCCCTTATGAGGTTAGGTCTGTGTCAACGAGCCACCTCCGGCTACCACCATTTCCAACCATCAAAACCCTGATTTGCAGAGTTTTAGGGTCCTCACGTGCCAATGTACCAAATTGATAATAAGTTTTTGCAAGTTATTTTTTGTATTTTAAGTTTTTTATAGGTACCAATCTGACATTCTCCCTAATATGAATACAGTGAGCAATTTAGAAGTCTTACAAATAAATTAAAGATATGAACATATGTTTATTATCATATTATTTGTAGAATTTGTCATTGAAAAACAAAGATAATCGTTATTTTAAAAATAACTTACAAGTGTTCATGTAGTACAAGTATGAGTGTGCCAGTCCATGAAGTATCCAGGTGCCGTAATGTCCTACGTAAGACAAAATGATACATAACCTATCCGGGTATCATAGGTTGCATCATTACTCCAACCTTTTGATTTTCACGTGAATGCCTTGTTCGTTCTTACTCTTAGGCCTTCGAAATTTCTTTACATTTCTCATATTAGACTATTAGTATCCGTAGCCACGCCTTTTATGTACTCAATCACTATGCAGTTAAACGGATAACAGACCCATAATGGTCCAAGAGCGTTATAGATTATAATGGGATATATTCGGATATAACGATATATAACGGAATAATTTTTTAAATATATTTTTAATACTCCCACAAAGTATTAATGTATTATAGAGCCAAAAAGTAAATCATGTTCATAACATTAAATTCAAAAACAAAAAAAATTAATTAAACACCGTTCCTTCGTATGAGAGTGAGATCACAACAGAGAGTGCGATCGACTCTTCATCTTTTACCCTTTTTCTACTCTCGTTCTCTATCAAACGGCAATGTTTGGTTCTCTGTCGATTGGTGATGGCTAGCTCAAGTCCTTCTTTCCTATGAGTCTAGGGTTCTCGTTCGATCAAGAATGAAATGAGTGTTTTTTTATGTATTAGAACAAAACGTGAAAACGGGGTTATTGGAAAAAAAAAATTATCTCAATAACGGTCATATAACACTGTTATATCGGAGTTGGGATACCATAACGTGATAATGTCATAACGTAATGGCTTACCCCCGTTAAGAGTTATATCGCATTATAACGCCGTTTTAACTGCACAACTCAATCATTAGGTTAACAATAGTAGCATTGTGATTGTTAGGCAACTGAATTGGTCACATTTCTTGTAGTGAATTGTGTACTTAAGCCACTACGTTCTTTATGTTTAGCTGTAGGAGATGAAGATTTTGGGAAAGAGAATTCACACATGGAAGCTTTGAAGTTAGAGCTCGCCAATAGGCCAGTTTGGATGGCTTCTTCTATACATGAAGGTGAAGAAGAAGGTCAGCACTTGGTATTTTCCTCTCCTCCTCTTGATGTTCTATGGTTGCATGTAATGCTGACCTTGTCATGTACAAATTTTGTTATACATGTTTTCATTTTCTTATTTTGTTATATTTTAATGTCTACTTCTAACTCCATAGATGCTTGAAACAATAATTTTACATCAAGTCATTGTTTAGTAAGTTCACTCATGATACTGATCATCATCGTTAGTTCTCCAACCATGACATTACTAATTCAAGTCTATGCAAATTGAACTTGCAGTCATGATAGGGGTTCACAAAGTACTAATACAAAAGTATCCTGATATCGTCACAATTATAGTGCCCCGACATCCACAGCAAGGACGACATATTACCTTGGTATGTTTCAAGATGCTTTTGTTTGTGATACTATCTATGATCGTTTTTTTTTGGTAAAAAATTTATTATTAATGTAAATAAACTAGTCAAAATTGAAAACATGAACATTAACAAAGCAGGTATAGAAGATCATGTTGATAACCTACACAAGGAGAAAAATGATAAGATAACCTACGCAAGGAGAAAAATGATAAGATAACCTACGCAAGGAGAAAAATGATCACCTACACAAGGAGAAAAAAGAAGGAAATAAATAACAAAAAAAGAAACAAAACAAAATTGATTAAAAGCTGTTAAGAAGAATTACAAAGATCGGCTATCTTGTGTGGAGTTCTCTTGGCGAGCATTTTTGCTTAGATTTTGGAATTGTTTGGTTGTTATAGCTTGTCAAGCTTATTTGCGGTTCCTATCCTTTGCAAGTACTGCAACCTTGCAAGCATTTCCATTTTTTTTTTTCATAGTTGTTTTAGGTTTCTTTGTTAGATTGCTTTTTCTCAAGTTTGGATAAATAGGCATCATTGTGAGCCTTTGGACAACAATTTATTAAGGAATTCAACAATCGTATTAGTTTATTTCTATGTTTCTTTGATCTAACAAAAAACAATAAAGAAAACTTATAGGAAAAAATGTGCTGCTTTTCTCACGGTTGTGTTGTTGGTCAGAAAGCTGCTTTCAACCCCATGTCTGTTTTCTCTGGCCACTATGTATATATCTTTCCAATATGCATTCCTGTATTTGATCTTTACCTTTCAAAGATCTCTTGTTCTCATTATCATCAAGGATTCTAATGGAAGTTCCCAGTGGATGTGAGCTTGGTTATGTACTTGGGGTGTGTTTGGTTGCATGGAATTCTATGCCATGAGAATCCATTAGGGGACCCCTACATTTTAGCCTTAATTGATGTATCACTCCACATCCACCATTTGATTTTGTGATCAATGGTGACAATGGAATTCCCATGAACATGAGAATCACACTCCTTGGTCTCCCAAGGTATGTGATTCTCATGTTCATAGGACTTCCATTCTCACCATGGATTACAAAGTCAAATGGTGGATATGGAGTGATACCTCAAATTAGCCTAAAATGTAGGAGTCCCCTCATGGATTCCCATGGCATAGGATTCCATGCAACCAGACACACCCTTAGTGTTATTAATCTCAAAGTTAAGCTTAAAGAGAGGGTGACATGTGCTCCTTTATGTATTGGAATGCTCAACCACAGACTTGGATATCTAGAGTTAATCTTGTGTTTCGTTGTGCTATATGCTCAACTCTACGACTCTGATGCATTTAGTATCTTAATGTGTTTATTTTATTTGTGAAGGCACTGCAGAAAGAAGGGGTGGATGTTGTCTTGAGATCTCGTGATGAAAAGATTTTGCCAAGCTCAACCGTCTATGTGGTTGACACATTAGGTCCTAATTCTTTGTAAATTTATGTTACTTATACTTTTTTTTTTTGTTAAAAAGAATATCGGGTCTAGATAGCATATGGCAAAAAACAAACGAAAAGGAAGGGAAATAACAATAATGAGTTACCTCCCTCATGGTAACTTTGGGCTTCTAATTTCATTCTTGGTTCTCATGTATCAATCCCTTATGATCTGTAAAGAATTTGGAACGAAGTAAGGCAAGGCCTTTGATTGTGACAGTAAATAGAGCACTTTATACTACAAACTATAACCCACTGAAGGCAGATTTGTTATTTTCTTTATCTGAGATGTACAGTATGTATTTACATTTCAGATCTTACCTCTGAGTAGAAGAGAGAACCTTGAGCCAGGTGTTTTAAATGAAGTGTCAGCACAGTCATGCATGAACACATTTATTATGTAAGTTGTCATGTTTCTTGATGTCTAGACTGAGAGTATTAGGAGACGTTTACTAAAAAGCCACCAAAACAGAGATAAGCCGATAATTTACATTGATATCTATTTTCATTTATAAACTCCATTTGTCTAGTCATTTTTTTACTTGGTCAAAAAATAGTCACCTGCATAATACTGTATTGCCAGAACATGCATTAAGAGTTGGAACCTTCAATAATATCTGTAAATTAATCTAAGCACGAAAGTGTCCAAAAAGTAAGGACAGGTGATTCAAATTTATTTTTAATTTTTAATGTTGGTGTATTTATCACTGAAACAAAATTTTGTTGGGAGAAACTAACAAAAAGAATGTGAGGAGCAGCTCACTAGAACTTGAATAATCGGAATGGAATATAAGGTTGTGGCCCCCTGTTCTTGCTCCAACAGAAAAACCTAATCTTCAAAACTTTTTATCTCAAAGCTTTAGTTGGATTGGAGCTATAGACAAACTGTTTTGCTTCTTTTGCTGAGAAATCTGTAAGTGTTTTCACCATCTATTACGATATTTCTTTTGCAGGAGAACTAAGGAGCATGTATAGATTAACACCAATAGCTGTCATTGGAGGTTCTTTCTTGCCTGGTTTAGCTGGCCATAACATTTCAGAGGCTGCTTCAGCTGGTTGTGCTGTTTTAACTGGTAAATTCTGTAACTTGCTTATGAAATCCACCTTTTTTTTTTTTTTTTTTTTTGGCATTCACTCTTTTTTCTTGGGTTACTGCAGGTCTCCATGTTGGCCACTTCTCTCACATGGTTTTGAAAATGCAGCAACTGAATCCTTTGTCTGTTATGCAGGTAACAACATGTTCTCTTTAGGCTGATCCCAATATTCTTGTGTTATTTCAAAGGTTTATTTTATTTCAACTACTTTTGACAGCTTCACTGCTTTCTCATGTTTTAAAAATATGGAACTTAGGATTTGTGGAGGTATTCTGATAGATACTCTAATTTAGATGCAAAAGCAAAACTGAACTGCTATTGATTAAACCACTACATAACTTGGTCTTTGTAATTTCTAGGGCATAAAGTAGGTTGAATATCTGATCTAAGTTAGGTTTCAATCTGGTCGGAATTCCGGTTGGATCTAAGTAAATTAAATTAAATACCTCTCAGGAATAAATTCATTAATAGAATGTGACCGACCAACCAACAAGACTACTTGTTGCAAGTATATGACATGGTAATTTCATGGATCGAGTATAGTATTCAAGTTTTTATTTCCACAAGTTGCAAATGCTAGGTTTCCCATCAGTCTGGCAGAGGTCTACTGGTACCCAATTATTTATCTATTTTTCTTTTTCGCCCTCTCCTCCTCTTTGGCCTAGACACTGCAACTATTGCAAGAGAGTTAGTGATTGAGACGATCATGGGCTTCATGATCGGTGACTTTTTAGGAGTTAGTGATTGAGAACACCGTGACTACTGTTTTACGACTTTGGCCTGGTTATATTGAACTGTAAATTTGCACTCTGGTCGAACAACCTTTTGTGTTCACAATTTTTAGACGGGTTATCTGTAGCCTGATTTTGTAATAGCATTGCTGTTGTATAATAGCATATCTCCTGATTTTTGTACTGAGGTCACTATGACTATTGCAGGTTTCTGGAACAGCCGAGCTTGAGGCAGCCCTCAATGAGCTATTCAGTAATGGCAATGCTTTAGAAACATGTCGTGCGGCAGCTAAACAAGCATTTCTTGCTCTGTCAAGTGGGGTAATTTCAAATGTTTGGAATCTCATCTACCACCATGTTATTCAAAAGAGCCTATCATCCAAACCCTAGTTGTGCAAATTGACTGCGAGATAGAGATTTTCTACTGTGCTCTCGTAAGCTAACAGCCTTGGTATGTGTCTGAGACTGATTTTTTTAGGGTGATAGGAAATGCTGTAAATGAGTTTCAGTAGTGTTGCAGGGTCAATCGTGGGATTTAATTTTTATTTTTTTTAAAATTGGATCGGTGTAAGACATTGCTTTTAAGGTAATTCATAGCACCTTTGTTTTCTAAGCTCGATTGAATGACATTGACTTGATTTAACCATGATTCTTACTTGTACATCGGAAAAACACAAACAAATCATCCACATCCGGATAGAATGAAAGAAAATATACAATTACAAACACAAAAAACACTGGTGTAAAATGAAAAGTATATATTGATATTTGTAAAAGACATTGTAGAACTAATAAATTGATGCAATGCTATTCAGAAAATTGTGTGTAAATACATTCCTTGATTCAACAAACAATAAGCGACCTAGTCTTCATAGTATTCGGGGTTCTTTCTCAAGATAACAAACACATATTCTCAGTAGCCAATTCTCCTCTCTCCTGCTGCCAAGAGAATTGGGGTTGAGTGTGTTTGCAATCCAGTGATACTCTTCAGTCGACCAGCCTGGCCAACGACATCAACAGCTTGCCCCACTCTGACAGGCACGGATAAATGTTTTAGTTCCTCATCCACGGTCGTCAACATCCTAGGCCGCATTGCCAAAACAAGGAAATACTGGACATAATGATATTTTCCCAGAATCATAGATTTCATATCTAGACAGGCATGCATTAAGGTTCTAATTCCAGCAAGAGCTGTAGAAGATAGTAGGAATCGCTCTGAATGGTAAGGAGAAAGAGTTAGTAACGCTTTTCCCAAGTGCACTAAACCTTGAGCAATCCGAACACGAGATGGTTAGCTTATTTATAGTAATAGCTCGGCAGGTTGTGAAGCAATCAAGCAACTCGGGCATTGTTTGTGCCAGCACCTGTCGAACCCAAGGAGATTATAGCTGCCATTGCACTTCCGAATTGGTATCATGACTGAGCTTGCTCAAAGTATCCATGACATTGGCCTTTGGATTGGATATGCAGAGTAATCCAATAGCCAAGGGAACTGCCTGACAAATGTTCTGCTCTTCATACTGCAATAGATGCTGTAATGATCGAATAGCCATATCAAGACCTAGCTCCTCAGGCATTTCTACCATAGCAATCCCAAGGACAGCAGGTCCCTGATGAGTTGCACCCTTCTCTAGCTGTAGTGCGCAATGCCCTAGAAATCTCTGAACCTTAAGTACGTCACCAGTTCCTGCATAGGCACAAGACATAAGGGTCATATCACAATATTCTCTGATCTTTTCATCAAAAGTCTTTGAAACTAGAACAGTGGCTTCGATGCTTTTTTGCTTCCCAAGATAAAGTAGACCAAGGCCTAGAGGAAGAAGCCGAGTGAGGGGGTCATCCAATTGAGTCTCGTTTCGTTCCATCAGTGAAATGATCATTGCTTGGACAATCTCTTCATTGCAAGAACCAACATAGACCATGCCCAATGATATTGCGGTAAAATGCAATCACATTCAATGGTTCTCTGGAATCTCGTAGAATTGGAGTTAACATACTCCCAACCTGCTCGTTTTGAGATTCCTCCAACTTCTTTAGGATGTTAGATAGGATCTTTCTATCTTGATTACCAATTTTTTTCTCGAAGTATACAATCCCCATTATGATGTCCACCATTGAATTCATCCTTTTGTATGAAGGGAAATCAGATAATAGTAGTGCAATATGAAAATCCAGTTAGTCCTCAGTGAAAGGAATTATTTTCTTGATCCAGGCTTCTTCGCGTGGGCAGTGAATAATCTATTTAGCAAAGGGGGCAAGCCCTCACTGCACGTCAGACAGGGGACTCTTTCATTAGGAAGAAGAGACCTCAGCACCGCAGATTCCATACACTTGAATGACTTAGGAAAGCGAGACTGTTACCTGTTTTTCCAGGCATGTTTGGACGTAAGATTGCTATGGAAAATCTAGTTGGTGAGCTGTGAATCCAAATCCTTCCACCCTTCAGTGCCACCCACTGACCCTAAATAGTAGTTTGGGATGAGATGAAGGAGTCCATCTAGCTGCTTCTCGTGAAGCACCAATGGTAGCAGCAGTAGCAGCTTGAACTAATCCAGAAGGAAGCATTAAGGTACCTCTCTTCGATTTTTTGGGAAAATGTAGAAATGGTTTCCCACCTAACATATGATACCTGGTACTTCACTTGTCCAACAGGATATGACTACCCAGATACTCCATGGACTAGATATGACACTCGTATCACATAGTGTAATACCTTGGTTCTTTATAACTCTTGCCTTTGTGATTTTAATGAAAAATGCTATGAAAATATTTTATAACAACATGTTGGATCTTGATTCATTTCTGGGAAATTTGGATTGTCGATTATATCTGTGACAATGTTAGGATATTCGTCTACAATGAATTTTCTTAGATTTCATGCTTTTTCTTTTATCTTATATTAAATGTCTGAACTCTGGGGATGGTAGGGCAATACCTTGCCAGGCATCAATTAACGATAATGGCTTCCACGAAAGTCAAAAGCAAACTTTGGAAGATTTTTAGAAGGAAACTTTCTGTCATAACTCAGAACCAAAAGCACCTTGACTGATTAAAATAGTTGTCTTGTTGTAATCACTATAGACTAATTTCGTGGCTACCGTAACCTCAATGTTTATATTGTACCTGTGACATGCTGTAAATTCAGAGGAAAACTGCTTTTAATTCAAGCTATGCCAAACATTACGTGGTGCTTATTTCTTGTCACATATTCTGAACCTTTCCCATAGTGGCATCTCCAAAAAACTATCCCATAGCTGACAAAACATGCTATTGTGGTTTGTGGATGGGCTTCGTAACTGTCAGGAAAACTCATCTTTAAATGCCTTTTGATTCATGGCTTAGCCAAGGTGTATTTATACAGAATAGTCCATGTTCTTCAAAAGTGAACACCATTTTGCTGGGGCTAAATCATATAAATTTTATGAAACATCTACAGAATTAAAAAAACGCCAGTACTTTTGTGGGTTCTAATTGCTATGAACTTGCTGATTTCTGTTACAACTTGCAACTGCTTTGGACGTTACAGGCAAAAGAATTGGCAGAGATGGAGGCCAAAGATGTCACCAAGAGCATGGAATTGTTAACTGCAGAACTGCAGAAGGAGAAACAGCTCATCTGCTCTGCTATTGAGTTGGCAAAGAATGCTTGCAAAGAAACTGCAACCATAAAGCGGGCGGTAGAGTCACTTTGAGTTTGATGCAAGGTTCATTTTTCACGAGTTGGCGCACACCTTGTCAACTTAAACACCATGATTTGAGCCCCATCATGGGCTTATGTGATGTGGGGTTTTATCCAAAAGGGCATCGTAGCTATTAGGGAGTGGCTGACTTATTCTTACATGACAACTCCACCTAGCCAACTCTATCCCAACAAGTTTTACCGAAGAAAAACCTGGATGACAGTATGCACGAGGAAGACAAATCAGACCTCTCTGTCTCTATATCTCTTGTGGCTGATACTGACCCTGATAGTCCACCTAGGCAAGCTTGTGAATCATTTTGCTCGTTTAGCACCAGAGATGGTGGTGGTTGCAAGTGGCCAAAAGCTGGTTGCGTTCAACTTGCTAACAAGTTTATTGACTCGAGGCGAATTTTGATGCCTTCGATCAGCTGTGTATTTATGATTGTTATTTTGTATCGTAGTTGAAAGTTCATATAATTTTTTCTGACCTCGCTGCGGCTAGTTATAGGTTTTCTAGGTTACCTAACTTAGGTTTTCTAGGGATTCCATTACAAGTTTGCGGTAAGCAGATGATGATGGAGAGGCGCGAAGACCGTTTAAGATAAAGGCCTGCATGTGCTAATGCATATAGCAGAATTCCACTCAGGACACGAACAAAAGTAAACTAATGTGGTTGACATTTTCCATGTCCGCTTGTGGTACGTTGATACGAACTTCTTGTACAAGTATCAGCGTATATACGTTATCTGCAACTAGCCCTTTGTGAGCAACTGAAATTTTTTTGTACAGATAAGATACATCATTTGTATATTAAACAAAAGTCGAGTGAAATCAGTTTGGCACAATATTCTGTTCAGAGTTTTCATGTTCTTGTGAGTAGTTAGTTTTAACATCCCTCCGTAATTTGGTGGGAGTGCTCATTGTGTAAGGAAAATACCTGCTAGAACAGTTAGTCCAAAACACCAACAACTGATGTAAATAATTTCAAACACAAGGTCAAGACATAGTTGGTGAAAGTGAATGACTGAAAACGCTATGCAAGTAATAAGCAAACAATAAACAATACGTAATATGCAGAAAGATAAAGATCACACCAGGATTTATGTGGTTCGGCTTTGCCTACTCCACGGACGACGACTCTAAAACTATCTTATTGATATGGAAATACTTACTTGAAGATTACAACGTTGTCAGACAACGATCCTTGACGTTACCCAATCTCAAGCCAACAATACCACCAAGTAACAAGAGTCTCTCCACAATCTTCCTCCCTTTACTCCTCCCTACAATGGAAGTAGAACCCAAAAGGAACCCCGAAGATTTTGATGAAACTCATAAACGAAGAGTACCCAAAATCACTCGATTTCAATCATTCTACTTGGCTATTGTTTCACGTTGAACTCACACCGAATCACGCCGTACTCGCAGCCCGTTTCATGTCGTTCTCGCAGCCTGTTTCACGCCATATTGCTGCGCCGTTTCAGCTGTGTACGCTACCCTGGTTCAGCATTGTGTGTGTTGTCCTGTTTCAGCGTTTTGTGTGCTCCCTCTAATCACGTTGTGTTTGTGTTGCTGCTCTTAAAGAGAGAATAAAGATTTTGAGTCCTTGTTGACCCTACTGTCATTGTTCCCTTAAAATTGGGAGCCAAGCAATGAAAATACAACAAAGGGTTTTGAGTCCATGTCCAACAAAAGACTTTGAGTCGTTGACTCACAATCTCCATCTTGGCGAACAATTTCAAGCCACCACACAAGCATCACAAACAACCACATAAGCATCTCCACCTTGGCATGAAAAATCGCCAAGACCCATTATTCGGTCGCGAGAATCATCGTCATGCCCCTAAGGGCCCTGCCCCCTTGGGGCGTCAATACGGAGAAAACTTGATCAAGTTGAGACAATGCTCAAACTTGATCCTGAAACCACTTTTGTCAACATATCAGCTGGATTGTCTTGAGTACTCACATTCTCCAAGAAAACCTCGCCATCCTCGATGACATCCTTCAGAAAATGATACCTTACATCAATGTGCTCTGTCCGGGCATGATGAACCTGGTTCTTCGCCAAATGGATAACACTTTGACTATCACATAACACTGTCACATCATCTTGGGTAACACCCGGCCAAATCACTAACCAAGCTCCGAATCCAAATGGCTTCCTTCACTGCCTCTGATAGAGCCATGTACTCTGTTTCAGTAGTAGACAAAACAACGTAGACTATAACTGAGACTTCCACCTCACTAGACCCATCACCAATGTAAAACAATAACCTGTAATCGATTGACGCCTATCAAGATCACCAACATAATCCGAATCAACATAACCTCGAATCATATTTGACACATCTCCCTTCTCATATTCTAAATCAACATCCAGCGTACCCTGAAGATATCTCAATATCCACTTCACTACTTGCCAATGTTGTTTTATCGAGTTTTACATAAACCTACAAACCAGACTAACTGCATGAGTGATATCCGGACGTGTGCAGATCATGGCATACATAAGACTACCAATTGCACTAGCATAGGGAACATGTGACATGTATTCCCTCTCATCCTCTGTGCTAGGAGACAACTTACCCAAGAGCTTAAAGTGAGCAACCAAATGAGTACTTATCGGCTTAGATGTATCCATGTCAAAACGGTGAATAATCTTCTCTAAGTATTGTCACCGTGACAATGTCAGTCTGCCCTTCTTCCTATCTCTCATTATGTCCATCCCAAGTATCTTCTTCGTTGAACCAAGATCTTTCATCTCAAACTCCATGCTAAGTTTCAACTTCAATTTATCAATTTCTTTCATGCTCTTCGCAGCAATGAGCATGTCATCAACATAAAATAAGAAAAACACAAAAGACTCATCCTAAAGCTTCTCTGTGAATACACAAGGATCACACTGACTCCTCGCATATCCCTGCTCAATCATAAAAGTATCAGACCTCTTGTACCACTGCCTCGAAGATTGCTTCAACCCATACGACTTCTTCAGTTTGCATACATTTTTCTTCTTTACCAACAACAACATATCCGTCGGGCTGAGACGTGTCTATGTCTTCCTCCAAATCTCCATGCAAGAAAGCAGTCTTGACATCAAGTTGCTCGAGCTCTAAGTCAAATTGCGCTGCTAAAGCCAAAATGACTCGGATAGAAGTGTGTTTTACCATCGAAGAGAATACTTCATTGTAGTCCACACCTTTTTATTGTGCATATCCTTTAGCCACCAATCTTGCCTTGTATCGTATACCTGTACAAGTACCCTTGGAATTTGACATTCGTCTTTCACTGTGAAAACCCATTTACACCCAATCAGCCTCTTCCCTTTAGGGAGTGTCACAAGCTCCCATGTACGATTCTTTTGAAGAGATAACATCTCCTCATCCAAAGCCTCCTTCCACTGCTCTTTGTGAACACTTCGCAAAGCCTGCGTCTATGTGGTAGGAACATCATCATACCCATCAGGAACTGAGAATGCGCAATCTGTGCCATCCTCATAGCCAAATCTAAGTGGTGCATGTCTGACTCGAGGCTCTCTACATGCTGCTAAAGATGGTGTTTGTAACTGTTGAACTTATTGTTGGGTAGGATCCATGCCCCCATCAGTAGGAACCTCATTTTTTGCTACTGACTCATCATGCATCATATTTGTATCACCTCTTCCCTCAGTTGATAGACCATCATGCTCTGTATGAGATCTAGGAGCTCCAAGCTCTACCTGCAGAGAATCTCTAGCATCATCATCTTCATCATAACTATCACCCCTCCAAATAGGGAACCATTTTTGCATCTCTCACACTTTTCATGTAACAAAGCCTCCTCATGGAACTTCACATCTTGACTGATCACAAACTTTTGCAAGTCATGGCACCATAATCTATACCCTTTCACATTATCTGGATAACCGAGAAAAATAGTTTTCTTGGCCCTTACTCCAATTTCATCCTCCCTAACATGAAAATATGTTGGACAACCAAATACTTTCAAGTTAGAAAAATATGAAGAAATACCAGACCATACCTCCATAAGAATATGAGACTCAATAGCTGATAAAATAGAGTAGTTAATGAGATAGCACGCCGTGTTTACTACTTCAGCCCACCAAATTATGCCCAAAACTGCATGCACCATGCTCTCTCCAACATGGTACGGTTCATCCGCTCTGCTACCCCATTCTACTATGGTGTCGACTTCATTGTGAAGTGTAATGCCATGTTCCAAACAAAACTGCTTCAAGAGATTCTCAGTATACTCACCGCCATTGTCAGATCTCATTACTTCGATCACCCTTCCAATTTGTTTCTCAATTCACACCTTTTCACTTCTTGAAGATATCAGCGATTTCAATTTTATGTTTCATGTATACACCCATACTCTCCGACTGAAATCATCGATAAAAGACACAAAATACATGAAACCCTCATTGGATGCGACTCTAGAAGGTCCCCAAACAGAATGAAGTCGGAAGGATCTCATCTATAATGGAAACCTCCCTGTATCCTTCATACAAATCTCCATTACATCATTTATCAAAGTCGAGAGGACATTGTTTGTCTTCACCATTGTGTCCACGACAATTTGTTGTTCGCTGCCCAAACTCTCTTGTTGTATCATTGAAAAAAATCCTGATATCGAATGCATTGGCCTTCTCGTCCCCTTTCTCATTACATCGGTGTGGATGTAATCCACAATCCCCGCGGTGCTATGAATAACATCACTAAAATTGACTTTGCACTGCTTCCCATAGATGCAATGTTCACAAAAATCCAGCTTTGTCATTTTATCACCGCCAAGCAAGCCTGTTTGCTTAAAGTTCTTAGTCCACTCTCACCTACATGCCCTAATCGCATGTGTCATAACTGTGTGCGCGTTAAGTTTTTCTCATCAACAATTGTAAAAACCATATATAGCTTCACCTTCAACTATACTTCATTGAAAGAAATACAAATTGGCATGCCTAACAGCTGTCATAAGCAACATGTCACCAAAATAAACACTGCAGTACCCATTCTCACCAATATACTTGTAGCCCTGAGCTTCAACCACCCCAAGAAAAATCAACTCCTTTGAAAGAACTGGAACATGACATACCTCAGTAAGCTGTCTACATGACTCATTTGCCAACTGAAATTTGACTGTACCAACACCCATTGTCTTGCAAGGCCGAGAGTCACCCATTTTAACTGAACTGCCCTTAACCTCGTGATAAGTGCTGAATCATTCCCTTATGGAAACATATGATATGAAGCTCCCGTATCCGACATCCAATCGTCATACAAATGCTCATAAGATTTTGCCATCAGTGCATGTGTTAAGTCACCCTCGATTAGAATATCTTATACTATATCCGGTGTCTCAACAACATTCACTACGCCCTTACTTTCGTTATCTTGCTTATTGTGATTATCCTTTCAGTCTGGACAATCTCTTATGTAATTGCCTTTGCGCTTACATTTGTGACAATCCCTTGATTTAGACCTGTTCCTTATGTAGTTGTTCATCTTGTAATTTCTTTCCATTGTCACCGAAAGACCATATGCTTGAACCTCCTCATTCGAAACACTCTTTTTAGAAGCCTTTGCAAGTACAGCTTGAACAATATCACTATACACAAAATTTTCTTTCTTCAATGTTGTCATCTGATCAACAAACGGTTCCCATTCCGTAACAAAGAAATTAACAAGAATAAAGCCTTTTGACTATCTTCAAATTTAGCTCCCAAGCTACCACAATTTGAGTATAAACATTCAAATTCATTTATGTGATCAGTCATGAGTTTACCTGGTTGCAACCTGAAAGTGAAGAGCTTCTTCTGCAGGTATATCACACTCGTCTAATCATTCTGAAGATACATAACCTAAAGCTTATCCCAAATACTATAAGATGTCATCTCATCAGCGAAGTTGTTAGTAACAATGCGAGAAAGACACAAACGAATCATACTACATGCCTTCTGATCCATTTTACTCCACTTCTCGATAACCTCAACCGTCACCTTATCTGAAGATGATTTCTTTTTCTCATCTAGTGCATCAATCTGATCCAAACTAACCTGAATATCTTTACAATCCATTTGCCAAGCTTTAAAATTGTTCCTACCATTGAATTGAACAATGTCGAACCCATGGACTTTCACATAGTCATTATCATGTGATGAAGAAGACATTTCAGCCATTTTATTTGACACCTTCAAAGCACAAACACCAACCAACTGATGCTCTAATACGACTTGTAAGGAAAATACTTGCTAGAATAATTAGTCTAAAACAACAACTGATGCAAATAATTTCAAACACAAGGCCAAAACCTAGTTGGTGAAAGTGAATGACTGAAAAACGCTATGCAAGTAATAAGCAAACAACAAACAATACGTAATATGCAGAAAAATAAAGATCGCACCAGAATTTACGTGGTTCGGCTTTGTCTACTCCACGGACGACGACTCTAAAACTATCTTATTGATATGAAAATACTTACTTGAAGATGACAACGTTGTCAAACAACGATCCTTGAGATTATCCAATCTCAAGCCAACAACACCACCAAGTAACAAGAGTCTCTCCATTCCTCCCTATAATAAAAGTAGAACCCAAAAGGAACCCGGAAGATTTTGACGAAACTCACAAGCAAAGAACACTTGAAATCGTTCGATTTCAATCCTTCTACTTGGCTACTGTTTCACGTTGAACTCACATCAAATCACGTTGTACTCGCAGCCTGTTTTACGCAGCCCATTTCACATCGTATTGCTGCTCCCTTTCAGCTGTGTACGCTGCCCTATTTCAGCGTTGTGTGTGCTGTCCTGTTTCAGCATTTTGTGCGCCCGTCTCTAATCACGTTGTGTTTGTGTTGTTGCTCTTAAAGAGAGAATAAAGAGTTTTGAGTCCTTGTTGACCCTACTATCCAACTAATGAAAATACAAGAAAAGACTTTTCCCTGTCCAACAAAGGGCTCACACATTGGTGGGCTGACATAACGGGAAACATCGAAAATTCTAGGCGTTGAGGGAGGGAACGAGGGAAAGGGGCGATGGATGGGTGGAAGCCACCCATCCGCCTCAAGATGAGCGACATCATGCATCTCAAAGCCAATGCTCTCATCTCGAGGCAGATGGATGGTTAGCACCCATCCCTCGCTCCTTTCCCTCGATCCCTAGCAAAGCTCCGGGAAACATTACCCGGTCAACAAGATTTTATTAAATCCTGAGATTGGGAGCAGAATTACTTGAGGTACAGTCCGAATCTTCATTTAATTTATTTTATTTTCAAATGTGCTTGTAATTCTTTTTTTTTTAGTTCATTCTCAGAGTTTCGGAACAAGAAATATGTGTGTGGGTGTGTGGGAATCCCAATACTTGAAAATAATGGAAGGAGAGAAAGGAAGATTAAACTAATTAAAGGCATTCTAAACAGGTCTGCAAATCATTCATTACTGCTTTACTCACTCTGGTTTGACCATCTCAAATTTCCAACGCCAGTCCCGCCTTCAATCAATCTCTCTCACTTATTATTGCCTCTTCTTCTTTTCAAAACAACAGGGAAAGAAGAAAAGGAAAAGGAGAGAGTACATAATTTGATGTGGCTTTATTTTCTTCTTCAGACAAGACTCTAGGGCCATGAAATCCAATATTTAAGGTTCTGTCGGATAATGGGTTCCAAAAGTGTTTTTTTTTTTTTTTTTGAAAATATAACTACTACATCAAGCTATTCATTGTATTATTATTACATTGCATTCTATCTAATGCCGATCTTACATGTAAATACATGCATGAAGTTCACCCTAGTCATTAGGGTCCTTTGTGTGGCAACACCCTACTTGGAGGCTTGTAGGATTTGTACATTGTCGTTTAAAAATTGTCCAAATGCTTAACGCCTACTATATAAGAGAAAGCGTTGAGCTCTTGATTGGGGAACGCATTGTCTCTATTGCATAATCGAGCTCCTAGACCAACATGATAAGTCCTAACAACATGAAAGGGTGCTAGTTGGCTGAGTTGGCGATGAGAGGGGTTCACCACTGTTTAGTGTTGCCTAATGAGGGAACTTTGGGTTGTCGCGCTATTATGGATGCTCATTACCATGTATTGTCTCTATTGCATAGTTGAGCTCTTAGACCAACATGACAAGCCCTAACAACATGAAAGGGTGCTAATTGGCTGAGTTGGTGATGAGAGGGGCTTAGCACTGTTTAGGTGCTGCCTAGTGAGGGAACTTTGGATGCTCATTACAATATTTCGCTTCCAGAATATAAAATTTTACACCTTTTTACCTAAGAAATTAATAGTGCAAAGTGGCCTCTCTTGCTGGAATGGATGGACAATGGCAAAAGTAATGGTAAAGCTGTTAAAGTGAAGTTCTCTTTTCTTTTTTTCTGAAGTAGTACGATCCTTGTGTGCTTGATATAATGCATGTTTTCCAAACCCAAGTGAGTGACATTATTATTTGGAATATAAAGGGCAAGGGTTGTGGTTGGTTGGGAGGCTTCTTGTATTGATCCAAGAGGATGGCTAATATAAGGTAAACTACTTTTGCTGGTAGAGTACATGGAAGGAGATCGTCTTGAAAGAGAAAAATCAAAAACTGAAATATTTTTCATTTTGACTAATTGATCCAATACAACTTCTATGAAGCCTAGTCCAAGAGCACTGATTGGGAGGGTGGTTCGCATGTGATTTGATCAATTTACCCTTCTCTCCACAAGTTTGGAGAAGTTGGAGAGATGTAGAGTTGATCCGATCACATACAAACCACCCTCCCAAGTACAAATCAGTGCTTTCGGACTAGGCTCTCTAGAATTTTTCTTGATCTAGTTAAGCTTGATAAGTGATAACTATGAAGTTTCACCATTAATCAATTAGTCGAAATGGTCTTAACCCTTTTTCTTTTCTCCTGTTTGTCGACTCATATTCTGTGTCAACACACCCTGCTGGCTAGTAAAATTGTCATTTTGGGGATTTTTCCGGCAATAAGGATACGAGACTAAAGCTCAACAACAAACATATTTGTTTCTATAAAGTTTGGGCGAGTTAAAATGTTGGCTCTCTCAAAATTTCCACTCTTAGCAAAACCCCATCACAATTGGGACATTTCTTTTCAAAGAGAAAGTAAAATAAAGGGTGAAAAAGCGAAGTAGAGAGTTAAAAAGCTGCTCAATTTGAATTCATGCTAGACAAGCTTTCCTCTCTCTCTCTCTCTCTCTCTCTGTCTTCTTCATTCCATATTTTTCTAAGTGGAGGACACCAATCATTCCTCCCATCAAACCACAACCACCTCCACCACCTCAACTATCATTCCACATTTCCACCTTTAATCATTCCCACTCTAGTAGAAAGAGATCATAGTGTAGTCTTTGTGCTTTGAGTTTTGAGTTTGTGTTGTGTGTAAAGAAATCAAGAAGAGACCACCACCACCACTAGTCAACCTTTTCAAGCTTCCGCCTTTGGTTTTTCAAGCCACCACCACCCCACAATGCCATCACTCACAACCACCACATTCATCCTCATTCTACTCTCCACCACCATCACCACCACCACCTCAGTCATCTCCTCCTCCCCTTCTTCCCCAATCACCAATGACACTTCAGCTCTCACTCAATTCCGCCTCCAAACAGACACCCATGGCATCCTCTTCAGCAACTGGACCACCACTACCACCGACGTCTGCTCCTCCTCCTGGCTCGGCGTCCACTGCACCAATGGCCGTGTCACATCTCTAAAGCTCCCATCTTTAGACCTCCGCGGCCCTCTTGACTCACTCGCCCACCTAGACCAGCTTCGCCTCTTAGACCTCCACTCAAACCGCCTCAATGGCTCCATTCTCCCCATCACCAATTGTTCTAATCTCAAGCTCCTCTACCTCTCCAACAACGATTTCTCAGGCGAAATCCCCCCTCAAATCGGAGGGTTGACTCGTCTTCTCCGACTTGACATCTCAGATAACAATCTCAGAGGTCCCATTCCCAAACAGCTATCTAACCTCACTCGCCTCCTCACAATTCGTCTTCAAAACAATGTGCTCTCTGGGGAACCCCCAGATCTCTCAAAAACACTTCTTGGCCTCAAAGAACTCAACTTGTCAAACAATGCTCTCTGGGGTAGATTGCCAGAGGGGTTACAAAGGAGGTTCAAACGCGAAAGCTTTTCGGGCAATTCAGGTCTTTGTGGATCAACCCCGTTGCCCATTTGCTCATCTTCAAACACCCCACCAGCTTCAACAGCTCAAATTGTTGTTCCTTCAAACCCGAGCTCAATGCCTTCCAACTCGAACCCGAACCCGAACCCGGAACAGGGGAGCAACAGGGGAGGAGAGAATAAGGGAATGGGTACTGGTGTAATCGTCGCAATTGTTATCGGAAATGCTGTAGTTTTGCTTGTAATAATGTCATTTGTTGTTGCTTACTACTGTGGAAGAAGTGGTGATGATAAGAGGCGAAGAAGTGGTGGGGGGAGCTATTCAGGAGATAAGAAGAGGAGGGTTTATGCAAGCAATGCAAGTAGGAGTAGTGGGGGTGGAGAGAGTGATGGCACAACGGCAAGTGATCGAAGTAAGCTTGTGTTCTTTGACAAGAGGAAGCCATTTGAGTTGGAGGATCTGTTGAGAGCCTCAGCTGAGATGTTGGGTAAAGGGAACTTGGGGACTGTGTATAGGGCAATGTTGGATGATGGCTGTGCTGTGGCTGTGAAGAGGCTTAAGGATGCAAACCCGTGTTCGAGGAAGGAATTCGAGCAGTATATGGAGTTGATTGGGAAGCTCAGACACCCCAATGTGGTTCGTCTGAAGGCGTACTATTATGCGAAAGAAGAGAAGTTGCTTGTGTATGATTATCTTCCTAATGGAAGCCTGCATTCTTTGCTCCATGGTGAGTTCCTTTCCTTGTCAAAGTTTATAACTTGTTTGTTTCAAAGAAGATATAATGTGAATTACAGAAGCTCTAATAGCGTGTATTGTCTTTGTTAATACTTGCAGGAAACCGTGGTCCTGGAAGAATTCCTTTAGACTGGACAACGAGGATTAGCTTGGTGCTTGGGGCAGCTCGAGGTCTTGCGCGTATTCATGAAGAATACAGTGTTTCGAAGATACCCCATGGGAACATTAAATCATCGAATGTGCTTCTTGATAAGAATGGTGTTGCTTGCATATCTGATTTCGGGTTGTCATTACTTTTGAATCCGGTTCATGCCACTGCAAGGCTAGGAGGATACCAGGCACCTGAGCAAACCGAAACTAAGAGACTTTCGCAGAAGGCAGATGTGTATAGCTTTGGAGTTCTGTTGTTGGAACTGCTCACAGGGAAAGCTCCAGCATTGTATCCGCCGCCTGGTCGACCTGTTCAGGATGAACAGGCTGTCGACCTTCCAAAGTGGGTGCGATCAGTAGTTAGAGAAGAATGGACGGCAGAAGTGTTTGACCCAGAGCTGCTGAGGTACAAGAACATTGAGGAGGAGCTGGTGGCAATGTTACATGTGGCTCTGGCATGCGTGGTTCTGCAGGCTGAGAAGAGGCCTTCAATGCTGGAAGTTGCCAAGTTGATTGAAGACATTAGAGTGGAACAGTCCCCGCTTGGGGAGGACTTGGATGAATCACGCAGTTCCCTCTCCCCGTCGGTTGCTACTACAGAAGATGCTCTAGCCTAAGCCAACTATTGATCAACCAACCCTGTTCTCTCTTCATCTAATGCTGCCTTAGCTAAAGCCAACTATTGATCAACGAACCCTGTTCTCTCTTCCTCTAATGCTGCCTTAGCTAGTTTGCCTGTATTTTCATATTGTTTAGCATCATCTCGTGCATATCTTTTCTTTAGTTAGATTGATTTCCCGTGTGTTCATTATGTCATGTTTATTAATGAAAAATTTTAGTCACTCTGTTAACTACCAACAGGTTGTTTCTTGTCTTTTATACTAGTTTGATGCTGCTGAATGTAAAACTACGTAACTATGAACTCCAAAAAGAAACAACCTCATGGTCAACAGTCTCATGAAGCCAACAATGTCTTACCGTTATCCCTTGAGTTCCGTCAATTGATCGCATTATTCATGAAATTCAGTAAATAATCAGAAAGAAAGCTAGCATTGCCATTGAAACGAGATCAATCAATTCACATTGTCTATTACCAGAAACATCTAAGCAATGTCCTCAGTTCAAAGTTACTGTATACGTTCTACATTTACTACTGGATTGCTTCCCTAATGGATTCTTGATGAGTAGTACTCGACAATATACAGCTAAAGTAAAATACAAACACTCAGGTCAAACCAAAGGTTCTCAATTTGATGGAACTTGACATCCAGAGCCCCGTCTCCTCTGCTTTTATGTATGTTACACGCAATGGCTTCAAATTAAACCATTCGGCAGCTGAAAACCATTTAAGCTGTTGCGCATAACGATTCATTGTATATCCTCAGCATGAGCTTTTTAAGCATTAACATGGTGAGCTTCAGGCCCCACCAACATTCAAGAAACAAAATATCTTCCAATGTATCAGCTAACCTTTCCTACATTATCAATTAGGGTACCGACTTGTTGTCCGCAGAGAGCTCTAGAAATGTTCCCGGGTTCAAGCAAATTAAAAACCACTACTGCAAGGGAAAGGAATTACAACATCAAAGGGAGAAAAGGGTGGTAGATCACATATATAATGAATAAAAAGGATTTTTTTGAGTTTGACACTCATTAGTTTATATCTATTAGAGTTTGACACTCGTTTTGAAAATTAATTGAGTTTAACACTCGTTTTCTGACAGAACCGTTAAGTCAGTACAATTTTTGAACACTAAAACCTAAAATTGCCCTAATTTTTTAACACTAAAATCCAAAATTGCCCTCACCCCTCCTTTCTTCTCTCATCTTTCAAATCTCCAAAACGATCTGTGTCTCTAGTGGTTCACAAGAAGACAAGAAGAAGAAAATGAAGAGTCTGTTCAAGCACAAACCAAAATAACTTGTATCTTACAAAAGAACTAACAAATTAGGGTTGTTAGAAGATTTACTTCCAAGAAATAACTCATCAAATCACTCTTTTTCAGTGTTAGAGCTCAATCAAAATCTCCAATCAAATGGAAGGTTTAGAAACAGTGCACACTTATAAACAAAGACTCTCAAGTAAAATCAGTACTTGATTAAAAAAAAAAAAACCTCATATTCAAGATAACTTGTCTGATCTTCGAGTGCAAGTGGCTGCAAGTCAGAGAGGAATATTCCTTATCAAAGAAGAACTCATTGAGCAGTATGGCTTGGACACTGTTCAGGCTTACATGACCCATGTGCAGACCGATGGCTTCAAACTCTTCTTCTTCTTCTTCTTCTTCTTCTTCTTCTTCTTCTTCTTCGTCTTCATCTTCCGGTGCTCGAGACGCTATGACCTTAGTGAGACGTTGAACAACGACTTTGGAAGCAATGTTCTGAGTCATCTTGACGCTGGAGAAAATGGTGGAGGAGGACGAACGAGAGTGGTGATGCGACGGTGACATCGATGCCGATGACAACAAGCCAGTGCTGCTTGAGCTGCCACTCATCTGCCGCATGTAAACTGGACTCCCTGCTTGTCTCCGCTTCTCCATGGTTATTTCGTCAGTCAATGGATCGAAGTGTGTGTGTTTGGACTTTGGAAGAATTTGCAAGTAAAGGAGGACTAGAGGACACGAAAGCGAAGGGATCGATTTTGAAAGGTTGTGTGATTTTCCCTAAAATTTCCACCAGTCTCATGCCCAATCAAATAAAAACTTTCGTATTGACTTGTCTCAGTGGGCCAAAAGCACTTCCTTTTTTATCAGTGGGTGTTGTTCAGGTTCACCTAAATTATTGAGAGCATTCATGTGTGGTGAGCTAAGAGCTAAGAGCAACCACTAATTATAGCTCAATCCAAATTCAACACAGAAAAAAAGAAGGAAACAGGCAGAGAAAATGATGGCTGGGAGTGTTGTGACGTTCATTATAGAAAAAATGAAATCATTTTTGGACTGCACTAGGAGTTACTACTTTCTGGAATTTTAATTTGTTCTTGAACAGACTCTTCATCTTCTTGTGAACCACTAAAGAGACAGATCATTTTGGAGATTTGAAAGAAGAGAGTATAAAGGAGGAGTGGGGGCAATTTTAGGTTTTAAGGTTAAAAAAATTAGACTTAATTATCCAAAAAGTAGACTCACTCAAGGTAAGGGAAAAATTGTCCAAAAATTAGTCTTGATCAGTCAATGACGCGGACTTAACGGTTCCATCAGAAAACAAGTGTTAAACTCAATTAGTTAAAAGGAGTGTCAAACTCTAATAGGTATAAATTAATGAGTGCCAAATTCAAAAAATCCCGAATAAAAATTGAGAACTACATGAACCAACCTGGAATGCCATTTTCTTCACAGAAGTTTAAGGCCATTAAATCCATGGAGGTGACACCCCTGGAAACCAACTCCCTGTAAGATATGTGTTCAAATGCAACACTGGTGTTATTTCCTGAATGGCTGTCATAAATACCATCCACATTTGTGCCCTTGAGAACTGCATCAGCACTAACTGTCAAAATGAACACACAAGGTGTCAGAAATTTGAAACACAAACAAATAATGAGCAGAAAGAGGAAAACCAGCGTCAGGCATTGGTCAGAAACATGAGTCGTTTGAGAGTATCATACGTTCTGAAGCTCTCAAGGCTGATGCTGTATCTGTAGTGAAAAGTGGATTTCCAGTGCCAGCACCTACACCACCAAGTATAACAACTCTCCCTTTTTCAAGATGTCGGATTGCCCGCCGCTTGTTGTATGGCTCAGCAACTTCTTGCACTGGAAATGCAGTTTGTACACGTGTTTGAACACCCTCTTTCTCTAAAGCTGATTGAAGCAGTATCGAGTTCATGACAGTTGCCATCATCCTGAATACCATGGTAAGATAAAATTAGTGAACAGTGGTAGAAGCTATTTCTTGACATGAAAAACACAAACACATAAAGTCAAATACCATGCTCCTACTAAATAGGCGCATCCACGTTCTCAACAGAAGCAACAACCCGTGCTCCTACTAAATAGGAGCATCAGCAACCTCTATCCCCTTGCATAGGATAGACATAGTAGGCCCAGTAACGAGATAGTGGACTGTGGCACATGACAGAGCCATTGGCTAGCCAGTTGTGCATGTTTAGACAACTACTGGGTGAACCCATTGTGCACAACTTGTCTACATTTGGATAACATCAGAGATGCAGAAAACTAAACTACTGTGGATGCTCTCAGTCCATAAAGGTTGTCGTGCAGGAATTTCTACTTGTCTATATGGCCAATCAATCAAGTTCACTTCCCATCTCTGACGTGCAAACATCTTTAATACAATGACCTATGCAGTTAAAACAACGTTATAACGCTTAACGGGGGTGAACCGTTACATTATGAGATTATCACGTTTTTGTATCACGGTTCCGATATAAAGCCGTTATTGAGATAACTTATTTTTTCAATAACGCAATTTTAACTTTGTATTCTAATATATAAAAATCACTCATTTCATTCTCGATCGAAGGCCCAGCTCACCGTCTCCAATCGACAAAGAATCAGACCTCGCCGGTTGACAGAACGAGAGAAGGTAAGAAGACAAAGTCGATCACACTCCTTATTGTGATCTCACTCTAATACGAAGGGAAGATTTTTTAATTATGTTTCGATGTTTTTGAATTTAATGTTATGAACACGATTTACTTTTTTGTCTTTATAATACATCAATGCTTTGTGGGGTATTAAAAATATATTTAATAAAATATTCCGTTGTATGCCATTATATCACGTTATAACCTTGATAGGAACCTAAGATGAAAATTGTAATTAGTAAACACACTAAGTTTCTAAGTAGAACCGGATGCTAATAGGAGAATTAGAAAGAAGCAAATTGTATTAATAATAGGAGATAATCCAGGATTTGGAGAGCCTGGTCTCTCCACTCTATTACAATATTTTTCCTCTCTGCCCTTCCCTACTCCCATTCCTTCCCTTTTTATAACTACTACTCCTACAATAACAACCCAACAACTCAGCTAACAGCCTGGACACCTCAGCATTCTATTCCCTTCTAGTGAATGCTAGTAGTCCCCTGATCCTTCCCTTCTAGTGAATGCTAGTAGTCCCCTGATTCTTCTTCCTTCTTGCATAAGTGTATTTGATTTGGGGCCTATCAAACCTATAACACTCCTGGACCGTTATGGGTCCGTTATCCGTTTTAATTTCATAGACAATGACACACAAGTTGAGGGATCTCGGATCCTTCCATGCAATTTTTCTTGGGTTCATTTGAAAAATTATGTGATTCAGAAGTTTTTTTTTTTTATCCCTTAACCCCTACCACCCGGATGCTGCTGGCAGGGTTCGAACCCTGAACCTATGATTCCATCCGCCACAGGCCTATTGTTGAGTTGGTGATGTCATATTGCTGCAACTATCATGCCATGCACAAAGACATAACCTTGACTCTTACAAATTCTCTAGGAATATTAGGCGCCTGGAAGTATTGGGCCACCTTCAACAAAATATTTTCTACCAGAGCTGCGTTGATGAACCAAGTGTTCAATATAATGAAATTTAAGGTAGCTTCCGAGGAAATATTATTGTTTCTATACTTCTTTTGACTAGGCAAGGCAGTAGGAGACTATGGGAAACTCAAGGACGGAGGTGTCATGACTGAGATTATGGAATGACAACAGTTTGTAGGTCTAAACTAAAATTTTCAATACCACTGTACTTCAGTTTATGATTCTTGTTATGTAGAAATGCATGTACTTTCTTCGTTGACAGCTTAACTGAAATAAAAATCCCAACTGGGTGTATTGCAGGATCACCTGCTGAAAACTTATCCTGATATATAGCTTTGAAAGGAAGATGTAACAAAATGAATTGAGTGATAACTACTTGTAACTGTTGAGATCTTCAAAACATGCATTGTGGCTTCTTTTTTTTCAAATTACTATTGACATGTACCCATGAGAACGAAAAAAAAAAAGAACAGTCAGCAAACACTTACGCATACAACATGAAAGCTACCCATTTTTTTACCCAAACACCAGTATCAAATGCTACTCAAGAGCAGAAGTTTAACTGTGCATGATGTTTGGCGTGTTGAGAATTCTATGTTGTTGGGGGCGAGGTGAGGCGCCAAGGTCCTCCGCCTGAGCCTTGGCGAGGCGAGTCGCTGCCAGGAGTAGAGTTTTTTTTTAAGGTTAAATATTTCTGTGTAGTAAACTCCACCTTGACTAGTGTACGGTTTTGCAGCACTCTAAGGCTAGAGCAATGCGCTTTAAAGAAAAAATAGAAGATTTTAGAGCCGCGGCGGAGCCCCCAACAGCATAGGCTAAGATTCCCTCAAAGAAAAGCTCCTGATGTATGACCTGTGCCTCAAGGTAGTGTGGTGGAGTTTACACTATCTAATTTGCAAAGGCACTTCATGGAATTTGTAGCTTAGGAAACTTTTGCAATGATTGGGAGGAGTAAGCAATAATACAACTGCAGGCCTCAGAGGGATCAGACAGGCTACTTTGGAGTGGTAAGAGTCTGTCGGGTTTGCAGCCAGAGATTTTTTTTCTCCATTTTATCGGCAACCACAAATACTAGGAAACTCGAATACTTATATCTCAACTTATCATAAATGAATTTAAGCGGAATTTGGCTTAAAGGTTCCCCCCAACATAAATGTATCTATGTGGACAGTTTCACACGATGTGAAACAAGGATGAATCAGTGGAACAGCAACCACTTCACACAAGGTGAAATTTTATTGCTGAGTTTGGGATGTGCAAGTGATTTCTGGCATATTTTCAAATGGTTTTCGAGTTGGAAGCGTTACGGTCTCTCAATTTTAGGAATTTTAGGAGAATAGTTGTGGAATAGAATCTCACACACTGTAATGTGGTGTGTTTGGAAGGAAATAAATGCTCACATATTTCAGCCAAAATTAGAACAAACAGCAGCTATATCTAGGATATACAGGAGCTTTATGGCATACGGACCACTCTTGGTAACAACTAGGAGAAACCTAGCATGATTCCTTTATGATGAATAAAGTAAACTTAGTTGGCAGATAATGTCTTGTTTAAAATGCTTAAAATGAAAACAAAATTGAAATAAATTTTAAAATTTTAAATTAAGAAATAAGAATTCAGTGGCTGTCATTTTTAGTCTATCAATGAAGTTTCATTTTTTGGGGACTTTTTCTTTTCTTACAATGTGTTAGAAAATAAAGTTTTATATATTTATTATGTTAGAATACAAACAAAATGGCAAAACTACAAATTAGATGAACCAATAAGCATTCATAGCTTAAATGGTTCTGCTAAGTGTAATAGCTTATCCTTAGCACTACTAGCGAATTCTTTGGGGATATGGAGTGCATATGTGTTGGCTAATTCAGGTTTTGAGATCCTCCAACAAGGTTTCCCATTAATTGTTCTCAAAAGTTCGTGGGTTGACAAGATTGTGGATAATTTCACGTTTACTTGCATCAACGGAGCTTGCAAGTTGCAAGTATACAACCAGCCTATATGCATCCATATTGGTTAATTAATATGGTTTTACATAGTGACGATACACCAAAACGATCCCAACTCTACGCCGTACACATGTCATGATGGTCTTGAGGAATAGCGAGCCCTAGTGTTAGCCCAACACTGATCCGGCCCAAGCGGGTTCTAAGCCTGCCTAATACATTCCATCAGATGGACTCAGATTCTTACAGCATGTTACAGCTATCCTCAATATCCGTAAGCCCTGCTACGACAAGTATCTCGAGGATCGGCTTTGGATGGACAATTACAACAACTCTTCACTTCCAACTAGGAAGCAAATTCCAAAGTATATGTCACACATGGAGACTTCTATTTACAGACTACTATCGAAACGGGAACTATCTCCCGCGTATCTAGGAGCATAAGGTTAACAAGAAAATTTCCCTCCACAGCACGACTCATAATTAGAAAAGGATCTTCACGAAGATCTTCTTCCCTAAACTACACAATCGATGGCCTGGTCAAACCAGGACTCCAATACTATAAATAAGACATGAGGTTGGTAAGTTAAGGTACGCTACAAATTTCATGTTTACAGCATTACACATTCCTCAAATCCCTGTCTGACTTTAGCATCAAATTGCCATCGGCCACCACAACGGTAGTCCGTGACTCACGTGTTCTTTGTGCAGGTCAAGGTTAAAACAGAGAGCAAAAAATGATTGTATCTGTTTAGCATCGTCCGTGGGGATGACAAAGTTCCTAACATTTTACTAGCATCATCTCTCTTCGGAATACAAAGAGATGGTGACCACCAGATCACGCAACAATGGAGAACAAGGGAACACGTCAAATGCCCAAACTGGCACTATACCACCGCTTTCTGTGGTGTCAGCGACACACGGGCAACAGACTCACACCCCCGCGCCAGCCACAACAACGACGGACCACAGGATAGATTTACTGTCTCAAATACAGCAAATTGCTAAAGTAGTGGAGGCTCTCGTACAACAAAACCCTCCACCTGCCAATGGAGATCAGGAGCAGCACAAGCCACCATCTTCGGAAGACAACAAAGAGCAAGCACAGAAAAGTCAAGCCCTTGCTAGTTCTCATTGGACTAGGGGAGGCGGTATAGCCAATGCGGAACCGACTCTCAGGACAGAGAGGCTCGACCCTCAGAACCCCCTCCGCAGAGGGGCGCACGACCCAGACGTACTGTACCATCTTTCTGTTCCACCGTTTGTGAAGCGTATCATGAACGAGGCTCTTCCAAAGAAGTTCACGCCTCCAAAGTTCGATTTCTACGACGGGACCACCGACCCATTTGACCACATGTGTCATCATGTAATAGCACTCAAAGAAGGATCCTAGTTGATAATGTGTAGAGTTTTCCCTACCAGCCTAAAGAAGTCAACAGTAACATGGTTCCACAAACACCCGCCGAGATTGATCGACTTATTTAAGACGCTGACAAAGGAGTTTCTGATGCGTTTCGTCGAAAGTCAGCGTCTTCGTAAAGGCCCTCACTACATACTCTCTCTGAAACAAAAATCCAATGAGACACTCAGAGAGTATGTTACGTGCTTCAACGCCGAACTGACACTCATTGACGGTTGCAGCGATGACACAGCCGTGACGACTTTTACAACTGGCCTAAAGGAGGAAAATTTTTATGAATGCCTTACCTTGGAACCCTATTTGGATATGACGAAACTCTTCAAGAGCGTCCAGAGGTAGATCACCTTGGAAGAGTTGAAAACTATGAAAAGGGAAACAAAAGCTGAGCAAAAACCCTCCGCTCCTAAGGACGTGAAGGAGGCGAGAAAATGAAGCAAGGAGCAAGTGAAAGCACAATGAAACCCCTCCAAACGTGACAACAAGTACTGCTCATACCACAAGGAGGGTGACCATGATACCAACGACTGCAAGAGTCTAAGGTACGAGATCGAGTACTAGATTTGCAGGGGCAAGCTAAAGGAATTCCTAGGCTTTGAGAAGCGACCAGAACGAACAGGGGAAGTCGGGCAAGGAAATTGAGAAGGAGACTCTGGGCATAATCTATGTCCTTCACAGAGTCAGACTGGATGAAGATTAGTTAAACAAGTCCTGCAAGCGAACTCTACTGGAAATGCAGACACAGCCTGCAGATGAGGACATACACATTTACTACTCTAGGGTACAAAGCCCCATTCTCACCTTAACCTTTACAGAAAAGGACCTCGAAGAAGTCCGAGCACCGCACAATGGCACAATGGTGCTCTCGTCATATCGGTCTTCATTGCAAAATGGGAGGTAAAGAAAGCCCTGGTAGATACGGGAAGCTCACTCAACGTCTTGTTCTACAACGCGTTCCGTAGTATAGACCTTAAGGAGGAAAACCTGACGTCAGACTAGCCGCTGATTGGATTGAGCGGAGAGAAATGCTTCCCGGTTGGGAAAATAAGGTTAGCAGCGGTGGCAGGAGAGCCACAACTGAGAAATGTCATGTTCCTGGACTTCATGGTAGTAGACGCGCTGTTTACCTACAACCTTATCTTGGGAAGACCATGACTCCACCAGATGGAAGCAGTAGTTTTCACCCTTTACCAGTGCGTTAAGTACACCGCTAACCACTCTGTAGGAACGATACGTGAGGACCATCCTATGACACGAAGCTGCCATTATACTGCACTGAAGCAAATAGAATGTTCCCAGATCCACCTGGATCCAGCAGCACAATTTGAACTAGAGCCAAACCCAGTGACTGTCGACGCATCACTCCAATCACACGAGATCCCAACAACGGTGGCTCATTTCATAAAAAGGGTACAATCAAGTGGTACAAGGAGCAATTCGCTCTTCAACCTAGCAGGACGGGGAGGTCAACGCAGACGGAAGTACAACCACGACACTACGTCAGTGCGAAAATTCTCCCACACAAGGTTTACTCTTCAGTAACCTCAGAGACATTAGTTAAACTTGGCAGTTCCCTGAAAGTATCAACGATCAAGCAAGGGCCATGCGAATTCACTTCAGGGCCAGATCGACTTCTTTCCGCCAACAGTTAGTCTATTTTGGTTGTTTATTTTCCTTTTCATAGTCAATGTAGAGTTTTAATTCTAGCAGCTTATGTGATTTGCAATCACTTAAGAAATAAAAAAGAATTACGCAAACACACTATATTGATTACTAGAAGATGTAACAATGAGTGCCCTAAGGCGGATACAAAAGACTACTATGAGCATCTGAATCTGATGTGACATAAAGTAAAGACTTCTTAAACAGTCCGACTCCGAAAGAAAGCAAAGGTACCCAAAGTAGGCTCTACTAACTCTCAAATGAACGTTACCCACTCAGCAACAGTAGGGCGAAGTCTGGCATGTGCAAGAGCAGGATGAAATAACACGTCCAATTCAAGGCCCCTGCGTACACAACCCTCAAATATGGTCTGAGGTGGTATAAAATCGGCAATTGGGGGCCCCGCGAAAAGCTACGGCCAACTCACACGCTCGATTCGATCGACCAGATGAACTTGGGACAAGTATCAAGTTGAAACAGATCAAGTGCACCCTCCCGCTGAAGGGATGAGAGGGACATCCAAAGGTCAATGGCCCAATCCAGTGGACCATGTCCAACTCCACCCCGTCCCGAGATCTGGAATTCTAGTGCAAGGCGAGACAACGGGGTTAATTGAGAAGTGATGGAAGTGACCGCTTCGGAGTTGGCTACTGGTATTATCTCCAAGATTGAGCGCACCAAAGCAACAACAGGGCATCAACGCATAAACGACAAACTCATCCCTTGGGAGAGAGTACGTACTTCTTCGCAACATGAAAAGAAATTACGAGATCTCAGCGAATCAACTAGGTGCTCGCCCAGAGCAGATGACCATGCATAACAGCAAGTCTCAACGCGATTCATGGGTGCAAATGTGAGAACATTCGAAGACTCCAACGATGGAGATTTCCCTTCAGCCTTTGGAAAATTCAAAGCATGTTCTTCAAGCTATACTAGGGCTGGGCAGGTCCGAGTAATCGACCCAAAAATTAAAAACCGAAGCCCAGACCGAAATTGTAAGCCCAAAATTCTGAGGCTCGAGACCGGACCGAGTTGGGCCGGTTAACTAAGGTCTCGGTTAACCGAATTCCAGGCCAGTCTTGGTACAAAACAAATAAGAATTTTCAAAGCCCAAACTGTTTTTATGAAATCGGTCCAAAGCCCAAACTGCTGCTATAGTCCAGTAAATTTTAATCTACACTGTATGGGCCAAATACCAAACCATTTTAATACATTGTAATACAGCCCAAACTGTTATTTTAATTTGCTATAGCCCAATTGCATATCTTGGGCTATAGAATGTAAAAAAAAAAAGTAAAAAAGAGAATGGGTTACCCATTGGGCTTTGAGAGAATCCATACACTTTTTACTGCATAATAACAGTAAAAAAGAGAATGCATACACTTTTACCCATTCTTTTATACATTGTAATATAGCCCAAATGCATATCTCGGGCCGGGCCGATTACCCATCGAGCTTTGAAAATAGGAACCGATAACCGGACCGACGTATCAGGGCCGGGTCAGGCTTTGGGACTGGCTAATAAAATAACAATAGAAAATCGGACTAGACTGGACCGCTCGGTCCAGTTCCTGATCCGAGTCGGGTTTTCGATCTCAAATGCCCACCCCTAAGCTATACAGTTAAAACGGATAACGGATTCATAACGGTCCAAGAGCGTAATAGGTTATAATGAAATATATCGAGATATAACGAAATAGTTTTTTAAATATATTTTTAAAACTCTCACAAAGTATTAATGTATTATAGAGTTAAAAAAATAAATCATATTAATAACATTAAACTCAAAAACAAAAAAACATTAATAAAAATATATTCCCTTTGTATGAGTGAGATCGCAACAGAGAGTGCGATCAACTCTTCATCTTCTTTCCTTCTTCTACTCTCGTTCTTTGTCAAACAACAAAGTCTGGTTCTCTGTCGATTGGTGACGATTAGCTCAAGTCCTTTACTATGAGTCTAGGGTTCTCATTTAATCGAGAATGAAATGGGTGATTTTTTTTAATGAATTAGAACAAAACGTTAAAATGAGGTTATTGAAAAAAAAAGTTATATCAATAACGGTCAGATAACACTGTTGTATCGGAGCTGTGATACAATAACGTGATAATGTCATAACATAACGACTCACACCCGTTAAGAGTTATATCGGCGTTATAATGTCGTTTTAACTGCACAGTCTTCAAGTAAAAACATTACAGGAGATACGCTTCGTTGAAGATAATGCCTACAACAATGAGAAAATACCATTATATAGACATAATGGTTCACTAAACGGGCACTTCAGCATTAATTGCCAACATTGAATACCGTATGAAAAACGAGGAGACGACGGTTTCCAAGGAAACTACACAAGTCCACGTTCGTCCAATCAACGAGGTTGCACACAACCCCATTAATTGTGGGGGAGTAACCCATACTCAACTGTCTCGCGATCTGCGCAGTACGCGTTACCATGCAATCCACGCTGTACACGTAGCGTATTTCGTACAAGAAACCCTAGCTCTCACTCTACGGGCCCATGGGCTCGGCCCACTATTCAACAGTATTCTACCACGAGCCTGACGCGAGCATTAGAAACCCTAGTCAGTCTTGACACACGGATCATACCTGCATATCATCAGCTGATTCAAGGTACTCCTGTCTTTTCATAACTCGTCCGCACAACGTTCTCCGCTCGCACACCCCCTGTTGGCGAAGCCCCCACCTAGTCGGGCAAGCTTAATCAGCTTTGGCTGACAATGACGGCTTCCGGTTCTCCCCGACACCTAGTCTGCCCAATACGAATGTCAATGGATTAGAAAGTGAGTCTAACCAGCGCTATCACACTTTGTGACAATGACTCGCCAGGGACTGTTGGCCCCTTTGAGGACAACGGTCGCCGAACTTGATCAGGTAAGCCTAGCTGGTAACGACTAGCAATGACAGCTTCTGATCAAAGCCTAGACCTATAGCCCCTACTGCGCGGGTGGGGATGGTTTTGAAGGTGGGAGCCTAGTTAGTTCCAACAGATGTCTGACAATTTGCCATAGGACCATTGCTATTCTAAAGACCATGGACGCCGAATTACCAACTCCAGACTTGTAACCCCCACTGCGCAGGTGTAGATGGTTTGAAAAGTGGGAGCATAGTCAGTCCCGAACTGATTCTGATGGCTTGCTACAGGACCACTGCTTTTCTACAGACCATGGTCGCCGAAAACCACCAAATTTGTAGCTCGATGCACACGGGTGTAGATGATTTAGAAGGTGGGAGCCTAGTCAGTCTCGAATTGATTCTGACGGCTTGCCACGGGACCACTGCTCTTCAACAGACCACGGTCGCCGAATCCCCTCGTCTCAGACTTGTAGCCCGTTACGCGCGAGTGTAGATGGTTTGAAAGGTTGAAGCCTAGTCAGTCCCGAATTGATGGCGACGACTCGCCACTGGATCATCGCTTTACAACAGACCATGATCGCCAAATCCACGCTCCCCAAACCTGTAGTCCACTCTGCTTGGACATAGATGGTTCGCAAGGTGGGAGCCCTAGATGGCTCGCCATACAACCATCGCTTTCATTCGAAACAGTGGTCGCAGAGATAAATTACAGCTCAGGCAGCGTCTTCACGCTCACACGAGCTGACATTTTATCATCAGTAAAGGCCGCTCATGCCGACCCATAAATCGTCCCGTCAATACACGAACGAGTGCTACATGGTTTGCCAGCCCGAGCTTTCGAAACCTGACTTAAGACAAGCGCTATGGCTCAAAGACAACACATGCGCTCGACTATCACAGTTCACTCATGCCAGCTAACCGCGACCGTGAAACAAGCCCCCAACGGCATACCTTAAGGATGAGCTACAACTGGGCAGCATAGCCCACTTCTAAACTATCCGCAGAATGCCCACTATTGGATGTAACTCAGCATCACTCGCAACACAAATAGTCAAACTCTCAACAGCAGACAAACCACTCGACTTCTTATTGACCCGACCGGCCTATGCCAAAGTAAAATGACAAAGCGAAATGGAAAGCGCGCAATAGGAAAACCGAACATAAAATGGGTACAGAACATACTCAAGATAGATCTGTTTTCATTAGCAGTTGAATCAAAAAAGGGTACAAGTGTACAAAATTTATTCCTCATCAAGAGATGGTACAAAAACAGAGGATCTAAGCTTAACAGAGAAGGGAGTGGGAGTTGCATCAATAAGCGCCGCAATCTGAGCATCATCCCGGATCGCCCTCTTCATCTGATGACGCAGAAACCACTTTTAAGTCTACATACGACATCTTATAGTGATCGAGGTCCCATTCCAGATGCTCCTCCTTCATCAACTAGCAGCTCCAATCTACCGTGTACAACCCAACAAAATTCACACTTGCCTTGTTCCTGGAGAAGATCTTCTTCGCACGCATTCGCTTCAGCAAGTTCACGCTCCAACAACTCCAGCTTGCTTGTCAGCGCATCAACCTGAGATTGCTCATGTTGCTCCAATTTAAGCTGGTCCTTGGCCTTCCTTGCCTCCTGAACACTGAACTCCACATCGGATTCCAGCCGCTGTCTCTGAACAGCCCAATCAGCCTCCTTCAAGACGTTTTCCTCAGTGAGAGACCACAATTCAAAACGTGCATCGGCCGCAGCTTCCCGCACAACCTTTAGATCACGGTGGGTCAGATCCAACTCCTGTTTGAATCTGTCCCTTGCAGACACCGCCTCTGCTAAGTCAGACTCAAGGGCTTCCAAACGAACCCTCTGAGCCTTTGCAATGGCCGACTATTCCAGCCTCCTCTCTTCAACTCAATTTCAAAAAGCACGTCAAAATACAGCCTTTTGCATGTTCGAGAAGACGCGTTCCATGGTATACACCTTCTCACGAGCCGCTTCAGCTTCCGTCGCAGCAACGACCACTGGCTTAAGTGAGACATTCTTAGCATAAGGTACTTTAAACCCTTATCCATACCCCCTTTTAGTGTATCTTCATCGGGTTTTGGAGCGTGATCCATCAGCCAGCTATGACGCTTGTTTATATGCTTCCTCGAAGCATAATTCCCACCAACCTCCTGGTGCCAGGGCTGATTGCAGATTGCTCATCTTCACTACGTCCGGGGCAAACAGACTTATCACGCATTCGGATGGAACTCTACGTCAGGTCCTCCTTCGCAGCCTTTTTTTTGTCACTAGCAGTCGACCCTTTATTGCGAGACGACTTAGTGTAATCTGAAGGAAATGAAGAAAGCGAGTTGTCCAACGGACCCTCCATCACCCTGATATGTGGCCTGAAGCGAGATGGAGAACAATGCGGACTATGAGAAACTTGGCATGTGCCACAACGCCCACTATCGGACAACCCACCAGTTGAATGATTGGACTCAAGAACCTCAGGCGAATCCTCATCAGGACCCTCTAGCAGAACGGTCTCGGACGGATCAACACCAATAGAAGCCGCCATAATAGCCAGCATCAGCTTCTACCTACATGGCACTAAGATTCGATGCATCTTCAACTTATGCTAATCGTAGGTGGTCCCTCTCCCAGCTGAACACTTCGACCTCCGCCCTGGCATGCCGATTAGGTTCACGCTCCTCACTTGCTGGAGTGGATCATTTGGAAGACGACCCGATCCTAACACGGGACTTCTTCGAACTTACAAAGGAGCAAGCGCCTCAAAAAGCCCTTCCGTCACAAAACAGGAGCCTTAACTTTGGCGGTTTTTCTTTTTCTATAAGGGGCCCCACCTTCAAACTTAACTCGTGACGATCGATAAAGAGTTGAGGCCTCATGCCAGTTGTCCCATAGCTCACTGGGAACAAAGTTGGTAGTACATATGACCTCCTTCACGTTCTTCGTCCGCAAGTCGCAAAACTTCTTTATATTGTTTTGCTCCTCTAGGGTAAGAGGAGTGGTAGGAACCTCTCTGCAAAGAAACACGAGCAACGGTGAGCATACAATCAACACAACGGAATTAGAAGATAAAGCTACATTTAAGAAGTGGCTTAAATTCTTGTTCAAGCGAACAACCATTAAACTAGAAATACTTTGAATATGTAGAAGCCAATAAGCAGTACTTCTATCAGGACTTGAAGTCATCCGGCAAATTCTCAAAGCAAGTCGGCGATGTCATTTTACAAATGATGTGATCGTTCAACCGAGGAGAAGTCACTAACTGGATCACCCACGGAATCACGCGGATGCCAGCTTCCTTTGCTCTAATAAAAATAAGAAGAACGACCTTGTACCCATTGGGTATCAACTAGGCATGAGGGATTCCAAGAAGTCCCAAATCACGTCAAGAACAGGAAAGCAGACTCCAGTTTGGAGCATCCCGCGGTGCAAACAGATAAGCTCCCCCAGTGAAAACATTGGCGACTGATCATCCTTCAGAGCATATAGTGGCAAGTCCTCAGGGACCCCGAACTTCTTTCGAATTTCAGCAAGGCCCGAATCAGAAAGCAATCTGTCTTCGAAAAACTCAAAGCCCTTGGCCAAAGTCACGACATCAAGATGGTTTTGATGAGCCATGAAGAAGATGAATAATATTTTCAATCAGAAGATGAACAGAGCAAAATCTCTAAGAGTGAAGAAAATAGAAGAGTCGGTCTCTGCACAAACGAAAACCTAAATAGGGATTGGGTTCCCGTCTCTTCTCCACTAAACTAATGTACGTTCAATTAATGAAGTGTGCAGCTCAAGCAGCGATACAGACTCAATCATCCACTAACTCGGGGGACTTAGCGACGTATCTTTTCAAAAAGTGACTTAGCGAACCAATGTAATGGCCCACTAACTCGGGGGGTAACTGATGATACACCAAAACAATCCCAACTCTGCATCGTACACATGTCATGATAGTCTCAAGAAATAACGAGCCCTAGCGTAAGCCCAACACTAATCCAGCCCAAGCAATTCTAAGCCCGCCAATACAATCCGTCACACAGACTCAGATTCTTACAGCCTGCTAAGCCCACATGTCTCACAGTTATTCTCAATACCCGTAAGCCCTGCTAAGGCAAGTATTTCGAGGATCAGCTTTGGACGGACAATTACAGCAGCTATACGCTTTCAACTACAAAGCAAATTCCAGAATATATGTCACACATAGATACTTCTATCTATAGACTAGTCTCGGAATGAGAACTATCTTCCGCATATCTAGGAGCACAAGGCTAATAGGGAAACTTCTTTCCACAGCACGATTCCTAATTAGATAAGGGTATCCACGAAGATCTTCTTCCCTAAACTACGTCATCAATGGCCTGATCGAACCAGGACTCCGGTACTATAAATAAGACATGAGGTTGGTAAGCTAAGGTACACTACAAATTCCCAGTTTACAGCATTACACCTTCCTCGAATCCCTGTCTGACTTTAGTATCGGAGTGTCATCGGCCACCACAACGGTAGTCCGTGGCTCACGTGCGTTATTTATGCAAGTTAGCAGGTTTGCAGGTCAAGATCAAAGCAGGGAGCAAAAAACGACTGCATCACATATTATTTGATTTCACCTAGAGTTGAAGAACAATCTCACCATCTCATCACAACAGTAATCTCCAAACTCAAAATCACCCATTAGTATGTTTTTACATAGTATTTGATTTCACCTAAAATTAAAGAACAATCTCACCATCTCATCACAACAATGAATCTCCAAACTCAAAATCAGCCAATTGGAGAAATCCCAACTAAAATTACCACCAAAACACCCAAATCACTGCAAAAGGGTTGTGGATTGCACAGATTTCACAAGGTTTAAGAGAAAAACAGAAATTGCATGATGTAGACCACCATTGGAGACTTGTAAAAAAAACATGGAAAATAACCAATCTCTAATTTTTATCTCTCAAATTTTTATCTCCGTCTCCGATTGCAAGCAACCCTAAAATAAAAATACCAATCTTTGATTTCAAGTAGCCCCAATTACTCCCAAATATATAAATTGAAATGCCAATATAAGATTGTTATCCCTAATAACTATATCAGCTCGTCTTATAACCAGTACAACAACAACAAAAACTCAAACTAACTCCAATAGAAGAGGATCTGAAGAAGAAAAAACTACCTACGAGAGGGAAATTACCTTTTGTTGCAAGGAAGATACTAGAAGAATAATAATAATAATAATAGGAGATAGGACAAGAGGAAGTACCTACATGATTCGATCATTCTCTCTCGCAGTGAAAAAGAAAGTGGAGAGAGAGTTAGGGTTGTAGTGTTTATTATAAGGTTTATTTTCCTTGATTTCTATTCTTTGGGGGTGGAGGAATTGGAGATGTGGAAAAATAAGCCAAAATGAAGATTTTTATTCCTTGGTAGAAAATTAACCCCATAAAACTTTGGGCTATCAAACAGCCACAACACAAGATCGAGGCGGAATGAGTTCTGTTTCCATGTTAATAGTGCCTAACTGAAAACTTTAGGCTATCAAACAGCCATAACATGCAAATCGAGGCGGAAAGACTTCCTTTTCCATACTAATAGTTCCTATAAAACAAACCCTAATTGTTTTCCCACTCAAATGTGGCGTATGAATGCATATGTTCGATCACTAAGAACTCGAATACTTTTATCACAACTTATCATAAACGCATTTGGCTTAAAGGTTCCCCCTCACATTAATGCATTTATATGGAACAACTACTACTTCACTGCGAGGTGGTTATTATAGGTGGAAATTTTTTTATTTTTTATTTGTGTTGGGATGCGCATCTAATTTCTAGAATATTATGGTCTCTCAATTTTAGGAGAATTGTTGTAGAGGTGAGGCCCACACCATAACATGGTGTACTATGTAGTTAAATCATTGATCGGATCATAGTCGGTTAAGGCGTGATATGAAATTAATAGGAATTAATCAACCTATATTTTATAAACATATTTTTCGTTATTCTTCTAAGTAATATTACTTCAAGAAAAAGAAAAGTTTATTCATCACTTGTCACGAAGAATTTAATGTCACATAAAGGTGTGACTCCATATTCTTTAGTTTTGTTTGTTATTCCTTTGATCGTTCTTTTCTCTTCTCATCGTATATACATGTATTTCATCTTTTTTCTGTCTAGCCTCTTCACAAACTCTTTGTATTGCATTATGGGTGGGTATTAACGAGATTAAGGCAATTAAAAAAAAAGTTAATTTTTTTCTCATTTGTTTTTAACATATTGCATAACCAAAATCTATGTAGCCGACCCCGAAAATATCGGGAATGGGCTTTGATGATGATGATGATGTTTTTAGCATATTGCCATGAACCGATTAATTAATGAATTTTGAAAATGGTTAATCGGTAAATCAAGCAAATGTAATGTTCTACAAAAGAGGAGATTAATCGCCGATTTAATAACATGGGAGGTGTTTTTAAAAGCAAAGAAATGCTCATGTATTTGAACCTAAATTAACACATACAACAGCTATATCTAAGGATTTATAGGAGCTTTATGGCATAGGGGGAACTCTTGGCAACAACTCGGAGAAGCCTATAGCATGATTCCTTTATGTTGAATAGGGTAAATTTAGTCGGTAGATAATGTCTTGTTTTCCTATTGTCTTTGTGACAGCATCTATCACACCTGTAACTCTCCCTCTCCTGATTAATTAACTTCTCTAGTTTTGCTGCATTAAAAAGGGGTGAAATTTACCAGAATGGCAAAATCTACGCCTAGTGTACGTACATAAAGTTGGCATATAAATTAACACAGAACCTGAGTGGCACATGATGGTGTGTGATTGACAAGAAGGTAACAAGCGATGTGAACTGTTTAAGTTAAATCATCAAACTGTAAGCTAGATGTATTTTTTTTATGTTCTTTCAACACAATTTTTGCATGATAATCACATACGATTTTGTTATTGTTATCCACATATTATGCTCTGCATGCATGATTTCCTTATTTACCCCTTCAACACTAGCATTTCGAGGAATAGGAGGAAGCACATAGCATATAAAGATGAATGAAAGGCTCAAGAGAAAACTTCAAAATACATAAAGAGAAAAAATACATGACAGCTATGCTTGGTTTAGAAGGAATGGAAGTATATGCAATTCTATGGGTTCCCTAGAAGAGAGGGAATTACAATTCTTTGGAAGAATCCACTTTCCATGATTTGGGGAAACAAAGCATATTATTTGATTTTTGTTAAAAAAAATGTCACGTAACACCTTATTTCCTTGCTTTTTGAAAGCCCAACCAAACAATGGAAACCCACTTTATTTTCTCAATACCCGATGTTCTCCATGACTTCCATGGAAACACCCATGAACCAAACACAGCCCAAGTTTTTGAAAATCAAACTATCCCAACTAAGAAGGAGCTCAGGAATGGGAGAAGCGGGCGAGAGCCCATTAGATGGATATTATCTTAATCATATTCCATACCACTTGAGAACATAGATTTTTACCACTTATTCGGTTCTTTCCAAATGACCTGGAGAACAATAAGGAGAAGGTGATCCCAAAGCCATTTCTTTCCCAGAGAGAGGGAACTAGAATTCCATTTCTGAAACCAAATCATTAAGTTGTCCTGCGGGAGAAAAGACCACCTAGTCTTAGAAGCAATGCTTGGCCATAAGGAAAGAGCATGAGGAAAATGGTGGAGGAATGAGGATACTCTGTAGATGTCTCAGAAAGAAAAAACCTGTTGGTGATGATAATTGATCTTTTGGCCAAACTGTTGATTGGTCAAAATATTTTCATGGACGAGAGTCTAGGATGCACCGACTCTCCGGAAATCCCCTATATCACGAGTCAAATACGTGTCAGATACGGATTCGCGTCCGACACGCGCTGGACACGTATTTGACTCGGGGTCAACGGTCAACATTTGTTGACTGAGTTGGACACGGTCCGGACTCGGCCAAAGTGGTCAAAATTCGTTGACTTTGAAAATGCATATCAATCGATTCGATTCTTCCTCTCCCACAGACAATTGATTCGATTCGGTCCAAGGAGGGAGAGATCGAGAAAGGGAGAGACAGGGAGATCGACAAATCGATCGAGAGAGATGGAGAGACAGCGGGAGGGATCGATCGAGAGATCAATCGACATCAAACAAATCGGACAGATCGAACCAATCAAACAGATCGACAGAGAGAGGGGTAGAGATCGAACATATCGAACTCGATCGAAGTTGTGTTCTTTAGAGATTGAGCAGGAAGGAGAATAGAAGAAGAAGAAGAAGGAGAAGGAGAAAAGAAGATGATTTGTTCTTCAGTCGATTTAGGTAAAGAGGCTCTCACCATTGAAGCCTAGTTCTGCTCGACTGTTTTGTTCTTTCTGCATTTTGTATTCTTCAGTCTTCATCAGGTAAATCTTTGGTTGATCAGTTCTCTTCCTTTTTTTGTTCTTCCCTCTTCTGCTCTGCTTCTTCTTCACACAACTTCAGTTCTGCTCTTCAGTTCAAGAAGAAAGGGAAGAAGACTGATGAAGCCACAAAAACTTTGCTTTGGTTTGACCATCCTAGATGTTTCCAACAGAGACTTTGCTTTGTTTCGTTTTTTGTACTGTTGGTTTGGGATGGGGTCTACACGTGGTGGATTGCATGCATCAAACATGACGATGGTTGGGTTTTTGTGTGTTTGGGATCCAATCAGAGCCCACCAATAAATAGCAATAGAATGTTTTGAAAACAAACTGAGTGATGAAAAGCACATGGGTTGTTAGAGGATACTAAATGGCCCCCAAGATTTGCTAAACGGACCCCAGTGATTAAAAATAAAGAAGTTGACTTTAATAGTGAAGATTCATTTTGTTTGATATATGTATCCCTGCAAGTTGATTGTTCAATATTATTATTTATGATTTTATGTTCTTATGAGTTACAAAAAAAATATATTAAAAAATTAAGTTTAACCGTGTCGCCGAGTCCTATTATTTTGAAAATTGCCGAGTCACCGTGTCGTATCCGTGTCCGAGTCCGTGCATCCTTGACGAGAGTCCAAAGAAATAAATTTTGGTGAGGGGGAATCCGCTTCTTAGAGAAAAAAAAAAATGGTCAGAAAGAGGGGGTGAGAGGTTTAGGAGGAGCCAAAGTGGGTTAAGCAGTTAGGAAGCTCCTACATACTTTCTCATAGAAGTCTTTAACAGAAAACTTATGTATCTTGTTGTTCCAATTCCACATATGACTTTCGTCGTTAACCATTTTCTCAAGAATACTCACTCAGCAGCTCAATGGCCTCAACTTCAGAGTCCCTCACTTGTTTCTGCTGATTAAAAAGAGTCATATGAATTTAACTTAAAGAGGAAGATTGGCAACCTGAACAAATGATCTTTGTGTCATGCTAGGTCATCAAAACATGGTAATGTCAACACTTGTTAATTGGGAACCACTAGGTAGTCTCTCTATCACCAACGGGAGGGTAATGAAGCTAACCGCATTTACTCCCTATGGAAAAATAGTCATTGTTCATGGTTTCCATTTTAGTTTGGGATAGCAATTATCAACCTCCACCAACCATTTATCTCTCAGTGCAGCTAGTTTAAACTTCCTAGAGATATTAAGCAATTTAGTGTACAACAGGTCTTTCAATGCTAGTCACAAGCATTCAACTTAAAATGTTAAAAATGCTAGGTAAAAACCAGCAGGAAAGCTCCAAAAGTTTCATTTGAAATTATAAAATTAAGATTCTACAATTAAGCTTATAAAAACACTAAAAATGTCAAATAGCAATAAATGCCCCCACGTATACGAGATGTACAGTACAATAGACAACAAAAAAGAATAGAAACAATACCCAATTTGGTATGCAGTAGATCTGTCAAGGCCAGTTGCAGTAACCCACGTGTCTCCACAAAAGAAGTTGCCACCTCCAACAACAATCGCTACCTGAGGAGTGAAAGAATAACATATTAAAAGGTTATACCCTATACCAGCCATCCTAATAAGTACAGTGTTCGGAAATTGTGGACTTAAAAACTAAAACGTGGAGGATGCTGAAAATACCTCTACACCATGGCGGCAAGCAACCGAAACCTCCCTTGCAATCAGCAGTGCTACCTACAGATGCAAA
>QNQO01001527.1:100000-110000 GCA_003290165.1 Berberis thunbergii
ACCTTAAACGTGCAACAAGGCTTTAAACCCCTAGATTACCTCTAGTGGACGAGTTATAGTCTCGTGAGGGTTTCCAGAAATGTTACCCACAAACATTATGACTTAATAAATTTTCAAAACATGGTAACTCGATCTATTATCCTCAGAGTAAGAATTTAATTGCCAAAAAAATTTAAAAATAGCTAACAGTCTCACAATAATATATCAAAGAGTCTCACAACAATTTAATAATACCCAAAGGTTAAATAAATTTCATCAATTATTCCCAACTGGAAGTGTGTGTGTGCATGGCCTTATCAACATAACTTTTTATTTCAGAGTAAAACAATTACTAAATCTCCTTTAGAATGTTTGTTTTGACTTCAAACCTCTCATGTCACTCACAATGAAACACTCAGAGATTTGATGTTTCACTCAGTTTATATGTGAGGAAAAGAGTAAATAATGGAAAACAATCATCTCACATATAGTAATATGAAGAACGGACTTTTCAAGAATGGAATGAATATGATCTCATGGACAGGAATATCAATTACTTTTGAGAATGTTAAATCATACACCATAGTTCTTATTTATTTAATCTCCACATCTACGAAACTAACCATCTCTTAAGATCAACTAGGACTTTAATAGGTTGTAATGGGTCTTAGGTAATGGCTAACAAAGAATGGAAAAATGTATACGAAAAATCTCTAAGAATGTATATACCCATTAAACTAACACAAGGGCTATGAAGAGTAAATCAATGTTCTAACCAACATTACCCTTTTTTTTTTTTCATTGACATCGTTTTTTTTTTTTTTTTTCAACTACATGCTTTTCCTCTTCTACTCAATAGAATGTTTCAACACTAAGGACTTATGGTATATTTGACTCGGCTCTTTTTAATTGCCCATTTCCAACTAACATTCATCCATATACATTCTTAGATAAATTGGGTATTGATAAGGGGTTAACAAATAAAATGCTATCAACGGCTCAAAGGGCTTCAAAAGGGAACTAATGAGTGGGTAAGTAAAAAGGCTAGAAAAGGTTTAAGAAAAACTTGCCTACATCATTTCTTAAGTTCAGGTTGGTATTATGACATCTCAACTAAATAAACTAAAAAGTTCTAGTGCAATAATTTAATTTTAATGTCATTCTCAAATCAATTGATAAGAAAAATGAGATCATCAACGACTTAATGCGAACTCAAGAAAAATTAGAGTATATTTATCTAACACTCAGAAAGAAAAGAATGACTCAAAACTTTCACGGGTTAAGTCTCCACTATTATTCTAAGGTTTTCTAGCTCATATCTCACTCATCAACTTCAAATCATGCTAATATGGCTTATAGTGCAAAAAGTAATCGAGTTGAAAAAAATCTCATGAAATAGACCTAACTTAAGGATTATATCAAACCATATGTTTTCCTGTTTGATATATAAAGGTGACAAGCGAAAGCATGTATTTCTCAAAATTTCAGGCATACTTGAAAGCACATCCTCTTCATTGGAAAAGACTTAGATCTTGGATGCATTTTCAAAGTGAAAAATTTTCACACAATCATAATCATAGTAAGTTGTGAAATAAATTTTAGTTCAAAATTTCTTGAAAAATGCACAAAAAAACTCATAAACCTCACCCCCAAACCTAAACCAAACATTGTCTTCAATGTATAAACCGATGATCATGACAAATGCAGGAAAAAGAAAAGATGAGAGTTAAAGTGATATTACCATGGGAAAGTTTTTACCAATGTCGACGAAATCGTCCACCAATGAAAGCTCAGAGACATAAGAACTGTGGACTCATCATGATAAATTGATAAAAACAATACTGGACACAAATAAAAATAAAAAATAATAATAATTACATGTATCAGTTGTAAGTCAAAATTGTTACGGAGCTAACGAGTATGAGTGAAATGCAACGAGAAAAGACTCGAAAATAAATCCAGACTAACCATAATGACACAACTGAAGCTAGGCTGCCTCCTAGGAGCGCTTGGTTTAACGTCGTCAGCCCGACATCTATGCTTCCTCAATCTGAGTACACAGGATCCTCTAATAACAACACATCAACCTTGACTTCTGATGTAGGCAACTCTAAAAATGGTTTAAGACGCTGACCATTGACTTTAAAAGCACGATCATTTTTAGGATCAACAATCTCCACAGCTCCATGTGGAAACATTGTTTTCACCGTGTAAGGTCCAGACCATCGAGATCACAACTTGCCAGAAAATAGACGCAACCGAGAATTAAATAACAAAACCTTTTGGAAAGGTTCAAAGGACTTGCGAATAATGGATTTATCATGAAACACCTTCGTTCGTTCTTTGTAGATTTTAGCACTTTGGTAAGCATCATTCCTAATCTCTTCTAACTCATCGAGTTGGAGCTTACGATGTGATCCAGCCTCACCTATATCAAAATTAAAGGTCTTGATAGCCCAGTAAGCACGATGTTCTAGTTCTACAGGCAAATGACATGCCTTACCAAAAACAAGTCTATATGGAGACATTCCAAGCGGGGTCTTAAACGCTGTCCTATAAGCCCAAAGAGCGTCATTCAGCCGTTGTGACCAATCCTTACGGTCTGGTCGAACAATTTTCTCCAAAATATGTTTAATTTCCCGGTTGGATATTTCAACTTGCCCACTTGTTTGTGGATGATATGGAGTACCTACTTTATGAGTGATGGAGTATTTCTTAACTAGTAGTTCAAACGGTCTATTACAAAAATGAGAACCATCATCACTTATAACAGCACGCGGAGTACCAAAACGAGAGAAGATGTTATCTTTTAGAAATTTGACCACAACCTTGTGGTCATTCGTTTTGCAAGGTACCGCCTCTACCCATTTAGAAACATAATCAACAGCTAGAAGAATGTAAAGATAGCCAAATGAGGGAGGGAAAGGTCCCATGAAATCAATACCCCAAACATCAAAAATCTCTACAATGAGAATGTTAGTGAGAGGCATCATATTCCTACGAGAAATGGAACTCATTCGTTGGCATCTATCACATGTAGCACAAAATGCATGGGTATCCAGAAAAATAGTTGGCCAGTAAAAGCCACACTGCAAAATCTTTGCAGCTGTCTTTTTAGAACTAAAGTGACCTCCACACGCCTGATCATGACAAAAGGAAATGATACTATTAAATTCACTCTCTGGAACACATCTCCTAATGACCTGATCGGGACAATACTTAAATAAATAAGGATCGTCCCAGAAGAAATGTCTGACCTCAGCAAGAAATTTATTTTTATCTTGTTTAGACCAATTAGAAGGGAGTTGACCTGTAACAAGGTAATTCACAATATCTGCGTACCAAGGTAGCTGGGAGATGGTAAGTAATTGCTCATCAGGAAAGGATTCATTCAAGGGCACATCTGCAGTGGATGATTCTACAAGAAGTCTGGACAAATGGTCAGCTACAACATTTTCGGAACCCTTCTTGTCCCAAATCTCAATATCAAACTCCTGTAGCAATAGGACCCAACGGATCAAGCGTGGCTTAGCATCCTTTTTAGAAAAAAGGTACTTCAGTGCTGCATGATCAGTAAAAATTATAACTTTGGATCCTATAAGGTATGACCGAAATTTGTCCAATGCAAAGACAATAGCAAGTAACTCCTTCTCCGTGGTGGAGTAATTAAGTTGTGCATCTTGTAGAGTCCTACTAGCATAAAAGATAACATAGGGCTTTTTGTCCACCCGTTGTCCTAAGACAGCTCCAACCGCAAAATCAGAAGCATCACACATAAGCTCAAAAGGTAAATTCCAATTAAGAGGTTGGATGATTGGAGCTGAAGTCAACAATTGTTTAAGCTTTTCAAAGGCTTTCAAACAGTCTTCATCAAAGACGAAGGCAGAGTCCTTAGCAAGTAATTTGCATAAAGGACGAGTAGCCTTGCTAAAATCCTTAATGAACCTACGGTAAAAACCATCATGGCCTAGAAAAGATCTAATGTCTTTCACCGTCTTCGGTGGTGGGAGACTCAAGATTAAATCAATTTTTGCTTTGTCAACTGCAATGCCCTTGTTAGAAATTATGTGCCCAAGAACTATACCTTGCCTAACCATAAAATGACATTTCTCCCAATTCAAGACAAGACTTTTCTCTTCACACCTCTTTAACACTAGGGTTAAATGATGCAAACACTCATCAAATGAATCCCCAAACACGGAGAAGTCATCCATGAACACCTCAAGAAACCTTTCAACCATATCCGAGAAAATACTAAGCATACACCTCTGAAAGGTGGCGGGTGCGTTACACAACCCAAAAGGCATTCTCCGATAAGCAAAAGTCCCAAAAGGGCAAGTGAATGTAGTTTTCTCTTGATCCTCGGGTGCAATGGGGATTTGGTTATAACCGGAATATCCATCAAGAAAACAATAATAATCTTGTCCGGCTAACCTCTCAAGCATCTGATCGATAAAAGGGAGAGGAAAATGATCTTTCCTCGTGCCTGAGTTCAACTTACGGTAGTTAATACAAACTCGCCATCCAGTGGTCATGCGGGTAGGCACTAACTCATTCTTATCATTTGTGACTACAGTTACCCCTGATTTCTTGGGAACAACCTGAACTGGACTGACCCAAGAGCTATCCGAAATGGGGTAAATAATACCAACATCCAACAATTTGAGCATTTCGGCTTGGACAACCTCCTTAAGATTAGGATTTAGTCTACGTTGCATTTCACGTGAAGTTTTGGCATTATCTTCCATATGAATACGATGCATGCAAACAGTTGGACTTATTCCTTTAATATCCGCTATAGTCCACCCAAGTGATGCCTTATGTTCTTTCAGAACATGTAGCAATTTACTTTCCTGTTCAGCAGTCAATGTCGATGAAATAATAGCAGGTAAAGTATCATCAGAACCTAAAAACTTATACTTGAGGGTGTCAGGTAATGGTTTAAGGTCAAGCTTGGGTGGCTTCTCAACCGAAAGGACGGGTTTTGACTCACTACGTGGAAGGGGTTCAACTTTAGACCTCCATGAATAACTAGGAACCATACTAGGGGGTGCATCAAGCAAAACATTCATTTCCCTAATGGAATTATTAATATCGAAGTCTAAACCAGAATGAGTCAAACAAACCGTTAGGGGATCATCTAAGGCGGACTGCGGAAAGGAATTTTCCACCAAACTCTCAATCATGTCAACCTCATGGATGTCTTCAGATTCGGGGGGTTGTTGACTAACATTAAAAACGTTGAGTTCGACAGTCATGTTGCCAAATGACAATTTCATAATTCCATTCCTGCAGTTAATAATGGCATTGGATGTGGCAAAAAATGGGCGACCCAAAATGATTGGGATGTGACTTGAGGAATTGTGAACAGGTTGTGTATCAAGAACTATAAAGTCCACAGGATGATAGAATTTTTCAACCTTGATAATCACATCCTCTATAACACCACGGGGGACTCTGACAGACCTATCTGCCAATTGCAGTGTCACTCTAGTCGGTTTTAACTCACCAAGACCTAATTGCTCATAAACAGAATATGGCAACAAATTAACACTCGCCCCTAAATCCAATAATGTCTTATCTATCATATGGTCACCGATAATACAAGAAATAGTCGGGCAACCAGGATCCCTATACTTAGGCGGGGTTCTATGTTGAATAATGGAGCTCACTTGCTCGGTGAGGAAGGCTCTCTTTTGCACATGTAGCTTCCACTTCTGTGTGCAAAGATCCTTCAAAAACTTGGCGTAGCTAGGAACTTGCTTGATAGCATCGAGTAGTGGGATATTTATGTGGACTTGTCTAAAAATTTCCATTACATCGGTTACATTTGTTCCTTTCTTTGTAGGAGCTAACCGTGATGGAAACGGGGCTCTAAGCAAGTAAGATGCCTGAGTGGGGTCAGAGTCAACATGAGCATCTGTAGAAGGTGAGGCTTTATCAGCCTCCTTATCAGATGGAGATACAACCTGTTTTGACTTAGACATGGATGCACCAATACTCAAAACGGGCATTTGTACTCTATTGTCAACCTGTTTTCCACTCCTAAGGGTAGTAATAGATTTGACATCTTCATTGTAGGACTCAGATGTACTACCAACTGCGAATTGACCATTTGGGTTTGGAACAGGTTGACTAGGAAATCTCCCTGGCTTTCTCTCAGAAGAAGACTGAGTCATCTTACTCACAGCTATCTCAAGTCTTTGAGTCGTGGCTTTCAACTCAGATATGTCCTTAGAATTCTGATCCATTATACTTGCTGAGCGGTGCAAAAGCTGATTAATCGTTTCCTCTAAACTTGATGTGTTGGATGGATGAACTTGGTTATGGTGGGGCCTAACAGGGCCAGGGGCTTGAGGAGCCTGGGAAACAACAACAGGTCCCCCTTGGTGTGGACCATGGGCCCAGGAGAGACTTGGATGCTTAGCGAACCCTGACTGGTAATAGTTAGGTTGCGGATGATTGCCAGGTCGCCGTATCGCATTAAAAGCGTTGACTTGCTCAGCATAGTATGTAGGATAATCGTTTTGCAAGTCACAATTAGCTATTGAATGACCAGGACTCGAACATGCAGCACATACTTCAGATGAAGCGTTTGCGGGATGTGCAGGTTGAGTCAAATTCAAGAGTGCATCTATCTATTGAGTCATGGTCATAACAGCCGTCTCTAACTTTGAGGCAGAAGGGGGTTGAACAGATGTATCTCTAACTTCATATATACCACCCTTACGCCTATCAGACTCCTTTCTCGAATAGTCCCATTGTTGAGAATTTTCGGAAAGCGTTTCAAAAAATTCCCAAATTTCACTGACACTCATTTTCATTAATGACCCACCACTAGTGGCATCAATCATACGACGATTTTGAGGGGTTAAACTGTCTTGGAAGTATTGAACTAGCTGCCACTTCTCGAATTCGTGATGGGGACACCTAACAATGAGCTCATTGAACCTTTCCCAACATTCATAGAAATGTTCACCCTCTTTTTGTTGAAAATTAGATAAATCTCGTCGGAGGGCATTTGTTTTATGAACGGGGAAGTATTTTGTCAGGAACTTTCTTGATAACGCGTCCCATGATGTGATGGATCCTATCTCTAATGCATTTAACCACGATTTCTCCTTGTCTTTCAGAGAAAAGGGAAATAACCTAGGACGGACCGAATCATCAGAAAAGTTTTGGTACTTCAGGGTAGCGCAGATGTCAAGAAATTCTTTGACATGAAGATAAGGGTCCTCTTTCTCAAAACCATAAAAAGTGGGCAATAGATGAATAATAGATGGTTTGAGTTCAAAACTGTTTGCATTTGTCTCAGGTAAGATAATGCAAGATGGAGCGCTACTAGGAAGAGGGGCGAAGTAATCCTTAAAGGCCTTCCCCTCAGCCATCTAAGTGGACAAGGATGATGAACCTAAATAGGTAATGGGGACTTCAACGAATTCTTCGAATTCTTGTCGAACAAGTCTACTCTTAGAATCACGCACCCAAGTATGCATAAACTAATGGACAACGAAGGTGCAAAGTCAATACTCCTAAATAAATTTTTAAATTTTTTTTAATTATTTAATTTTTTTAAAGCACCAACTCTAAAAATATACACAGACTTACACGCAATCAGCAACCAATAAATGCACAAGAAACATGCCTCCCTAAGCAATCAACGTTTTTGAGATCAATTATCTTTTTATTTTTGGGGGACAATTATTTCTTATGTAATCTTTATGACAAGGCAATGGGTGCTACAAGTTGATCCTAAAAGTGTACACTTTACACCACAAAGTTCAAAATCAGTAGGCTAGAGTTTTGTTTCAAAGAAATCGGATTATCGCACAAGAGAAGGAGGTCACAATGGTCCATTTAAGTACTTCCTTGTGCTACCGCTCTGTAAGCCAGTAGATGTGAGAATGATGTGACGTTAGATGTACACTCGAGACTTGTGTTCTTAACCCAAAACTGTTGGTTACACCAATTCTTCTTGTGGATCGTAGCTTACTTATGACTCGGCGTACCGGGTAAATTACCCTTGTGGCAGTGGCCTCTCGGAGTTCATTGAATGATTAAACCCATCGTCATTTTTAGTTTGGTCAACACAAAAATTATTGGATTCACCTTGGTCTTGGTTGTTCTATGAACACCGTACCTAACAGATGGCTCTATCCAACTTGCTAATTGATTTTAATTATGTTAGGCTATTGGTTGCACACAGCTGGAGTGATGAGGTGGGGATATCAAGTCCCACCAGTTTCTATTTATAAGCTGGGTCTGCTTATTATGAATTACTAAAGTTTAGCATCCACAATTACAGAAATTTACCAACCAATCACACAATTTCAAACAATTACACCAAGCACCCTGGTCGCTAATACGTTGCGTGTGATAGAAATACTTACAGTGTGCGTATTCCAATCTGCACAAAAAGTTAGCACAATTCAAAAAAAATGTCCGACTTCTTTTTATCCGTTTCACTCAACACACAAGCACATGCAAATAAATTTACTGGTCTTGGCCTTAGAATTCGGATTTCTAAATCACAAGAGATTATTGGGTACAATTAAAATTGTTTCCCTATAATTTCTTTTGACTTAGAAAATTTTGGTTTTTTTTTTGTGATTAAACAAAATGAAAAATAGTAGAGTTTAAAAATTATTACACCATACGCTCGTAAAACGAGTTGAAAATAAAATTAAAACTCTCCTCACAAAATAAAAATAATAAAAACTTTGCTTGACGTTGGCAGGATCGTTCAATTTTCTTGAGAAGCGTGTAATTTATAATATATGCTTCCTTCCTATTAATACCTGCAAAAAAAACAAAAACAAAAACAAGTATCAAAACTTCTAAGACTTAAAAGAAATAACTAAAAAAAATAAAATCAAGCCTATCCTAAAAGCAAAAGCAATCTTATATCTGACCTAATTTTTTTTATTTATTAAATTTTTTTTAACCTAAACTACAAACTAGTGAAAATAAACTCTTAAATCCAATTACACCGCTACAGTCCCCGGCAACGGCGCCAAAAACTTGATGCAAATTTAACTAACCTAAATAAATAGGTTAATTTAGCCTAATTTTAAAAACTTCAAGTGCACAGTGTCTAATTGGTAGACAAGGGCAAGTACAGGTCGATCCCACAAGGACTGTGGTTGCAATTAAATTTTCCAAGTTGACTGAAACTAATTTAAATGGGGTTACAACAATTAAAATATCTAAATAAAAATCAAATTAAAAACAAAATAAAAAGTTTTAAAGAATATGAGAAAGGAAACCAAGGCATTGAATCCACCACAGGTTCTTTGAGATTTGTGTAATCAAAAATATTGTTTTCAAGATTTAACATGATTAACCTAAAGATTAATCTAAGTTCGCAATTGATTTTAGCAAAGGTATAAACCCCTAGCATTGCGTGTCTTCTTACGGCACACACAATCACAGGTTTATTTTAACTAATCCTAAATCCCTAGCATTGCGTGTCTTCTTACAGCACACACAATCATAGATTCAGATTAATTGATTAAATCAGGCTTTAATTTCAACAAAGGGTATTTCTAACTACCGACTAGTCTAGATAATTAATCAGGATATAATTGGTGAAAGCAAGTTATTGAAAATCATAAATCAAATGTGTTTAACGTTCAAGTATACAGAAAACAATAAATGTAAATACACAAACTCTAGGAAATCCTGTGGTTTCATCGTAGCCTTGGCGAAAAGTATAGCTATCCATAGTAGCGGTGGTCACAGCATCAATGGAGGCGGAAGTCATCTCTGCACGGACGCGAATCCAGAGAAAAAGGACTACACAAGCTCTGTGGTGGCTCAGAGAGAACTCGGGAGTGCCAATAGCAAAAATTGATTCAAAAATCAGTTTTTCTCCTGCCAAAAATCGCGCGGCTTCCCTGCACCTTTGTCTCCAGCGCGAATGCGTCTGCTCCGCCGCTGTTCTTCGCTCCTCGCGAGATTCCTCCTGCCCCAACCTGGTTCTGAACCTGCAAAAGAGAGATAGGATGAAGAAAGAATGAGA